>OZ007513.1:3231597-3261597 GCA_963931865.1 Axinella damicornis | reverse complement strand
TTTAATAGGTGCAGTCTACATATGCATGCAACACTGTTATTGTTCACAGTTTAGGCCATGCTGCCATATTCCTGCAGCTGCTCGTCGCTGGCAAGGAGTGATTCTGTGTTGGTGCTGTGAGGTGAGTTCCATGTAGTGTAGCTGGGTTGTTGTATTTGGCTACTTGTACGGATGGTGGCTTGATCAGACTCAGTGTGCGTATGTCCGTGACAGTTGTGGCATAAACAGGTAATCATAGAGGAGAGGGGGAAATGGATGACAACCAGCAGAGCAAGTCCTATCAGCAAACTAAATATACTGGGAGTGAATATGGCAGAAAAAATCCAGAATGCAAACGGTGTCTTCGACTGATTAATGAATATTGCTGTTTCAAGAAGATAGAGTGTTAATATGAGAGTTAAAGAGAAGATGGAGTCGGTAATTCCCATTTTGTTCAGCTTTTTAGCTTTGGCATTCTTGATAGCACAGCCTAGCAGACAAAGATATATGATGAATAGCCCAATTGCCAGTAGTGCTACTGATACAAAAGGGCCCCACACTAGCAAATTCACTTCTAGCCGTAATCCTACATCGTGAATGGAGCAGTTGTTTTCGAGCGTACGAATCCAACAAATTGATCCATAAAGTCCATAGGAATCTGTTGTGAAGGGGATCCAGACAATGAGGAGGGGTAAGCAAAGCACGGAAATGAAAAGGGCAGTTTCTAGTTTGTTGATCTTGCAGCCACAGCATGTGAAAGTTGCGTCTTTATAGTGACATTTCCAAGAGGTAGTTGCCGCACACATTGTGAGGAACAGCACCAGGCTTATTGCCAGTGCAAATAGAAGTAGAACATCCATAAAGTACTCGTAGAAAAAACCATCTGCTTTACAGAAATTCTCCTGTTCTGGTTGGAAGTTGTGAAGGAGACCCAGAGCAAGGACAAACTGGAAAGGCACATTGGATGCCAAGTACCCAACGACAAGGCGTTTTACAACAGTTTCACATACCCTATGATGGTAGCAGTTCACGAGTGCTAGTATCACAAGTACTGTGAATGAAGTGACACCACAAACAGCAGCAGTGATGCCTCCAGCAAGAGCAATTGCTGTGACCTCTCCATCAGTTAAATTGGAGCAGTTTTTGAAGTGGGTGGACATCACCTCTGCTACTTCTGGATCCATGAACACTAACTTTACCGATTACTCGCTACTGTAACTAACAGTGACTGCTGCGAAACCTGCAATACTGAACATTTGGCACATACGCAGAAGTGCTCAGTGAACTACTTTGACAGTTAATGCTGCAACAGACTCTGTGAAATCTGCACTGAGTAGCTATATATTTTCTTATAGTTGTAGACATGTGACCTAATCATGTGCATACCATTATCAGTTTAAGAGTATCACACCTGGTAGGGACTTTATTGTCCACATGCTAGTATCATCAGATTCTATGTGTGCACTTTATATTGACCGTTGTACAACACTTGTAAACACTAAGATGAGTTGCATCGTACCATGAGATTTGATAAAGTCTATGAATATAATTAATGGCTTTGCATTCCTTTTTCAGCTTGCTAATGTGCTTGCTTGGTAATCTACATGTATAGCATGTTGAAAGAGTCTGGTGGATAAGCTCAAACAGCAGACATACCAAGTGATCCTCCAAGTTAACATTAGACAAATATTTGATCACTAAAGTGAACTCAGCGACCTGCTTTAATGTAAGCTCTATATATGCAAAAAAAGAAAAGCCCTGTTCTGTATGTACCTTACTGATCGAAGTCAAAGCGCTTCGTTTTACAAGATAACTAAACTGCTCATTCACCTGGAAGTGGATTCATTATAGGCTAGCGTCAGGTGTATGTGACATACACTATTGTACTTGCCATTACAAAGAAATAGTAAGCATACATTCTCCACCCACATGAATTAAGATACCACAATATCATGCCAAAATAAATACCTTAGAAGCTCAGATGAAAAAATTTCATATGCGTACACACACCAACCTCAGTGCCTGGCCGTGTGGGATGGGAATGTGTCATGCAATTCATTGATGAGTTCCTGGTGCTCAAAGCCTCCTACAGGCATCCCGCATGTAGCTACATAGGAAACAAATATGGGATTTGATCTGCGTGCTTGTAAGTGATCAAATACTGCATGGTGGTGGGAACGAGGCTATACTGCATATAGCTATATAGAGACATACGCCTCAATCACATGCATACAATTATATCCTTGCAAATGTGATCGATGTGGCCTGCAGCTAACTAATTGATCATGGTGGAAATGCTGTGTAGTTTCTCTGTGACCAAGTGAGTTCAAAATATTGAGATATGGTCCACACATCCAAATACAAGCTATACCTGTGTATGCACACACACATTTCATCCCAATGTTCAACGATTATACACGCAGTGGTTGCACCATTTACTTTGGTGACGGATGGTGCCAATCAACTCATACTTGAGCTCAGCAAAGTTATAGAATCTAGCTATAGTGTACATGTATTATTATTATATGTGTTTCCACATTGCAAATTATAAATTGTTCACAGTTTAAGCCATGCTGCCATATTGCAGTAGCTGCTCGTCACTGGCCAGGAGAGCAGTCTGTGAATCTGTGTTGGTGCTGTGAGGTGGGTTCCAAGTAGTGTGGCTGGGTTGTTGTATTAGGCTACTTGCGCGGATGGTGGCTTGATCTGACTCAGCGTGAGTATGTCTGTGACAGTTGTGGCATAAACAGGTAATCATAGAAGAGAGGGGGAAATGGATAGCAACCAGCAGATCAATGGCTACCAGAAAGCTACCAATGGGAGTGGATATGGCTGTGAGCATCCAGTAGGCAAACTGACGTGTCTTGAATGTCTTCCACGGATAAGAGTATAATATTGTTAGAAGAAGATAAACTGCTAACATGATAGCTAAGGAGCAGACCGAGTCAGAAATTATTTTGTTCAGGTTTTTAGCTTTGGAGTTCTTAACATAGCCTAGTTGACACAGAGATATGATAAAGAGCCCAAGTATTGGTATAGTCCTAGTGATACAAAAGGGGCCTCCCACAGCAATATCACTTGCAAGAATGCTGCTTCATGAATGGAGCAGTTGCTTTCAAGCCATTGAATGTAGCAAAATGGTCCAGAAGGTCCATAAGAATCTGTAGTGAAGGGGATCCAGTCAAAGAAGAGGGGAAAGCAAAACACGGAAATAAAAACAATAGTTTCTAGTTTGTTGATCTTCCAGCCACAATGTGTGAAGGTTGTGTCTTTATACTGACATTTCCACGAGGTGGCTGCTTCACATAGTGCGAAGAACAGCACCAAGCCTATTACCAGTGCAAATACAAGTTGAACACCTCCAATGTACAGGTAGAAAAATCCGTCTGCTTTACAGAAATTCTCCTGTTCTGGTTGAAAGTAGTGAATGAGATCCAGAGCAAGGACAAGTTGGAAAGGCACATTGGATGCCAAGTACCCAACGACAAAAGTTAAGCCATGCTGCCATATTCTGATAGCTGCTCTTCACTGGCAAGGAGTGCGGTTTGTGAATCTGTGTTGGTGCTGTGAGGGGAGTTCCACGTAGTGTAGCTGGGCTGTTTCCATGTAGTGTAGCTGGCCATGCTGCCATATTCCTGCAGCTGCTCGTCACTGGCAAGGAGTGATTCTGTGTTGGTGCTGTGAGGTGGGTTCCATGTAGTGTAGCTGGGCTGTTGTATTTGGCTACTTGCACGGATGGTGGCTTGATCAGACTCAGCGTGCGTATGTCTGTGACAGTTGCAGCATAAACAGGTAATCACAGAGGAGAAGGGGAAATGGATGACAACCAGCAGAGCAAGTCCTACCAGAAAGCCAACAATAGGAGTGAATATGGCAGTAAACATCCAGGACAAAAACGGTTCCGGTGTCTTCCATTGACTACAGTATAATATTGCTGTTGCAAGAAGAGACGCTATTAATATGATAGCTAAAAATAAGATTGAGTCGGTAATTCCCATTTTGTTCAGCTTTTTAGCTTTGGCATTCTTGATAGCATAGCCTAGCAGACACAAAGAGACAATAAATAGCCCAAGTGCAGGTAGTCCTACTGGTGATCCAAGAGATACCAACACCATTTCAATTAATCCTGCATTGTGTATGGAGCAGTTGTTTTCAAGCCTACGAATCAAGCACATTGGTCCATTAGGTCCATAAGAATCTGTAGTGAAGGGGATCCAGTCAAAGAGGAGGGGGAGGCAAAACACTGAAATAAAAAGGACAGTTTCTAGTTTGTTGATCTTCCAACTACAACATGGCATTGTGAAAGTTGCATCATAGCGACATTTCCAAGAGGTGGTTGCCCCACATACTGTGAGGAACAGCACCAAGGTTATTACCAGCATAAATAGATTTAGAACACCTGCATAGTACATGTACAAAAAACCAACTGCTTTACAAAAGTTCTCCTGTTCTGGTTGGAAGTTGTAAATGAGATTCAGAGCACCGACAAATTGGAAAGGCACACTGGACGCCAAGTTACCAACAACAAGGCGTTTTACAACAGTTTCACATACCCTATGGTGGTAGCAGTTCACGAGTGCTAGTATCACAAGTACTGTGAATGAAGCAACAGCACAAACAGTAGCAGTGATGCCTCCAGCAAGAGCAATTGTTGTGACCTCTCCATCAGTTAAATTTGAGCAGGTTTTGTAAGGGATGGACATCAACTCTGCCGACTCTGGATCCATGAGACTTGTGTGATGCACGTGGCATTTAGCTTCCAAAAAAAAAACAGTGCAGCTAAATTACATGTAGCAAACAGTGCCTGCTCAACTCGAAAGCGAATCTTTACTGCCAAAAAAATTTGGCATATAGCTAGCTAGCTAGCTAAATAATTCCTCACTGAATTATTATTTCAACGGCCAGTGCTGCAGCAGGTGAAAATAGACTTCTATATATGGAAATTGGTGCCGATACAACACAGAGAGACTGATAATGGTACACATAATTAGGTCACCTGTCCATACGTCATAATCATAATCATGTGAGCCTTATCAACGCTACACTGAAATGCTTAAAGTGAATTGCGTAGACCATTCCATATATGGAGTGCAGGTAAGCGCTATACAACTGTACTTAAGCACTGAACTTTGGCCTTTAATTAGATTTCAAACAACCGAGTTTCGACCACAAAATTGATTGTCCAGTTAATGCAACCAGCTGTGCATGTGGCTGTTGCCTGTATACACTAAGATGAGTAGCACAATATCATGTGATTTGATGTAGCTAGTATACTTTCAATTGCTTTTTTTCCCTAGTGAGCATGTTTGGTAGATACTAGGCATGTAAGAGCAGGTGGCCAAGAGCAGAACTTCCAAGTGACAGGCTCTTGATAACTTATGCCATTAATTTTGTCAAAGAGAGTCCAGAGCTGAAGATACTCCCTTTTCCCTATCCTGCACTTAGCTCTGTCCCAGGCTCCCTCCTCCCCCCATTACCTGAGGAGAGAGCATGGGATTGAGGCAATCCTGTCCCCTACCACATGTGAGCATAGACCATTCTCTTATTCAACTCAAAGTTGACGGTTCTTCCTTTGCTTCCTGTAATTTGATAGCGCATGCGCCACTGCAAAACAAATCAGTTGTTTTAACCACAGAGTGGTTACCTGGTTGCAGACAAGCAGGTTAGAAGAAGGGTTCAGAGACCAATTGCATACCCTGTTCATGATTGTAGCAGACAACACCCTTAATTGGGTATTTGCGCCAAAGGTGGACGATGGTAATGTGTCTGAGTGTATGAGGCAGGCAGTCCCTGTTTAGACATCATAGCTACAGATTTGCAAGGTACAATATCAACTGCACACATGACATTATACTCAAGTACCGTAACAGTGATCCTGGCCCCATGGCATAACCGTGATTGGCATTACCATGGCAACACTATGGACACTACTAACACTATATTATAGCCTAAGAAAAATTGATTGACGTCAATGTGCCAACATGCAAGTGTTTACACTAGCTATAGCATTGTATAATATCATCACATGGCTTGCATGAGACTTAGATGAGAGTAGCAACTCCACATTGTCTGCAGTTTGATGATTCGGCCTTGATGTCAGCCCATCTCGAGGGTGGCTGCCGAACTCTACTCAAGTACCACTCAAGCATCAGCTCCCACTGAATTCTTGTCCAGCACTGCATTCATTGCCTTGTTAGTGTACTTCTAATATTATTATATCAGTTTGTAGCAATTGAACACGTGCGTATGATTGCCACAAGCTGTCCACAGCACAATAATTATCACCAAACAATTAAAATGCGTACTTGAGTTTCAGCATAAGTTGTATTCTTTAGAATTGAATATGTACGATTTCCACCATGCAAATAGTTTAGGCCATGCTGCCATATTCTGGTAGCTGCTTTTCACTGGCAAGGGGTGCAGTTTGTGAATCTGTGTTGGTGCTGTGAGGTGGGTTCCATGTAGTGTAGCTGGGTTGATGCAGTAGACTCCAGTCACTACCTAAGCAAAGGTTGTTTTCGTTTACAACTGAATTATGTAAGTTATCCATTATAATATTATATGCAAACTAGAGTTTAGGCTATATACTGCCATATTCCTGCAGCTGCTCGTCACTGGCAAGGGGTACAGCTTGAGAATCTGTGTCGGTGCTGTGAGGTGGGTTCCACGTAGTGTGGCTGGGTTGATGCAGTAGACTCCAGTCACTACCTACACGCACAGTAGCTTGATCAGATGTGGCGTGTGTATGTCCATGACAGTTGCAGCCAAAACAGGTAATCATAGAGGAGAGGGGGAAATGGATGGCAACCAGCAGAGCAAGTCCTATCAGAAAGCTCATTATAGGGGTGGATAAAGCAGCAAGCATCCAGTAGAAAAATTGATGTGACTCCGATGGATAAATGTATAACACTACTATAAGAAGATAAAGTGCTAACATAAGAGCTAAAGCGAAGATTGAGTCTGAAATTCCCATTTTGTTCAGGTTTTTAGCTTTGGAGATTTTGATAACATAGCCTAGCAGACACAGAGATATGATAAAAAGCCCAAGTGCCAGTAGTCCCAGTGATACAAAAGGGGCCTCCCAAAGCAATATCACTTGCAAGAATCCTGTTTCGTGAATGGAGCAGTTGTTTTCAAGCCTATGAATGAAGCACCATGGTCCAGAAGATCCATAGGAATCTGTAGTGAAGGGGATCCAGTCACAAAGGAGGGGGAGGCAAAACACTGAAACAAAAAGGAGAGTTTCTAGTTTGTTGATCTTCCAGCCACAACATGTGAAGGTTGTGTCCTTATAGTAACATTTCCAAGAGGTGGTTGCTTCACATACTGTGAGGAACAGCACCAGGCTTATTACCAGTGCAAATAGAAGTTGAACACCTCCAAAGTACAGGTAAAAGAAACCATCTGCTTTACAGAAATTCTCCTGTTCTGGTTGGAAGTAGTGAATGAGGTGCAGAACAAGGACAAGTTGGAAAGGCACACTGGATGCCAAGTTCCCAATGACAAGGCGTTTTACAGCAGTTTCACATACCCTATGGTGGTAACAGTTCACAAGTGCTAGTATCACAAGTGCTGTGAATGAAATGACCCCACAAACCGCACCAGTGATGCCTCTTGCAAGAGCAATTGCTGTAACCTCTCCTTCAGATAAATTGGAGCAGTATTTGAATGGGATTGACATCACTGACTCTGCCGACTCTGGATCCATGAATTCCTGTGGCACGTCTGCCCGCTTATAAATTTTAGCTAATGCAATGGTGCCTTCTCACCACGATCCACAGGGAAATCTTTACTGCCAGAACATTAGCCAATCCTGCACTCAGTCTCAGTGAATTATTTTGAAGGCTAGTGCATGCTGCAGCAGGTGAAATACACCTCTATGGAAATGCGTACTGATTAACCAGCTCAGTATGACGTATGAACAGGTGACCTGATCATGTGACCTGATCATGTGTACTTTGTACTTTTATCGCTTTCATCAAGATTTTTAACCGCGTGTGTGTGTAACGGAAGCGAAGTGAGATGTTCGTGGGGCGCGGGGCGGGACTAGACTAGTGACGCGCGACCTTCGTACTTCAACTTCCAACTCTGCGAAGAACGTTGGGCATGGGCTGGAATCCTCTGGAACAGCTGGGGCAATCGGGGAGCAGTAGTCGAAGCGGACACAATCGGGGAGCTGCAGTTGAAGCGCGAAGGGAACGCCGCAATCGGCAGCCGAAGTGGACGCAATCGGGGAGCAGCTGAGCAGTTGAAAAGGACGCAAGCAGCAGGACGCAAACGGGGAGCGGCAGTTGAAGCGGATCAATCGGGGAGCAGCGGCTGAAGCGGACGCAATCGGGGCCATATTCTTGTGGTTGCTCATCACTGGTAAGGAGTGCAGTTTGTGAATCTGTGTTGGTGCTGTGAGGTGGGTTCCATGCATGTAGTGTAGCTGGGCTGTTGCAGTACACTGCAATCACTACTTGAATGCACAGTGGCTTGATCAGACGTGGCGTGTTTTATCCATGACAGCTACAGCCAAAACGGGATATCATAGATGAGAGGGGGAAATGGATGGCAACCAGCAGATCAAGGGCAACCAGAAAGCTACTAATTGGAGTGGATATAATGTTATATAGAAGAAGTGCTAACATGAGAGCTATGGAGAAGGCCAAGTCAGAAAATTAGGTAGCTAGCTTTGGAGTTCTTGATAACGTAGCCTATAGCTATAGTTGACACAGAGATATGATAAGTAGCCCAAGTGCCAGTAGTCCTTGTGATACAAAAGGGGTCTCTCATAGCCACTGAATATCACTTGCAAGAATCCTGCTTCATGAATCGAGCAGTTGTTTTCAAGCCAATGAATGTAGCACCATGGTCCAGAAGGTCCATAAGAATCTGTAGTGAATGGGATCCAGTCAAAGAGGAGGGGGAGGCAAAACACGAAACGAAAAGGACATGCAGTTTTCTAGTTTCCAACTATAGCTATAGCTATACAGGTTGCATCCTATAATAATAGTCAAATTTCCAGGAGGTACTTCTACAGCACCAAGCATAATTAGCTACCAGTGAGCAGAAGTTGAACACCTAGCTAGGTAGAAAAAACCCCATCTGCTTGCAGAAATTTGTCTGGTCTGGTTGGAAGCTAGTTAGTGAGTAAGTTCCAAAGCAAACACAAGTTGGTAAACCACACATCACCGGATGCAAAAACATTTTGCAAAAGTTCCACATACCCTGTGATTGTAGCAGACAACACCCTTGGTGTGCATGTGCGCCAAAGGTAATGTAATATAAGAGGCAGTCCCTGTTTAGACAACATAGCTACAGATTTGCAATGCATATCAACTTCACACATTATTGTCCGTGTTGTATGCACTAAGATGAGTGGCACAATATCATGTGACTTGATGTGGTCTAAGAGTGAAATAGCTAACTACAGACTTTGGATTGTATTAGTCGCTAGTGTGCATGCTTGGTTGGGATAAGTAGCTACTGTGTGCTCAGTTGTATGCATGCACGAAGGCCAACAGTAGACAAAGTGATCATTGTCAGTCTTAAATTTTCGATAGTGTGGCGACACATGATAGCTTCATTCTCCTTTTTCTCCGTGCCAGTTCTATAAAGGGGTGATCAACCATGGCAATCCTATATAAGAAGCCTTTCGCTACAATGGGATTAGCTATGGGTTTAGTTACTCCTTAATTGCATTAGCATGCAGAGAATTTGCTGTAAGTTTCTGCATACTCATCATTTCCATGAACAGCCACATTTACACATTACGGTGGGTGACCACCACACACCCTCCTGCACCAGCACTCAGCATGCACCCACACGCTCTCACTCACACATTCCACTAGCCTCGTTCCCCCCCGCCACCTGGGAACGAGGCTAACATTCCCACAATACGAAGATTATCCTTCCACCTAGTATGGTTGGACACAAATCTGTTTCTTTCTCTCCTTCTGTGCATGTATAATAATTAGTCCCCCCCCCCCCCCCCCCCCCCAAGCAAACTAAAATGAAGCTCTCTACAACAAGTATATACTATTCTTTCTTTTTGCAGCAAAATATTGAGATATGGTCCACACATCCAAATACAAGCTATAGCTACCTGTGCATGCACACACACATTTGATGCATGATCCCAATGTTCAACGATTATACACGCAGTACTAGTGGGTGCACCATTTACTTTGGTGATGGATGTGCCAATCAACTCGTACTTGAGCTCAGCAAAGTTGTTTTCTTTTATAGAATCTAGCTAGTCTATACGTGTATATTATATGTGTTTCTACATATTGCAAACTATTCTGTGTTTGTGCTGTGAGGTGGGTTCCATGTAGTGTAGCTGGGTTGTTGTATTACATTACTTGCACGGATGGTGGCTTGATCAGACTCAGTGTGCGTATGTCCATGACAGTTGCAGCATAAACAGGTAATCATAGAGGAGAGGGGGAAATGGATGGCAACCAGCAGATCAAGGGCTACCAGAAAGCTACCAATGGGAGTGGATACCGTAAGCGCTCTAAATTTGCGCCACTCTAATTCTGCATCAAAATTGACGAGTTCGAAACCGTAATTTCATGAATGGAGCAGTTGTTTTCAAGCCAATGAACCTGTAGTCCTCCAAAAGGACCATAAGGAACTGTAGTGAAGGGGATCCAGTCAAAGAGGAGGGGGAGGCAAAACACAAAACTAAAAGGACATGCAGTTTTCTAGTTTCCAACTAGCTACAAGTTGCATCCCATAATAATAGTCAAATTTCCTCGGAGGTGATTCTACAGCGCCAAGCACAATATTATTACCAGTGAGCAGAAGTTGAACACCTAGGTAGGAAAAAAAAACGGCCATCTGCTTGCAGAAATTCTTCTGATCTGGTTGGAAGTAGCTAGTTAGTAAGTTCCAAAGCAAACACAAGTTGGTAAACCTCACCGGATGCTATGAAAACAAAGACAGTAATTTTGCAAAAGTTCCACATACCCTGTGCATGATTGTAACAGACAACACCCTTTGGTATGGGCGCCAAAGATTGAACGAAATGTGTCTGAATATGTGAGGCAGTCCCTGTTTAGACAACCGTATGATAATAGCTACAGACATGCAATGTACAATATCAACTTCACACATGACATTATACTCAAGTACCGTAACAGTGATCCTGGCCCCATGGCATAACCGTGATTGGCATTACCATGGCAACTCTATAATTATTGATGACGTCAATGTGCCAACATGCAAGTGTTTACACTAGCATTGTATATATATCTTTCATCACATGGCTTGCATGAGACTTAGCATTGTCTTGACACAACTGAGAGTAGCAACTCTATTGTCTGCAGTTTGATGATTTGGCCATGATGTCAGCCCATCTCGTGGGTGGCTGCCGAACTCAACTCAAGTAGCTACCACTCAAGCATCAGCTCCCATGCACTGAATTCTTGTCCAGCACTGCATTCATTGCCTTATTATATTATTAGCTATATCAGTTTGTAGCAATTGAAGACGTGCATAATTATACATGTGTGCGATTGCCACAAGCTGTCCACAGCACAATGATTATCAGATCAAATTGTGTCAATCAAACAAAATACATACTTGAGTTTCAGCATAAGTTGTATTCCTTTAGAATTGGTGTACGATTTCCACCATTCAAACTAGAGTTTAGGCCATGCTGCCATATTCCTGTGGTTGCTTGTCACTGGCAAGGGGTACAGCTTGAGAATCAGTGTTGGTGCTGTGAGGTGGGTTCCATGTAGTGTGGCTGGGTTTATGTATTACAGTACTTGCACGGATGGTAGCTTGATCAGACTCAGTGTCACTGTGTGTATGTCCATGACAGTTACAGCCACAACAGGTAATCATAGAGGAGAGGGGGAAATGGATGGCAACCAGCAGATCAAGGCCTAACAGAAAGCTACTAATAGGAGTGGATATGGCTGCGACCATCCAGTAGGCAAACTGACGTGTCTTCCATGGATAAAAGTATACTGCTATTAGAAAAAGATAAAGTGCTAACAATAGAGCTAAGGAGAAGATTGAATCAGAAATTACTTTGTTCAGTTTTTTAGCTTTGGAGTTCCTGATAACATAGCCTAGCAGACACAGAGATATGATAAAGAGCCCAAGTATCAGTGGTCCCAGTGATACAAAAGGGGCCTCCCACAGCAATATCATTTGCAGAAATCCTGCTTCATGAATCGAGCAGTTGTTTTCAAGCCAATGAATGTAGCAAAATGGTCCGGAAGGTCCGTAAGAATCTGTAGTGAAGGGGATCCAGTCAAAGAGGAGGGGAAAGCAAAACACTGAAACAAAAAGGAGAGTCTCTAGCTTGTTGATCTTCCAGCCGCAGCATGTGAAAGTTGCACTCTTATAGTGACATTTCCAAGAGGTAGTTGCTCCACACACTGTGAGGAACAGCACCAGGCTTATTGCCAGTGCGAACAGAAGTTGAACACCTGCAAAGTATGTGGTGAAAAAACCGTCTGCTTTGCAGAAATTTACTTGTTCTGGTTGGAAGTAGTGAACAAGTTCCAGAGCAAGGACGAGTTGAATAAGCACACTGGATGCTATCAATCCAACAACCAGGCGTTTTATAACAGTTTCACATACTCTGTGATGGTAACAGTTCACAAGTGCTAGTATCACAAGTGCTGTGAATGAAATGACAGCACAAACAGCAGCAGTGATGCCTCCAGCAAGACCAAGTGCTGTGCTCTCCCTGTCAGTTAAATTGTAGCAGTTTTTGAAAGGGAGTGACATCAACTCTGCTGGCTCTGGATCTGTGAACGCGAACTTTACCAAGAAACTGTAACTGCTGTAGCTAGCTAACAGTGCCTGCTGCAAAATCTTCACTACTAAACATTTGGCAATGCCGGATATGCAGAATTTCTCAGTGAATTGCTTTGACGGTTAGTGCTGCATCAGACTCTGTGAAATCTGCACTGAGTATTACCTATTATATTTTTCTTATAGCTAGTTGCAGACATGTGATCTATAGTCATGTGCATGCTATTATCAGTTTAATAGTGCTAGTATCATAGATAAGTCTCTACCTGGTCTGTAGGGACTATTCTTATCCATGCTATCATCTGTGTGCACTTAATTGTCTGTGTTGTATACACTATTGTAACCCTGTAGCACTGTACCATATGAATACACTTTGCATTGAGCTTGCAGTGTGCATGCTTGGTAAATTACTATATTGTTGTTGGAAGAGTCTGGTGGATAAACTCAAAGAGCATGTGCAGACATAGCTAACAAAATGTCATGCAGCTTCTAGCTCTGTGATCACACCAAGTGTCAAAGTTGATATCTATAACTAGCAGCTTGATCAGATCAAGTGTTAAGTTAACATACAGTACAGAGGCTTGATCAGATCAAGCATCAAGGTGATACAACAGTCATCATGTGACATTACAAAGAGAATGAATGTTACAAAAGGCAAGTTAACAACGTCAAGTGAGACATGGATTAAACTTGTGATTCTTCCGCGTTGTAAAAATAGTGATTACTGTTTTGAGAGTGTATATATACAACCACGAGGGTGGGAACGTATAGAACTGAGTAATGATTGAAATATAGCCGCACAGTTCCACGTGAAAAGACATGAAAGATAATTGTATATACCACAATTCCTATGTTTGGGTATCACATGGGATGATGGTCAATGTGACTGTGCCAGTGGTATTCTTGATGACCTGCACCACCTGGTTCTGTGACATGTTAGCAACTGAGAGTCCGTTGATCTTGAGGATCTCATCCCCCGAGCATAGTCTCCCATCGAGTGCCACGATGCTCTTTGGGGCAATGCTCCGAACGAAGACAGGACTGTCACCTCTCGTTGAGTTGGCTCCACCGACAATGCTGAACCCCAGGCTTGCTTTTCCTGACCGATGGAGGGTGATTGTTTGTTCAACCGGGCTGTGTGTTCATATAAGGGAGAAAGAAGAGATGTGCATTTTTTGAGTGTACAATTATTTTCGTTGAATATGTACTCTTCATGCACGGCTTAGACACCCCAGTCTCAGTTCTCTATCACACACACACACACACACACACACACACACACACACACACACACACACACACACACACACACACACACACACACACACACACACACACACACACACACACACACACACACACACACACACACACACACACACACACACACACACTGGGAGGAGACTAAAGAAGGGGGATGCAGTCCTTAGCCACACTGTGCCATCATATTTTCCTCTCTCATTCCGTAGACTCTACTGAGCTGGTGGAGTTGGTGAAGTCGGGGGGAACATATTTCATCTATCAAGTGCTGTGGCTACTGATCATTTCATCATGCCATTTTTCTTGAATACTATTCAAGGATGGCAATAATTCAAGTATGGCATTTAGCAAAAATCTTTCAGCTTTGAGAAGTCCTTGACCACATGACTGTCAGCTAGCTATTTGTTTTCTGCTTCGCTGTCGCGAGGTTTGCGCTAGTGTACTTGAAGACCAGATGCAGCTAATAGTTTTAAGGGCGGCATCAGTACTTACGTACAATTCGGCAGCGACTGTATGAGGATCGATGCAGTATGGTACTCACATCAATAATCACCCATCCCTACTCATCCCATCGCATCCTCACCTCTGATGCCCAGAGCCGTATCTTGCCATCCACTTGCCCCACTCCGGTGACAGTCCACCATTCTTCTCCACGTCATCTCCCTGTATAGAAGGAATTTAGTACATTAGTTACATTAGCTACATTTCCACTCACAGCTAACTGACTGGCCTTTAGAGGTAACTACGATTCTCATCCACATCATTTCCCTTTGCAGGAGTGGCTTGCCATACATTTGACGTTACGGTTTAATCAAGTTGGTAACCAAAGCACTGGCAGGGCAAACTCACTTTTCAGAATGGTGCCACATGCCTTGCTTCGCATTCCAGTTGTGTTCACCAGGTTTCAGTTTTGGCATGTCCCTGTTCGTTATGCGGCTTGCCCAAATTAATTAACATGCACTGATGTCACGTACTGCTAATAATCATATGTATAAGCTTTTCTGGAGAAGCAATGGCGGCCTTACTGTAACAGTAAGTCTCTGATAATCACTCATACGGGTGTGTCAGTACACAATCATGATGATCACATCAGGGTAGTTAGAATTTCGCTATGTCCTTCACTGTGCCCAGGAATTTGTGGATCATATTTTTCCCTACCAAGAGTGTTACAGTAATGGCTAAGTAAAAGGGTATTTAGTTCGTGCTAGTTAATAACTACAACAGCACTAACCTGTATGAGCTCCATCCTAACGGCGGTGGCTGACATGACACTCTTGATGGTCTGTATGGCCTCCAAGTGTGTCCGTCCGAGCAGCGAGTTTCCGTTGATCGAGAGAAGGATGTCTCCCTCCTGTAGATTCGGTGGAGGAAGAGTAGGTTGATGGAAGTGTGTGTGTGAAGGGTGGTACTGATCATACGTATCTCCTCACACCCCACATACATGTCCCTTCACGACACACATACACTCAGACACAAGCACACCCACACACACACGCACATTCCACACAGTGACACACACTCACACTCTCACACCCCCTCACCTGTATCTTGCCATTCTTTGCGGCAATGCTGTCTGCTCGAAGCGCTGATATGAACACAGGCAGGTCCCCACACTGGCAGCCCTTACCACCAGCCACATTCATACCAAACGATTCATCCGGTTTCTATGGAAACAGAAATGCTGAATCAGCCACTGGAGAAGGAGTTCACATCAAAACTAGCTGACACAGAAACGATCCTATTACCTTTCTGACCACAACACACTTGAGCTCTCCCACACGGAACCCACTGGGAGCGATGATCTCATCGTAGATCGGCCCCTGGGACAGGACAGAGGATTGGTTGGACCGGCTGGACTCAGAGCAGGCTGATGACGGATGGTGGTGGGATATCAGGAGCTTCAGGCTGCCGGGCACTTGCTGCAGAGGGAATAAGCACCATGTACGATGGATGACCATACGTATGGGTTGCCATGGTTTGCAGCTACGATCAAAGTGCATGGATCTCAAGCAAATGCCAAGTCGGATGCGGCGAGATCAAAAACGACTTTGCTGTAGCTATCTGGATGAACAGCAACAACGTTGGTCATGTACCACGAGGCATTTCCCAAGTCAGCAGGTACTACCAACAGAAGATTGGCAGCGAAATAACTTGCATCGTCAGTGCTAGTGGCGACTGGAGATGAAGATTGGCTGGTTCTGATGCATGTCTACGTCTTCAGGGGGAGCAAAAGCCTTTATTGTCTAGACTAAACTTCAACCCGATGTTGAAAACTAGTCAAGTAACAAAAAATTCACAGATTACTAAACATATTATACTGCACACATGTAAGTCGAGACAATACTTGCCATGGGGCATTTAAACGAGTCAAACTACCCTATGTAAGAACTCGGGGGCTGAAGAGGGCGGAGGGTGTTTATTCGAAGGAGGCATTTCAGAAGGAGACTACGATATATACAAGGAGATGGTATTGAATCAAAATTATATGGCAACTGCGTACCGACATGAAGGACGCAGCCTCGTCTACTGTAGCATCCCTCATGTCCCGCCCGTTGGCTTCCAGTATCCTGTCTCCCGGATGGATCTGTCTGCACTCTTCTGCCTTAGATCCTGGTATGAGGTAGTGGACAAAGATACCAGATCGCCTCCTGAAGTGGTGGGTGGGTGGGTGGGAGGGAGGGAGGGAGGGAGGGAGGGAGGGAGGGAGGGAGGGAGGGAGGGAGGGAGGGAGGGAGGGAGGGAGGGAGGGAGGGAGGGAGGGAGGGAGGGAGAGAGGGATGGCAGTACGGAGAGAGAGAAGAGGGAAGGAGGGAGAGAGGGAGGGAGGGAGGGGGAGGGAGGGAGGGGGAGGGATGGAGGGAGGGATGGGATACACAAATGGAAAAAGACCAAATCATTTCAGAAACACTACATTTGCTGAATCAGTGCTCACATGAGCTTATACTGAAGACAGGAAGTGGACTACAGCTGAACAATTCCCTATGACAATCCCTATGACAATCAGGTTACTATTCCTGGATGATGATGTCGTGTACTTAATTGTTACGATGGACTGCTCAGAAAACTTTCTTTATGCATCAAATTGAGGAGACATTGCCTGTTCCACCAACCTGCAACTGTTTCTCTTTGCTTACATAATTAATAGGTGAAGCTACAAATGTGTAACATCTGTATTACAACAGTATGGAGATGTAGGGATAGCAGAACAGCAAAAAGGAGGGAAACAAGGTAGGGACGATAGCATGAAACAGTTCAGTATACGCTCCCATCTGTCACTGCTTTCTGCTTCCGGGCACAACATAACACCTAGCTGCCTTCTCTTTCATCCCTGCCACAATTTACAGCTGCCTATATACATGATATGCCATGACTCACAGCTGCAAAGCTATACAGTAGTCATGTGACACTGGTGAGTTCAATGACATGTAGAGGGTTCGATCGAGCCCCTGGCTACGGCCCTATCTCTTCATTATGCGATCCTAGTATCAAAATACAGAGGGAAATTCTAGAGAAACAACATCAGGATATTAAATTATCTTTGTTTACCTTTGTTTACAACACACCCCATTATCGCAGTAACCAGGGAGTAACGAGAGGGGTTTTGCTATGTCATCCGACCAACCAACCTTGAGGATTCAATCTGGATCCCTAGCGGTGTTCCCCCCGACTTCACCAACTGCACCAGCTCAGTAGAGTCTACGGAATGAGAGAGGAAAAGATGATGGCATACCAAGTGTGGCAAAGGATGTAACCCCCTTTCCCAGTTTTGTCAGTTGGTATACGAGAAAGTTAGTCATTTTTTCTCGTCACTTGAATGAGCTCCAAGGCAGCAAAGAAAACATTACTGAATCACTTACACCCGTGACCACCATCTTACAAGGCCCAAGCTCAACCAACTAATGCTACCAAACCAACACAGCTGTCTGGGTTCGAAACCTGCAGGCTGCCTCGCTCCCAGCTACTCCCACCTGCAGGCTGCCTTGCTACTCCCACCTGCAGGCTGCCTCGTACCAGCCACTCCCACCTGCAGGCTGCCTCGCTCCCAGCCACTCCCACCTGCAGGCTGCCTCGCTCCCAGCCACTCCCACCTGCAGGCTGCCTCGCTCCCAGCCACTCCCACCTGCAGGCTGCCTCGCTCCCAGCCACTCCCACCTGCAGGCTGCCTCACTCCCAGCCACTCCCACCTGCAGGCTGCCTCGTACCAGCCACTCCCACCTGCAGGCTGCCTCGCTCCTAGCCACTCCCACCTGCAGGCTGCCTCGCTCCCAGCCACTCCCACTTGCAGGCTGCCTCGCTCCCAGCCACTCCCACTTGCAGGCTGCCTCGCTCCCAGCCACTCCCACCTGCAGGCTGCCTTGTACCAGCCACTCCCACCTGCAAGTTTTCTTACACATTGCTAAGCAACAAAAGCTGAGTGGAATGGTTTGGGAATCAGGCTAACCCATGGCAACCATTGGGCTGCACTTGTTGGCAGATGTTATGCTCATAGGTGCCTTTCTGTAAGTACATAAAATTCTGTCATCTCATGCTCTCACCATCTTCAACTGTTTCTCTCATCACGGTCAGCTTCAGGAGCGGTTGGGTTGAACTCAGTGCCAGGGTGGCCTGGGCCAGTGTCTTCTGAGTGAAATCCTGGCCGTCGATCCCGATAATCCTGTCACCCACGCTCAACCGCCCATCCCGGTACGCATTACCATCGGAGAATATCTCATCTATCAACAGTCCACCCTGTGGCATGAGAAGTGAGAACGTATGTGAAATCTAGTGCCGGGCAATATTAAGTAATTATCTTGATGCCCACTCAGTATTGTGATACCAATACCCAAGTATAGAAACCGGGTTCAAAGGTCATGAACCCATTCAACAGGTGGTAATACTCAGCCATATGGTAAGGATGTGGTTGCCAAGGAGCATGCACTCCCCATCCTGTGACATACACACATGGTACTTTCCAAGAGCCTGAAATAGCAAGTGACTTGGTAAGGATGTTGTTGGCAAATGCGTTTATTTTCCATCACACTTTAAATTAGCGTACTTCCCCACTGGACTTGAACCCTGTGACTTGGTAAGGGTGTGCTTGGCAACAAGCGCGTACTTCCCATCCTGGGACACACACACAAACACAAAAGCGTACTTTCCCACGACGTCGTGGAACTTCTCCAGATTCAGGAGACTAATGTCTGTGGGTGGTTTGGAGGAAACTTCTAGCTTCAACACTTGAGAGGGTTTCAGGAACCCTGGGCTACAGTGACATCTTCAAATTAGCACAACTGGGCTTACCGAGTCTTCATACCATGAGATACTGAGTCCTAGTTCACTGGTTCCTTTCGGGATTTCGATGGGTGACGCCTGTCCCTCCACAATTGGACGTCTCATGCCAGCTATGTGTGTGTGTGTGTGTGTGTGTGTGTAAGAGGTCGTATTTATTGTACGGCTATCAGGGTTTATTTCAGAAAATATCATGGTGAAAAACAGAACATAGAGAAACTTTGGGGGGGACGATTGAATAGTGCACGAAAGTGCACCATTTAGGCGGGTCTGGGTTTGAAAATCTCAAGGGGGGGCAAAAGAGTTTCAAGGGGGGGGGGGGGGGGGGGGGGGGCTATTCTGGCAATCAGGGTGCTGACTTGGCACAGATATCCCTGGTATTGTCACCCAAAATGCACTAATATACAAACCACACAAGCACTTTGGTTTGCAGGTGCTGCAGGTCCCAGTCCGTGGGTTTCTCCCTACACTTATTAGGTCATTGTTTCCCACAGTAATGACAGCCTCTCTCTACCCACATCTTCCAGGCTTGTGTGCAAACTGGGTGACTCTGTGTGAAACAAACCAGACCACTACAGAGTCGGGTAGGAACAACAGAGGACAGGAATCTTTCAACAAGCATGGGAACGTCCTTCCACACCTCTAAATTAGTATGGTAGGACATGTCTTTGTGGTAGATAGTGATTCTTCCTAGCCCAGGCTTTCTCACCCCAGCATTAGTCGATTGCAGTACTAGTACTAAACACTGGGGTGAGAAGGCCTGGGAACAAGGCTAGATTCTTCCAGAGCCTCAGCCCCAGGCCATCTCCTGCTCTGCCTTCTAGGCCACATACATGATATCTGAAGACCGGTTTTACTTGCACAGTTCAAAGGTCATGTACGTGGTCAATACGGACTCCCCACACTCAGGGTGTCAGCAACAAAAGCTGGGCGGGAGCCTGGGAACAACCATTCCAGTTTAGGTGCTTTGCTTGTTATACCTTCATTACACTGGCTCACTGTGGGTTATAACAGCAAGCCCAAATTCTATTTCCTTTGTGCTTTGTGTGGGTGGTTTGTGGTGGCAGTTCACTATAGTTCAGGCCATGTGACCATCCACCACAGTGTGGTTTCCTTGGTTGGGGTATTGTACAGGGAATAGCAGGCCATCTCCATGGAGACCATGCAGGAAGGATCGGCCTGCTACAAATCCCTTTCTTGGGACAGAAGCCACTTGCAAAGTGAACCTTCTCCCCATCCTGTGTGAGGAAGACCTGGAGTGTTAGGTCACAGGACTGGGAAGTGGGTTATAAACCTAAAGGATGCAAATACAGCCTTCACATTGGTCAGCAAGACCTCCTGGGAGTTGCTTTCCTGGGCTTCCACGTTCATTTCCTGTACACCTGCTGCAACCGTAGGGTCAAAGGTCGTATCAACATGCTCACAAAATTGGCTCATGTTCACCTGTCTCTAAATTTGGTGTGTGTTCCTAAATTTGCCTTGTACGTGTTTGTGAGTCCCTCGTATGTTTCTAGATCAGAAACTTCAGCTGGTTAGACACAATGCTGCCTGGGATACAAAGTACAGTACCAAGGGGAGAAAACAACAATCTTCAATGCTGCCACCTAACCATAAACCTAATTTGAATGGCACTCGACATGTGCAGGTCTATGCATGCATCAAAATCATATGCTTCTGCATGCTCAGTAAGAACAGCAGCTGACCCTTCACATCCCTGTTACTCTTCAAGGCAGCTGCATAAAATGTAGTGTGCACAACCCCTGCACTCTAGTGCGCGCACTCTAAAGATCCAAGTGCACAGTGTGCAGAGTCAAGGCAGCTGCATAAACAACGGAATGCATTTTCAAAGACACTAGCTAAGTAAAGTGTAGCGCAAAATACCCATCATTTTGTTCGAAGGCAACTGGCTAAAACATAGCAACCGAAGCGGTTAATTTCTGCCCACAGAAGCCTATTACCAACAAGCACCAAAAGCTTCAGGCAGCTGCACAGATCGATTGTTGAAATTTAGGAGGGCGGTTTGGCCCAAATTCAAAGTCTTCACGCTTTTTGGCGCCAGAAGACTGGTAATTGGGTTTGAAGCAACTGATACGCTTTCTCGTGTTTGTCCACAAGGCCACATAAAGCCAGCCATTAGTTCTCACAGCTTAAAGTTACACCAGAGAAGTTTCACTACACAACTTAAAATTGCCAAAGAACCTCATGGCACAAAAATGTAGTGGCGATGTCTCACGCCCATTCCAGAGATGGTTGCATGTCGGAATGAAATTATATTCGTTGCTGGAGAGTGCTGACTCAGGACGTATAAGCACCAACTCTTAGTCAAAACAAACACAGTCAATAAACACGCACCAAAATAATGGCGGCCATTATCGCAGCACTTTGGCACCATTTGGCTACACCTGATCAAAATGGATCTGATAATGTTGTTTAGATTGCAGTGATGGGTGGGTGGGCGCAGGTGGAGTGCGTGTGCGGCCAAACAAACAATGGCCCAAATTTAGACACAGCTCAGAAGGTTTTGAAACAGCGGGTGGGCAACTGTTGTACATGTGGGAGACTAAGCCCTGGCGCTGATTGGTTGAGCTGTTTGTATAACATAAGTACATTGCTCTGCCTTGTGGGTGGCAGTGATATTGATAAGATTAAGGTTGCTAGGGCAACAAGGGAGATAAGATAAGGTTGCTAGGGCGGGAAGTGTACGCCACTTGAGGTACAACAACAGTCAAGTGGCCAGGTTGACTACAAGAAAATCATGGTGAAATACTATACCGAATATTCATACCCATTTGATATGGTTGTGTAAACCTTAGCCCATGTTACCATGGAAACAAGAACTACAAGCTAGCTGTCAGCCTAGGGTAGCCAATGTACCACTTTAGGTACCTGAGAAACCTACACAAACCAAAACTCTGTACAAACATTCTGTGTGAGTTTTGACATAAAGATTATTAGCAGCAAAAGTACGTAGTCGACCAATTACTACTACCTTAAGTTGGATATAACATGACCAAACTCTGCTAGAAGGAGGAGGTTAATGCTCCTCCTGTGGGGTACGTTCGATACACGTTTTTTTTGGAGGGGGTCAAGAATCTCGACCAATCTGTTGTGACTTCATACCTCTGTGTTTCCCCTCCCACAACAATTATGTCTGACGCTCGGGTAGAAATGTTTCGACTCAATGCAGAGGAATGCAGTTTGTTGTATAAGGATGTCTGAATGTAGGCAGTTATGTAGAGAAACACCCAGAGATACATGTCACCAGGCCAGGACAGTGCAGTGCACCAAGTAACAGCTATTTGAATTTAGCCAAGAGCTCTACAGTTCAGTACCAACAGAGTTCCTGACCGATGACGAAACATGATATGCAGAAACGATGAAATTGTGATGTAATGGATTATGATGAATGGCGTACAGTGGCGCAGCCAAGATGCTGATGTTGGCTGGTACAGAGACAGCTCATGAGTAACCAAAGTGTTTTCTTGGGTTCTTTCAGAGCCTATGGACAATATCACGTGACCTCAATGTCATCTTTGCCCGACCTTGGTGTCCATGGCTACACCACTGATTGCTGTCATGAGTAATGTAGTACATTCATTAGCTTATAAAATTAAGTATTCCTATTAAGATGTGACTGTGAACATAATTATGCTTGCACACTGCACACACACTAGCCTCGTTCCCAGGCCCGAGACGGCCTGGGAACGAGGCTACACACACAATTACACGCGCAAACACACACCATTACACAAGTAATAGCATTGAAATGATTGTCCCCATTGTGACAGGCTGTCTATCTAGAGGCAATCTCCGGACTATTCTTAAGGTGGCACATACCCCTTTACGTTAGGTTACCTTTAACTGTCGGGGGCCCCCGACGGTTAAAGGTAACCTAACGTAAAGGGGTATGTGCCACCTTAAGGGACTCCAGGCTGTGGTCATGCCGTTCCAAGAGGTGAGCAACAGTAACCACACGTTACGCTTCACTATGCAAAGCGACACTTGTACAGATCAATTCAGTGATGAAAGCCAGTGAGAAGCAGCCTCGTTCCCAGGCCGGAGCCTGGGAATGTGGCTAAGTGAGAAGCCGTGCCAAGTAGCTCAAACCTCCTGCCAAGCATGCCAAGAGTCTTGCTCAGCCAGCGGAGCAGCGCTGCGTAATTGGGTTTAATCATTCCAGGCAAAATACAGGCGTGTTCGAGTAGAGCTTCCGAGGTCACGCAAATACCTAATTTAGAATACTTCTGGAGGATAAATGTGATTATGTCATCATTATGAGCTAATCAAGACTGATTGGATCAGAATGAGAACTGGTTATCATGGCTACAGAGGAAACACAAGCCAGTATTTCCCATTTCAAAACACCGTCATGACTCATGATCATTAGGTCACATAACCTCTGGCTATATGCCCCCTTGATATACGTACATATGAACCTGTCAATAAGATCCAGTTATGACAATAACTCTTGCACATCCTGTCTAAATGTACTGGTCAAGGTCTGTGTATCTGACAATGCAACACAGGAAACATGCAATTACACCATCAAAGCGAAGAGTGCTTGCTGAGGTTTTCGAATACAACATCTTTGAGGTCTCTATCCTCCATGCAACTGGGCATACGGCAGAGTTCTACTCCCTACGAAGGAATGTACGTGCTTGCAGTGCAACCAGTTGGTTAGACACACAACAGTTAACATGAGAAATGGCCGGACAGCCGTCAGCCGGTAACCCGAGCTATTTCAGGCATCCAACATCTACACTGCACTACACACATTAGCAACATAACAGACGTTCAATGATTTGCAAATCTTCCCTGCGGTTAGTCTATTAGCTCATAGAGTTCTCTGCCAATTAGCAGCACAAACAAGTCCAGGATTCTAGAACTCTGACAGGTGTGCTTCAGGCATGTGTGTGCATATCACAACAGTTACTGTGCATAAACAGTCGCACAAAACTGTCTGCCTGCTCTCCAGGTTCTTCCGCAGGGCATCCCCCAAAGGAGGGTGCCAGGGTGCTCCTCCCCCTTCCCCTCCTGGCCTAATTTCCTTTGATGTGGTCATTGGAATGCAGTAAGTCCTTTGATGTGATCATAGTTTAGGCTTTTCTCCCCCTCCTTTCCTGTAAGCTTCGGGGGGAATCACGTTTCTTGGGTCTGTAACAATGACTTGCATTGTAACGAAATGCAGAGCATGTGGTTTCATAGCATGTGGAAACAACGGACTATAATTATTAGCTAATACAACAAAGTGCAAACAATGGCAATTTAATTTCCTGTCCAATAACCAAATGCAGAAGTCTGATTGGCTATACTCTCAGTGCTACAATGAACTTAACCAGCAGTCTTGTGCAATACTTCGCTCTGTGTGCATGAATTACATTCACCTGAGTGCACATATTTGTGGCATCCCACTTAAACTTGATACTATAATTCACTAAAATATTCCAGGTGTGCGGAGATATGATCTACTGAATTCCCCTCATACATAACAAATTAGTTCCAGCCAATTGGGAATAGCTCATGGGATGGAGTACTTCCACTGCTGCAGTGATACCGTGCAGGACTCCACGCAGGACCTCCTGGGCTCTTGGGTCAGGGGGAGTTGTAGAGTTGAATTTCAACCATGTGTGAACTCAGAGTCACTACTGAGCTTGCTTTAAAACATCGTTGGGAGGGTCCCTCCAGGGCTTGCGATAAGAGCTGGACACTGGACAAAATCCACCCATTGTACGCAAATAAAGACACTATAGACTTTGAGCGGATTGGTTCGGACAGTAGATGACAGTTCAAAATACCAGCTGGCCGTTGGTCACTTTCTCTCCAATCTTCTATGATGGCCATCCACAGTCAATCTAGTACTGCACTACTTATAACCGCTGCTGGGACGGTCAGGGCTTATGATAACAGCCATACAATGTAACACTTGAACAAATTCCAGTCAAAAGTGTCTTAACAATAAAATCTATAATTCATTTTGCAATAATTGCATGCAAAATATGTTATCGTTAGCCCCGGCTCAGGGTGATCATGTGCACAATTCAAAATAATCACAGCATCTAACATGCATGAAACTCCTGGTTGGGGAAAATTAATCAAAACTTACACACCTCAGGAAAGACATATATTTCAATCACTATTGTGCACTAATTAAGTTAGCGCTTTTGTACAACAATGATGCTGAAACTACACACTCAAAGAAAGTATTGTTATTCCACTATGTTGCCAAAGGATGTTAAAAGCTTTTTATAACTGATTAATTCCACGGTGTCGCCAGAAGGTGTGGGGGGAGGAGGGGGAATGCAGGGAGTAACAGATGAGTTTATAATAACTGCCACTGCTAATGGCATACCAGCAACACATGCACCGTGCTGTGCGTACGTACATCACAGTGTACGTAAGAGGATACGCTTGCAAGAAGTGGCTGGAATGTCTCCGATTCAATAACAGGGTGAATCAGGTTAGGGACAGGGGGTGGAGGGGGACAAGGTCAATTGAAGAGGGCTACACTACCGCCACCACTTCAATGCTCGTATCTGATTAGATCATGTGACCTCTCATTAGTTGTGGGTTAGTAGGCATTAAACATGTGATCAGTAGGAGCTGATGACTATGAAGCCAAACATGTTTAGACAACTTCACCAATGGATGGCCATCCTGACACCAAACGTCTGGTCCAGCGGGTGGGCATCAGAACTACAGAATCATGCGACACACACACACACACACACACACACACACACACACACACACACACACACACACACACACGTGCTTTCGTACAGACATACACAAAACACGCCATTGTTATATGCTTTACTGTACGATACTGTTTGCAAAATATTCAATATTCTAAAAACCATACTAACATTGCGAATGTGGGTGTCGCAGCCTGGTGTCGCTAACCTCGAACTATAAGAACTTGGAGACAGTACAACAAAGGGGATGTGATGCAGTGTTCTGATTGGTGTTATTCATAGCGATCGCTCTCAAGCAGCTGCACTTGTGGCAGAATGATTGATGTCAAGGGATTTAACAGTTGGAGCTGCGCTGTACAAACCAGCTGTTCTTGACAAATATTTCACATGCTTCCAACAGTTACTGAATTGTACTTCTACAAGTCTTGAAACAATTCCCACCTGCAGAAACAGCTATTAGGATAATGAGTGTCATGTTGAAGTGGATTCATTCGTAGGTAGAACAGGAGGGAAACTGCCCACCTGGTGGAAGGTGGTTTGTAATAACAATAACTTGCAGTGTGCATATTGTATTCATAGTGACCCAGTGAGGGATTGATGCAGTGAGGGAGTGATGCAGTGAGGGAGTGATGCAGTGAGGGAGTGATGCAGTGAGGGAGTGATGCAGTGAGGGAGTGACTCAGTGAGGGATTGATGCAGTGAGGGATTGATGCAGTGAGGGAGTGATGCAGTGAGGGAGTGATGCAGAGAGGGAGTGATGCAGTGAGGGAGTGATGCGGTGAGGGAGTGATGCAGTGAGGGAGTGAGGGAGTGATGCAGTGAGGGAGTGATGCAGTGAGGGAGTGAGCGAGTGATGCGGTGAGGGAGTGATGGAATGAGGGAGTGATGCAGTGAGGGAGTGATGCAGTGAGGGAGTGATGCAGTGAGGGAGTGATGCAGTGATGGAGTGATGCAGTGAGGGAGTGATGCAGTGAGGGAGTGATGCAGTGATGGAGTGATGCAGTGATGCAGTGAGGGAGTGATGCAGTGAGGGAGTGATGCAGTGAGGGAGTGATGCAGTGAGGGAGTGATGCAGTGATGGGTGAGGGAGTGATGCAGTGAGGGAGTGATGCAGTGATGGAGTGATGCAGTGAGGGAGTGATGCAGTGAGGGAGTGATGCAGTGAGGGAGTGATGCGGTGAGGGAGTGATGCAGTGAGGGAGTGATGCAGTGAGGGAGTGATGCGGTGAGGGAGTGATGGAGTGAGAGAGTGGAGTGATAGTGAGTTAGTGGTTTTGTGAAAGTGCATTAACGTAGATCGGGAAATTTTCGTGTTAAAAATATTTCGTGTGTAAATTTTCTTGGCGTTAAATTTTCGTACTATAGCTCATCAGATAGATAGAACGAAAGAAAACACCACAGAAATACTTATAAAACACCAGCCGTGACAGAGCATCCGTACATCGCCACCAGTAATGTGATCAAGTGTATCACTTACGACACTCCGAATTGAAATGCTAGCACGCTACGTACGTACATGCACGTACCCCACAAATGCCATTTGATCATTCCGGCCATTTGATCATCCGGAAAGTGGAATGACTGCTCATATAACATACTGGGTCAGCGGTACTCAGCAGTACTGGAGTATTCATCACACGTTCTCATGGTGTTTCGTGAGACCGTACGTGGGAAATCCCTCCACTGGTATGGGTGCCAATCATTAGAGCCTGGGAACAAAGCCAGGATGAATGCTGTGCAAAGCACAAAGTTGCTAAGAGAGATGACTGAAATGGAATGCTTCACAACCTCTGTGGATGCGTTGTATGCCTCCAGACGCTGCCTTTGGCAGAAAACTTATTTTCCCATGCCTTACTGCCTAGGGTGATAATAGTCTAGCGGGCCAGCCCACTTCCGCTCCGGGAGACTAAGCTGATAAGTGCAAACATTTATGCGACAAGCAAGTAGGGTTTGCATCGTTCCCGGGCTTCCTCTTCTTCCCAGGCGGCTGGGGCTTCTGTTTAGATTGCCAACAATACTACTTGGAATTGGAGGTGCACAGATCATGCTTGCCAATGAAAGCTGACTGTTAGGGGGATACTGTAGGCCAACATCCCTCCCACTAAATCAATGAGACAGAAACGATTATGACTTCTTATCCTTATTATATTACCCCACACATGTATGGGAACAGGGGTTAAGCAATTGTGCCTTTGTGACCGTGTGTGTGTGTGTGTGTGTGTGCATGTGTGTGTGTGTGTGTGTGTGTGTGTGTGTGTGTGTGTCTGTCTGGTTAGCTAAGGCAGATTTGATACTCAACACTAATTGGGATGCTTTCTGTACCTGATATGAGTGAAAGAGTTTCTTTGTTATTATCAGCTACTTGGTCTGTTGACTCCACCCCTTTCGAAATCACATAATATGATAGCAACAATCCTTATAACAAAGTGTTGACCATTGGTTAAGCTATGCGCCAGGTATTAAACTAAGGCTCAACCAACTGCACGCAAAGTAAAGTAAGTTCCACAAATAACACTCTAGTTTTGTCATGGTCTGGGTTGTACATACGTACACGAATGAAAGTATTTCGTCGACACTATAACAACTAGGTTTTCAGGGATGATGACATCACACCATGCACATGGGTGGATGATGACATCGCAACATGTACATGGGGGGATGATGATATTACAACATGTCACGAGAATCAGTTGGAATTCAGCTGAGCCTTCACACAATGCTGCTACTGTACATGCAGTTTGTGTGATGCTGCTCTGCGTGGGCCCAGAGGCTTACTCGCATCACTAACCATGGCAACAAAAGCACAAGCCTAGTTAGCCTCACTCCCCGGGCTTCCACGTCCAGCTTTTGTCGCATGCCGTGGAGGCCTGGGAACGAGGCTAAGCCTACTGACTTTTCAGTAATTATCGACATCTTCATGTCACAACATGTTAGTGCTTTACAGCCAATTTCAAGTGTTTCTGGCCGGCTATGTACAAACATAGCAGAGATGAAGACATTCCTGCCCCTGGTTGCCTGCACCTGTGCCTTCAGTAAACCCCGCCCCATCCATGGATGCCTAGTCCTAGGCTACATACTATTGCATTTGGTCAAGCCCTTATGAGTAAACGCCCCTAACCCCACCTCATTCAGGGATGCTGCAAAACCCGACACACATACTATTGGTCTGTTGTATTTGATCAAGTCCTTGCAAAACTGTGGGGGGGGGGGGGGGGGGGGGGGGGGGGACTATGAGCACCACTAACATTTGGCAGTTGTACCAGAACCCGGCTAACCCACTCCATATTTGAGGCATAACAAAACATGTACACCTGGACTAGCCACCCTAGCACTTGTAATCCAACCATATATGATAAGGTCAATTCAGTACTGAAACTAGCTTCAACTCTGACGCACCTGGGTTCGAGGCTGTTTTGAAAGGCCTTAGTAGTAGGACAGGGTTAGTCTAGTGAAGGATTTACTTTGCTATATTTTGTGGTCAGCTGAGGACTGCAAATTTATATCACGCAGATTATATATATGTGCATATTCCATCTCCATGAGTTGTGCATGATAAAATAGTTGTGATAAAACCATCCCTATGGTAGTAAGCTACAAGGTATGAAGCAAATACCAACAAGAAGTTTCCGACAACCATTAGTCCACCCATTAGTCGCTACAGCAACAATTGATAAAGACAACATCATCAAGCTGTACAACACACACAGCAACTCTGCAGACATACATGTATACACTTCCCCTCCAGTCATTCAAACCTGCTCACAGGAAAAACTTCAGCACTTTGATGGTAACCACAACAAGAGGAACCCATAGCAACCAGATACACATGAGGCTCCAGTTACCCTGACACAGTACAGAGAGTCTCATAGGAAATGAAGGCACAACATATTCATGCACAGAGGATGAGGGAGTGATTTTACCCTGTGTGCGCATGTGCAGCGTGATGGCTTTAGCCAGTTTGCCACAGAGTAAGCCATCCATTCACAAAGCAAAGTCGGTGATGGCATCTTGGGCTTCGCTGTGCCCCCCCCCC
>OZ007513.1:2833913-3231397 GCA_963931865.1 Axinella damicornis | reverse complement strand
CGTACCACGTACCACGTACGTACCTACGCATCCAGCACTGTGTCTCGGCACTTCGGTGCCGAGACAAAAATGATCTTGTTACGTAGTTTTCTGCTACCGGTCTAGGACTCAAACGAGAGCTGATCAGGTCTGTGTTGGTGGTCAGGACTTTTTACTCTGAGTACACTAACGTCGGGAGGAGAGGGGGGCTGACCACTAGCCTCACTCCGAGGCCGTGTGGGAGGAGAGAAAGTGCGTGGCCTGGGAACGAGGCTAGCTGGCCACAGGCTATTCAAACCAGTGGGATGGGGATGGGGGGGCCCAGTTTGAATGGCGAGGCTCACAATACTACTGAGAGATGCTTATATACATAATATTATGTGCAACATGATCACCCAACGCTCACTGTATGGGGTGACTCTGTGAAACCTGACTAGTCTGCGGCAAATCGATCCAACTCCCTCAGTTAATGGTGCAAAAGGTCGCGTGCCCATTCACTGGTCAGTGAACAACTACTATAGTACAGTATGCTTGGGACACCTGCTATCAGAGGACATTACTCCTACCGTATTATCCCTGTGATAGTCTGACTTTAGATGGTATCCAAGAAATGATGACATCTTGTACGTTCCTGGAGACCAAGATTCAAGTTTGAGTACACTGTTCATTGAGTTAGTATAATTATGCAGAGTATACTGTTTTCAGTATACTGTTTCCAGGGGTGGTATATTCAGATTACACTGATCATTGAATTAGTATATGCACAGTATACTGCTTACAGGGCTAACTTAGTATATTCAGAGTATACTGATCATTGAGTTAGTATACACAGAGTATACTGTTTACTGAACAAGTATATTCAGAGCACACTGTTCACTGAGTTAGTATATGCTGCTCACTGTATAAAACTGCTCACTGAGAATGGGTCCACTGAACCTAGCACAATGGTAGGGGTGTGGTCTCACACAACACTTAATGACATCATGGCTACCTGGACTGCTGTGTCACATCCTCAATGGTTGCACTACCAAGAAACATGGAAGACAAAAGACAAGTGGCTCCACTCGCACTACCAAGAAACATGAAAGACAACTTGCACTACCAAGAACCACGGAAGAGAAGTGGCTTAGTCTTTACCACAAACTTTGACTGTGCACTATTGTGCATTCTAGATGCAGAATCAGAGTCATACCAGAGCCTCTGGGCTGTTTGTATGGCTAGCATAATGCATGTGTAAACATATTCAGATTGGTAATTTTCACTGAGCGACAAGAGCCGAACAAGTGACACACTAGTAGGTAGTTGTGTTCAAATCCAGCAACTAGCCAGCAACACCCACCTGATTCATAGATAGGAGGTTTTGAATTTTGAATCTAGCCCCACCCCTACTACTAGGCAGAGGGAGATTTTGAATTGTTGACTGCTGCTCCATAATACATGTACGTATATTCCTTGCTCACAACAACAAACAACAACAACAACAACAACATGGATGGAATTGGAACGGGCAGGTTTCAAGCATAGCTATGTAAGTTCATGATCATGCAGTGAGAATAGAAAAGAGGACTCCCTCCCTGCATGTGGTATGCACGGACAAACTGTCCTGTACTGCGTACTGAGCTTCAAACACTCCGCGCAACCTACTAGGTTTACACACACTACATGTGCAGTCAATTTCGCCATAAAGTACGATCTACAGGTAATACAAATCAATGACTGCAACTAAAATGTGCCATGCGGACTCACTCATTCTGTCAATGTCGTCACCATGGTTGCAGCTCCACAGATGCTCCTCCAGTTGACATCTCGGTCCGATAAACTGGCAGCCGCCCTCCTCCCTCGGACAGTGTATGTAGCTCCCCGGACACTGATATCTGAGGTGGACTTCCATCGAGCTCCTGGGCACGGTGTGGTCACAGTACGCGTTATTCGGACACACCACGGTCAGCTTGTCCAGAATTCTACGCACCAGTAAGCTAGACGGCTTCACGTCTTTCTCGCGGATCGGTTGTCTGTCCGCCGGGCACGTTCTCTGCATCCGCATATGACCTTTCAGGCAGATGTAACAGAACGTATGCCCACACGGCGTGTCCACTGGATCCACCAATGGCTGGAGGCAAATCCTACACAGCAGATCGTCATCAAGGTTATCAGGATAGTCGTAAAGGTGGTTCTTTCCAGGCTCATGCCCTTGCCCGCAGCACTCACACACGATTATATTGCCCATTCGCTTTATCTTGAAGCTGTTGGACTTCTTGAGACTCGATGACCGCCTCGGTCGTTCCGACATCTTGCGTTCTGTGCTTGCTTTAGCAGGTCGGATCACATCAGCTAGCAGCGCTATTATAAAACATAAACTACTTCAGCAATTGGATACACCTAGGTATTTACACACTCAGATAAGATTATTCATTCTGCACAGGTTACTTCCGGCAAAAGGTATATCCACATCCGGTCTTCTGCCCCGCCCCTCTCAAATATATTCATGATCAAGATCTGCCAACTGCTACATACTAGACTATATTATAGCCACCTGGGAACGAACTGCTTCACAGCTAATAGCTAAAATTTAATAAATAATTATCGCAATAGTTCAGCTAGAATACCTGTGTCTTGTTCGCAGCTGCAACTCGGCTACAATATTAGCTAGCACCTTTCATACAACACTATCACAGTGGCTGATTCATGATTGTAACCGTCCTGTTGTATAGTTTTCATGTGGTGCATCTACAGGTATGTGGCTAGCCTCGTTCTCAGGCCTTCTACACCTCCAGGTTTTGATTGGTTACAGTATGCAGAAACAGCGGAATACTGTAAGCGATCAAGACTGGGTGTAATGGCCTGGGAATGAGGTTGTGTGCGGTGTGGACTGGTAGAGTGACAGTCTCTAGTGCTCAACTCAGGCTCTGTCCTGGGATCAAATCCCACTAAAGTTCTTTGGCCTAACCTGCATGAAAACCTTCTGCATTAAAGAATTGGAGAACTTGCTGCATTCTTGGGATAAGTATGAAATAAAAATGAACTAACCTATTACAACTGGGCACAAAGCAACTGGACTCTGGCTATCATTAGCCATGTCTGTCCGTAGTTACGGTGCCGTCTCCCACCTTCTTCACTTTATTGACTGCATACCCTATGATGACGATGAAATTCATTTGCCTCCAATAGAGATATGTACACAAGAGTGAATACATGTAACTTATAACATTGGTACAGTAAATACCCTTGTCTCGTTCCCAAACCTTCTGGCCTGGGCACGAGAGTATCCAACTTAGCATTATAGCTATAGAACAACGTTGGTCTAACAGTAGGAAGCCCGTATTTGATTTGCTAAGTAACGAAAGCCATGCAAGTGTGTGTGTGTGGGGGGGGGGGGGGGGGGGGGGGGGGGGGGGGGGGCTCCATTTAAAAAAAAAAAACACTTTCTCGTTATGGGCTCCTGATATTATACAGATGCAGTTTCAACTAGAGGATAGAGCCCTCACTCTGACCCAGTCCGAGACTTGAGCCTAGGTACCTTCTTGAGTCTAGTCTCGGAACCAGACCCCTCGCATGAGGAGGAGGAAGGGTCTGGGCTTACATTCGAGTTGTCCCCAGGTCGGAATGTTGACCTGAAGCGTTCACTGCGAATGACATCATTTTTCTCCAGGCTTTCAGTGTCGCCAGCGACTAGACAGCCAATCGCTGTGTTGTACCACGTTACCTGTGAGTGTCTGACAAAGTCGAGGAGAGGTCGACTGTGATCGCACGCGTGGTATTGCAGCTGATCGCTAATTACCAGACATAACTGCATTCTGTGAGGACAATTTGAATGTAGGCACGTGCCCAGACCCTTCCTCCTCCCCGTGGGTAGGGTCTGCTATCTTGAGTCCATAGGTTTGTACAGCAGACAGAACAGTGGCATATCTGCCGTCGGTCTTGATACTCCAGCAGCTGTTGATGCAGTAAGCAGTCATGTGGAGTCATGGCTGAGTCACACTTCCCAGAGCAGAACTTGAGACATACTAGCTCTGACACTAGCTGGGTTTGGTAGTAAGTGGTAGAACTCTCGCCAGAAGCGATCTCAGGTGTAAAATCCGAAAATTTCCTGGGGCCCAGCCACCCCACCTTCAACAGCACCTACATTGTTCAAGCTGAAATTGCTTCCTAAGGGGCCAGTGGTAGAGCAGACCCTGGGCTAGCCTTGTTCCCAGGCCGTAGGCTAACTAGGCTAACTTCCTTACCTAAAGGCTAGCCTAGATATGCCACTGAGACAGAATGAGCCCACACTCTGACTCAGACCAAGGCTCGAGCATAATGCAGACACAAGAGGGGTGTATGAGGATAGAGCATTTGCTCTGTCTCTTCAAACTTCAGTCTTTCCTTCGAATAGCTGGCTAGGTTTTTATGTATAAACTCACGCGACACAGACATGGCGACGGGAATGGACACAGACACGACAGGTAACAGGTATGAATCAGAGCTGAAGCACGGCAGAAAGGCCAGCAGAAGCCTCAGACTAGACTAGACTGTCAGAGTTAGCCATTTTGACCTTTGAACCGCGAGGGGCGCGCGCAACCGGAAACGGGCTTAAATACTGAATTTGTAGCAAGTTTTGGCGGGAAGTCGGGATGGCACACTCGCTAAGCACTTGCTTTACAGCCTGGGGGTTGAGTGTTCGTCTCCCCAATAACCGAGTACGAGTCTGGGCCACTCCGTACACACCGGTTCCTGACTTCCCCGCCTAGCAGCTTGAGTACGCCGGTTCCCATCTGACCACCGAAGCTAAAGAAAGGTGTTCTGGTTGAAAGCAGGTTAGCCTCCTGTGATTCCAGTCACCGGCGCCTATCCAGCGCTCCTGAGGCTTACACTTCGGTGTCTGACCTGTCACGGAGGGGTAGGTTGTTGCTAGGTTGTTTTTTTTTTCCTTCTTTTTTTTTTCTTTATTCTTTTTTTTTCTTTTTTTCATCCAGTCTGTCTCCAGTTTTAGTTCATGCTGGACTCTGTTCATTTATCCTTTTCCATTTTTTTTCTTTTAGTGAGTGAGGCCAGGATATTGCTTTTTGTTTCTCCTTAGAAATGCCGTTAGTATAACAGTTACTGGTTGCTCACGAAATGAAACAGGCCCTATATAGGCTGGATTTCATTATGGAGTACAGCTGCATGGGGGTTGAGTGTTCGTCTCCCCAATAACCGAGTACGAGTCTGGGCCACTCCGTACACACCGGTTCCTGACTTCCCTAGCTGCCTAGCAGAATGAGTACGCCGGTTCCCATTTGACCACCGAAGCTAAAGGTGTCTGGTGGAAAGCAGGTTAGCCTCCTGTGATTCCAGACACGCCTATCCAGCGCTCCTGAGGCTTACAATTCGGTGTCTGACCTGTCACGGAGGGATGGGTGTGTTGCTAGGTTGTTTTTTTCATCCTGTTTTTCTCTTTCTTATTTTTTCTTCTTCGTTTTTTTTCTTTCTTCTTCGTTTTTTTTCTTTCTTCCTTTTTCTTCTTTTTCCCCTTTAATTTGTCTTCATTTTTTCCTTGTATAATTATTGCACTGCATGCTCTTCAAATCAAATAATAATTAGACTACATGTGCCTTGCTTAATGCAATGCATAACCTAGCTTGATCACGAGACTGTATGCAGTGCGCTGCCCATGCATGTTGAATCATAATTCCCTGTAGCTAAGACGGGTAACAAAAACTTGTGCATTCATGACTGTCATAATTATATTATCAAACTATTACGTATAGCTAGAAGGCCTTCCTTTGAAATTCAACTCCCCATATATAACTGAGAGATCGATCGAATTCTGTCCATAGCATGGCGAAGAGATTATGTGCGAACTGGATGAAGGGAAGGGGGTCTGGAAACGAGACCATATTATACATGCATGACTGTGCATTGCAGGAGCACACCAATCAGAGCTTGGAGACTAGAGTCGGATTACCAAAGTGCTGCTAATTCAAGATCAATACAAATATTATTGCGACCCGCTCTTCCAGGTCAAGTGTGATAATAATATTAAATAATATGTCGATAGTATCATACAACAATTTCTAGATGCAGATTATTTCTGATACAATTTTCAGTCAACAATTTTCTGTCTGTTGATGGACTGAGGGAGGCATGCGACAATAAGCAGAGCTCCCAGAAACACTGCTCCAAAGAGGAGGAAGATGAGATGGGAGTCCAGGGGGAACCCGATTGCCCTCGTGGTCTCTGACAGAGAGGCAGAGAAGACACCTCCGGCAAACAGTGGAGCAACGGTCCTGTCATCATGAAGGAAAGATATCATAAAATTAATGCCTCAGATCCAACTAGAAAGATAATTAAGAGTTCTATCGCAAACATGAATGCAGACAGGAAAATGGCCAAAGTAACTTGTGTTGCTTGGCTATCCCTACATGGGGCACTGGGGCTCCTGTTCAGTGGAATGCACATCTCTTATGTCATAATGATGTCATAATTATGGAATATCTAGTGCTGGCAAAGAATAACCAACTGTTACAAACATTAGCGCGTGTGTATTGTTCAATCAGGGGCCAGCACAATACTATCTTACAACTCACTCACCTGAACAGGGCCGTCAGGGACACAGAGAGGCCGTTGATAGCTCCCAGCTTGTCAAATGTGACACTGTTGTTGATGAACATTATTGAACATCCAAAACAGATGACAATAGCAACGCGAAGGAGTAGCACCATCACAATCAGCAGAAACCACAGCAACACTCTCCTGAGAGAAGAGAAAGGTAGCAATGGCTAGCTACTGAGGAGACAGAGCCACACCCACTTAAGCAGAACTGAGTTTTAATTACAGGTCATTGACACGTGTTGTGCACCTACGTAGACAGTATTCAGCATTCACGGGCGACAGCTAGCTTGATGACTCTGTTTGTGTACTTCAACAGTGAGGATGGACAGTAGTCGAAGTGTAAGCGTCCGGGTCCACATGGAGAGCTCTCCCAAGAGGTACCATTGATCATGCGTGATATCTGCCAATCTGAAGCTGCCAGCTCGATCCAGCGATGGTCAGGGGAATGCCTAGATATCTGAAAATGAACGCTGAGGTCTAAATTTTCGCGAATTGCTCTTCGAGAACATTTCTTTATTCACAGTCAAAACGCCACACCCACACAATGGGCGTGGTGTACTGCACTTGAAGACTCCTGTGTGCGCTGAACTCAGCTACAGGTACCACTTCGTCAGTGCGTTGTATTCTATGACTCTCTTCCCCACTTCCATGTTCCGCAAAATCTAAGCGCCATACAGTAGAAAAACATTTCGAAGGCTAATTCGCAAATCTAAGCACCATACAGTAGTAAACATTTCAAAGGCTAATTGCACATTGCATTCTCATACTGCAAGTGATGAAGCTGTGATGCATACTGAGGGACACAGTCAGTATGGTCTAATGCACATCAGGTGTAATACTTACTGTCCGACAAGATAGTGAAGGTTGGGCAGGAGGATCATGATGACCATCACAGAGATGCACCCAATGTTGAATGTCTTGATTCCTCCAAAACACTTTTCCAACTATAGATGAGACACAAAATGCATAGTATATTAAAAGGTATGCTGTTTTTAATTACACATTGCTATCATAGACGCATGACATAATTCTTTTAGCATATGATTCCCGCCTGGCATGTACACGTAGCAACTGTTAGTACTGATCGAGTCAGTGCCTCAAAGACCCAAGGAGCATTGGATGGCTGACCAGAAGACAATCCCAAGCAAGCAACTGCTCATCAGTCACCAGTTTTACAGCTTCTTGGCTACCCATGTAGCCTTGTCCCCAGGCTCTCCCACATGCGAATGAAATTCCATACTGAAAAGCTGGGCGATGGCCTGGGAACAAGGCTATACTACCCATGAGAACTCCTTGTGTTGATTTCTCCTTGTGTAATGGGCACTGACGTTAGAGCTGTGACCAATAATCAAATAATTGATCAATATAAAGATCTTAGACCAATAATTGGTGGTAAAATTAAGATATCAATTATTGAAATCTGCTTGTGAGTATGTTAGCGAGCACAATAAAGGGAACAGAAAATGGTGATATGCAATATAAACTTGTAGCAAACTATACTATTGTGTATTCATGGTGTACTATTATATCGTAGGAAACACATCGTAGCTTAAACGTATGTGTATGTTTGTAATACTTGGTGGTATGTACGTATTTTGAGCTCAACGAAGTATCACTACATACATATATTATGCCTCCACAAATTTTGACCAATAGTCAGATAATCGGCAATTATTCGACCCCCAATAATCAGTGTTGATTCCAGGAGCAATATCACAGCACTAACTGACGTCCCATCCCTACCCACATCATCCCACCCCTATGTCATCCTACATGTATCCCTATACTTGATGTCACTCACATGAAATGTTTTATACTGAAGGCAACAAGGACAGGATGAAGCTAGAAGGCTAAAGACAATACCATAAATGGAGTGCATACGTACCATCGGAAACATTACGAGAGTGAATGGTAGCAGAAGAACTCCAACGATGGCCATGGAAATACCAATATCATGCAGGGAGAACCCCAGCCCACCTGCAGGGAGAGATATGTTGTAGTTAATGACATCATAGTAATGTAATGGAGTAGTTATAGTGGCTTTGCCATGGTATCACAGTGACATCACAGTGACATCACAGTGACATCAGTGACATCATAGTGACATCACAGTGACATCACAGTGACATCATAGTGACATCACAGCAACATCAAATTTGCATCTACCAATGGCATCATGACCGGTCCTCCAAGCAACTTACGCAAATCCACTGCATGCAATAGAGCGCAGTACATAAAGTGGTCTTACCTAAGTAAGGAGGTGTGGCTGCCCAAACTGGGAAGATTTCTTCAAATCCAATCACACCAAACGAGAAAGTGCAGTACATCATAATCGCAAGGAAGGGTGCTCTAGTACTGTGAAGAAGGTAAGTGGGGTGTGGAGGGTTGGGGGAGGGGAGGGAATGGAGGGATGAGGATGGATGGGAAGAAGAGAGCGATAGGGAGAGGGAGAGAGGGGGAAAGACGGAGAGTGGGGGTGAGTAAAGGAGAGATGGAGAAGATATCACGTACAGAGGAGAGTGAGAAGCATATTACACGACCTACAGTAGTCATTGGTGTCTGAGTCACCAAATGCATTCCATAACTCACCACAGAAAGAGCCTCAGATCAAACAAGGAGTGTTTTATTGACTGTCCCACCCTCTTCAACACTCTCCTAGTCCGTGACAACTCCTCCTCCAGTAACCTATCCCGGTCACTGTCACCACCACTCACGTCCTCTGGCATTTCAATCTCCTCCTGCTGGGACTCTTCTGAAGCGACATCTGCCTCTGGAACAGTTCCCACAATGGCTCCCAACCTCCTTCTCGCAGCCTTCCTTGCTGCAATCTGGCGTAACGCTGACTGAGATGGTTTCACAAAAGATGGAGTAAAGCTATCACGTCGGCCGAGGAAAGGAATCAAGAATGAGCTCCGTCGACGCTCCTTCCGAGACAATCTTTGAGATTTAGTTCTGGTTCCATTCCTGGCTTCAGTTCTGACAGTACTGGTATCTGATTCACAAGTTTCACTAGACTTTATCTCACCGTTACACACCTCTTGTCCCGTGCTCAGACCAGTTGATCCACCTCCCAAATGTGACTGGTCACCGTTCTTGGTACGAGCACCCACCCCACCTGATGAACTACAATTGCTGATTTTGTCAATGGTCTTGCTAGTACTACCCGCACTGAGGTCAAAGTCCATTTGGCCGTCAGTTTGTGGAGAACCGTGCAACTTGGGATCTAAGGTAAACCTCTCTTGGGCAATAGTGCCCAGCGGTGACACAGTGTCGGATTCTGATGTTTCTGAAATTGATTCCAGTGTTGCTGAGAGGCCTGTAGTTTCACTACCAGTAGTGTCATCTTCTCTCATTGCAAACGGTCTTCTTCCCAGCGTCCCCAAGTCCACATCAGTGGCATGGCTCCCATCACCTGCTGTATGCAGTAGGTAACAAACCAAGAGTGTACATATCATACATGTAGTACTGTAGGACTAATTTAGTTTTGAGTGTAACGATTTATTGTGGTGAATTGCAAGTTTGTCCAAACGTGAAAAAAATTTATTACTGAGGATTTCAAGTTGCTTGCCCAAGATGCATTTCAAATTTTGGCACATGCGAACTGATGAAAGAGTGTGCAGCGTGTGCCTTCGCCGTTTACATGGTGTAGCTGCATTGCCGTAAACGAATTAATGCACAATTGTTTGAACGAACACAATAATTTGCAATTCCAAGCTAGCTTAGGCTTCAAGTGCAAAGGCCGTTTCCATGGCCATACTTATGCGCACACGCCAATTTCTTGAATGGACCTGGGACAAGCAACCTGAAATCCTCAGTACTTCAAAACTATACAAAACAGTGTGGGAATGAGACCACCTTATATAACTCTTGCCTGTGTCTAGTGCAGTATTGTCTGTCTCCTCATTGCTAGCACTCTCAGCAACATCCTCAGTACTGGAGGAAGCTTCCTGCTCGTTACTGTCCTCTTCGTCCAATTCTTCATCCCTCCTCTTGTTCCTGAGTACAAAGAAATGCAGCGTGATTCATGAAGGGCCTGGCGCAAGGGACCACAGCCCATTCCCAGGATTAGATATGCAGCTGCACTATTATGCACTCCGGGTACAGCTGCATTATTATGTGCTTCTGGTACAGCTGCATTATTATGTGCTTCTGGTATAGCTGCATTATTATGCACTCCGTGTACAGCTGCATTATTATGTGCTTCTGGTACAGCTGCATTATTATGTGCTTCTGGTACAGCTACATTATTATGCACTCCGGGTACAGCTGTATTATTACAAGTAATAAAAAACATTAAAAATGTATCAGGATGTAGGGATACCAGAACGGCAAAAAGTAAGGAAACAAGAGGGATGATCGAACATAACAGTGAAGTATACAATCACCCCTACAGAGATCTTCTTCCATACATACATGTACAATGAAAAAAGATATGTAGGGGTGATTGTATACTTCACTGTTATGTTCGATCATCCCTCTTGTTTCCTTACTTTTTGCCGTTCTGGTATCCCTACATCCTGATACATTTTTAATGTTTTTTATTACTTGTTTATGTAATTTTTTGGGGGGCAGCAGGCGCATGTTTGAGCTGAAGTTTGCTGCAGAAGTCAGTGACCTCACAGGCACCTGGGCAGTAGGTGTCCGTCCTTGCCTTGGTATGTGGACAATATTACTCAGGTATTACACTTCCAGCATTGGCTGAAGAATCAGGCCCGGGCATCTCAAGTCAACTGTTCCCTAGATGGATGACAAAGCCACTGAGTTCTCCCTGTCTGAAGACCATGCATGCATATGGCATAGGCAGTTTATAGTAGGGACATTCATATGGGTGTTGAGAGTTGAGATAGGCATTCACCCTGCTCACAGAATACAGTATAGGTAGCAATATAAGCTTAGCTAAAATCATGCGTACAGGGACTAACCTCAGAAGAGTGTCTCGTTTGACAACACATCGGTGAACGTATCTTCCCCACTGTTTCTAATTCAGCGATCTTGAGTAATAATTACGTATCGTTGCTAAGTGATCATTTAAGTGCGCATGCGTACAAACGTGAAAATGGCGTGACAAACGAAGCCATAGTTATTGAGTGGGCAGCTGCAGCCGCCTGGTGAAGACTTGGAGGTAGCGAAAAAGCGATGGGACGTTGCACTGCTCGGTTGAAAATGCTGCTGTTTCGTGCGAAAACCATCGTGACAGATTGAGGCAACGTTGAGCTAAGTTGTCTGAAGAAAGAAGAAGAAGAAGAAAGAAAGAAAAACAATTTGCCCGTTTTGCGAGTACCTGGTGAGGTACTTTCGCGACGGTTTTTCGCGATGCGAGGAGTCTTGTCGGTCATGAAAACACTCGAAGATGAACGGTATGTGGTTATAAAGGCTTATAAGTGTACCGTTTGTGAGATTTGGAGAGATTTTTTTGTATTGGCATGTATTGCGTGTACGTCGTATCCCTACATATAGACTCTACCGAGTCTATGATTATGTGCTTCTGGTACAGCTGCATTATTATGTGCTTCTGGTACAGCTGCATTATTATGCACTCCGGGTACAGCTGCATTATTATGTGCTTCTGGTACAGCTGCATTTGGAAATGTGCATTTACATGATTCAAAGCGGGTTCCGCGTCAAGTATGCTGTTACTCAGGACTGTCAGGAGTAGAAGTTGCTGCTTTGGACATACGCCGATCGAATGGTACAATAGGCGGCCTCAGAACAGTTCCCGTGTGGCAACAGCACACGAGGATCACAATTTCGATATGTCCATCTTTTTCAGCCAAAGCATGCTTCTATGTACGACTCAGGAGCAAAACGTGCCGCTTTGGGCATACCTCAGTTGAAGATTGTTTAAGAGTTGAGTCTCAGAACAGTTCCTGTGTGCCACCAGAGGCACAACAACAAACGTGAACCTGCTGTGTGCGACACTTGCTACATTTGGAATAGGCGGCACACGCATTTCCAATCCAGTTCACTGCACTCTATTATCCATGGCTCCACAACTTACTTCTTCATTCCAAGTGTCTCAGGGAGTAGGAATATAGTGGCTGCCACTCCCAGTAGACCCAGGATGAAATTCAGGATACAGGGGAGAGAGTAGGGGAACATTGTGAGGAACTCACGGACAGCTACATCTGGAAGTTGGAAGAGGAGGAGGAGGAGGAGGGGGAGGATGGGGAGGGGGGAGGGGAAGGGGGAGGGGGAAGGGGAAGGGGGAGGGGGAAGGGGAGGGGGAAGGGGAGGAGGAAGGAGAGAGGGAGGAGGAGTGGGGAGGAGGAGTAGGGAGCAGGAGGAGGGGGAGGAGGGAGGAGGAAGAGGGGGAGGGGGAAGGCGAGGGGGGAGAGGGAGGGGCAGGGGAGGGGGAAGGGGAGGGGGAGGAGGAGGAGGGAGGAGGAAGAGGAGGAGGAAGGGGAGGAGGAGGTGGAGGGAGGAAGAGGAGGAGGGGTAGGAGCAGGGAGGAGGAGGAGAAATATAATTATTATTCAAAGCCTCTTAGGAGGAGCTACTGCCTCAAAAACCACCGTACTGTAAGCACACGCAAGTCCGCAAAAGTAAATTACACACAAAATATTAATGATGAAGCTCATGTGGATACTTGAATGTACTACTGATACACACAATATCTTCTTACACGAAGTATGAAATGATTACTATTAGTGAACTATCACATGATATGAGCAAATTATGGTAGACAAGTGGTAGAGGAGTAGGTAATGCAGTTTTGATCTTCACAGCATACACGCTTACTGGAAACATTGAGATTGTACTGGCCAATGGGATCAGCGATGGCTCCTGAAACGGCAGACCCGAGGACGAGCCCCATCCCCCATGCACAAGCCACTATTGCAATACCAAATGCTTGATTGCTGTCATCTGACGTTTCAGAAATGAGTGCCTTTGCTGTGCCAAGAACACCTGCAGAATAATAGCAAGAGACAGTTATAACAAACACAGAAGATATCAATAAGACAGACAGACAGATGGACAGAAAGAGATAATCAGACAGACATACAACAGTCAGAAAGATCACATTATGTTGACATGCGAACTGGCTGGCAGTACAAGACATCAAAACATCACGCGCTCACCATTCATGAGCCCCACTCCAAATCGGAATACCACAGCCATTGCAAAGTGGACGCTGAAGCCAAAAGCAGCAGAGGAGAGACCGAGGAGCAAACAGCTGGCAATCATGACTGGCTTCCTCCCCTTCCTGTCTGCCACTGCACCCCACACATAGCTGCAGGGATGGACATGTGCACAGTACACTCACGACCTCTGGTGGTGGTTCTCATGCAGGCACAAGAGTACATGACATTGTAGAATAATCTTGGAGTAGCTAGATGGACACAGCTATCGGTCTGCTGGTATTTACCCCCCACTTTCAGCCCTCTATTTCTTCAGACATTTGTCAAGACTACTTTGCAAGACCCTCATTGAAAATTTGCTGCACTCCAAATGCCTGCCACCCCTTATGTACATACAACTGACGACCCCTTATTCACTACGACCCCCCCTCCCCCCTTCCCTCTCTCCCTCTCCCTCCCCCCCTCCCCCCTCCTCCTCCCCCTTCCCCTCCCCCAAACCAAACAAACCAACCCGAAATACTGCAATCAGTTGCAAAGAAACATCATTGTGTGCATCACACAATGCTATGTACAAGTGTCATCATGCAAGCCAGGGACAGAATTGTGTAATACACAGTAACAGACATCTATCTCGCATAGCAGGTGACACTCTCCACACTACTGTGTACACACACTATGAGTGTCTCACCTTCCAAAGAATCTCCCAAGGAACATGGACGCTGCGATAATGCCAACATATTTCCCTGATGGATGACAGAACAGCAAGTAAAGTGATACTATAGCCACCTCATTGTCTGTCAAGGGCTAACTAAGGCAGTGAGTGGACAAGCAAACGCATGTACATGCATCATATGCGAAATAGTGTGCACTTGTGGAACGATTTCCGTCACTGTGCCACAAATGAAAACCCTTACACAAAATACCAGGTGATCTGAACCCTGGAGCTCCATTAGAATCACAGTGTGGATGCATGCTTAGTCGCCACCTCAATATACCAACCCATCTGTTGAAAAGGAGGCTACATGTGTATACATATTATCCAGGCCCACCAATTGATTCTTTATCTTCCTTCAGCTCAGGGAGTAGGAACTGCACCATGAAGGGCAGGAATGGGAAAACTAATGTCATGGAAAAGGCGTTGCCGAGCTGCAGGGGGAGGAAGATGAGGCTGTAATGTACCTCCGTCATGTACCTGGGCTCTCTGTCTCAGTATCAACAGAATGTGCTGAGCAGACACCTGTGGCAACCGCACTGCTGGTAGGCCAGTACAACAGGTAGCCTTAGGGCGAACTTATTGTTCAGAATAATGTCTCAGGTCTTATATACTCTTACCTCGTGGATAGACTCTGATATCACCCACCAGCTCGTACCATACAGCTAGCCTTGTTCCAAGGCTAGTTGGTAGGCAGCCGCTTACGGCTCGCTCCATTTAATGCACATGTGACATCCCATACTGCCAATGTTATACGTTATTGTTTGTGGGTTCAAAATTCTGTTAATTTCTCCGATATGTTAAGATCTGCTAAAAATTAGTACCTGCAAATAATAGTGACCTTAAGGCCACTGCAAATTAGACTTTAGTTTCCCGTCCACCCCTTCCTGGAAATTCCATGCGGGCGGGCGGTCCATTTCCATTATCCATTACTGTGAATATCATTAATTACTCGCCGTTTCGTAGAATTTGGCCAAGGTTAGACGGTCAACATCGCTGCTCAGGATTGTCCAACAAAGTAGGGACTTGCTGCAACACGTACGTATCATAAACACATACATTGACTAGAAGCATGCCAACCAGCAACAGGACGTGCATGAGAGAAAGGACTGGCAAACTTCAGCAAACTTGTCCGCGCCACGTGGCAAATAGCTATAATGGAGTTCAAGGGTCAATAATGGCAAAATCATGCGGTCCCCTCAGAAAGGGGCGGGCGGTGGACGGGAAACTAAAGTCTAATTTGCAGTGGCCTAAGGTACTACCAGTGAGTATATAAAACTGAGACAGGCTAATCAGCATTACATGTACACCAGCAACTTCTCACCAGAGCGATGAAGCAGCCAACATAGATCTTCAACATCTTCTTACTAACGCATAGTTTCTTTGCCTTCCCTCTCAGTGAGGACTTGCTTAGAGCTGGAGACCTGAGTTTTCTCCAACCCTCACCAGCGATCTGTCTAACACGCACCATCATGATCGCCAATACATGGAATCTCCACACAGTCTCTTCTCAAAGGATGCTGAGTGGTGGTTTCTGTACTCTGGTGGAGGGTAAATGTGCTCCAAGTTCTTTCCATTCCACACAACGTTCTAGAGAATACACTGTTTCTCTCAACAACCAAACTTCTTGAAACTCCAACTTTCAAGAATCCTATCCAACTCTTCACTGGTGGGGAAGGACATGATACAGTAGGAGGCAGGTAGAAGTACACAGCTTTAATACAACAGTGGCTACCTACATCTTAAAGAAGTCTCGCGGGCCAGACTCCCGTAGTGGGTCCGGGTGTGGCGAGAGACTACTCCTGTAGTCATAGATATAAGACACACTTATATCTATGCTGTAGTACACTACTAAAACTGTGACACATGTGTGACCGGTGTGGTTCTATAATTTGAACAACAAGGAGCAGTCACTCACACACACACAAGATACACTATTCTGGCAGATGTAGTCACTCACTTGAAAAAATGTACTTCTGTACAGTTTCGTCGGCAGATGATGCAAGAAACATGAAGAAAGGTCGTGAACATTCCACTTAATGCGCACCAAGTTACTGATGACCTTTTTGCTAGGACATGTATTATGTATACACTCGTGCCCAGACCACACCCCTCGCGGACTTCCGGTTCCGTTCCCTACTGTGAAAAGATGTTTTGCCGGTGGGAAAAGTTCGTATGTTGCAGCTGAAGTAGCAAACTGGAGGAATAAAACGGGTATTGGGTGTGGCACATTTGCCAGTACCTGTAGCAGCCCCTTGGAAGGACATAGATAGGAGATATCGACGTACTATTCCTATATACCGGCCAAAGTTAGGGAACTTATTATTGGTCCAGTAACATAATTATTAATCCGGTGATCGATTTTGCTTGCTAGAATTCCGCATGGCGCGTTAACGTGTATTAGTATACTATAGAAGGTGGGGCTGGTGCAACTAGCCATGGCTAATGAGTGGGCGGGGCTGTAAGTGACGTCACTGTAAACATAAAGGGTCAAGCTACAAACAGTAGTGATGAAAAATACATTTTTCAAAAGTTAATCATGCATGACCTGCAGCTGCATGAATTCGGCCCCAAAACAGCATCCAAACTGCTGGTCCCATACTAATGGCCCTGAGTGGGAGCTCATGACGGCTTTTGTAGCTAGTTGGCTTACTGCAGCTGGTATGTAGGTTTCACTTCCTCTCACATCAGACTCTTGTTAGTAACAATGTACAACTGCTCTCATTCAGACTTACGGTGACAGTGTGCACTAGCTGGAGAAATATTTCTGTGATAGCTATATAGCTAGTAAGTTCTATCAACGATGATTTTAATTATGGCCTTAATTTCAGTTAACAATTTTCTGTCTGTTGATGGACTGAGGGAGGCATGCGACAATAAGCAGAGTTCCCAGAAACACTGCTCCAAAGATGAGGAAGATGAGATGGGAGTCCAGGGGGAACCCGACTGCCCTCGTGGTCTCCGACAGAGAGGCAGAGAAGACACCTCCGGCAAACAGTGGAGCAACGGTCCTGTCATCATGAAGGAAAGATATTATAAATGCCTAAGGTTCCAGGCAACCTTCTAGTGTCAGGTAAATTTTCCTTTGCTCACTTTCAACTTGAGCTTAGTCTCATTCCCAGCCAGAAGCACCTATGGAAAATCCATCTGGTAGCAGTTTTCTTAAAATATTCGCGGAGGAATTTGAATAGAAAACACTGTATTGTCAATTTGAAGGTAGTGCTTCTGCTAGGCACGAGACTACAGTACTCCTCACATAATGGTGCCCTATAGCGACTGTTGCAAGTGACGTGGTGCGGAACCTCTATAGGCTCACGTGGTTGTGGCCTCAATAATTATTGATGCCCTGATTAAATTCCACACTATGCCAATATACCAAGAAAACTGACCCAAAGTTTGCTGTTTCGGTTATATTGCCAGTTTAAAAAATCATGCAGTACGGTAATTGCAGCAGCACATTATGATATTGCCCAACCCTAATAATAGCCTACATGCAAGTACCGTATAGCGGGTTTCTTTTGTGGGAGAAAACGTTCGCAAATTGCTTGAAAATGGGTGAAAACTTTCGCGGATTGCCGTAACCCAATTCACCACACCCACTAACGCTCATCATATCCGGAATGTGACTCAGCGGTCTGAGGTAAGCATGCCGCGAGTGCAAGCGAGTTACAGAGCTACGCGATGGAGTCCATAGCGAACGGGAGCCGTCACGCCATGTTTGGCATCTCATTTTGCTATCTGCGCCTTCTGTTTGGGAGTGAAGTAGTTGTATACGATGCCCACTTGCGTAGGATTCGTCCTCCCTGCATCTGTAGTACCTGAAGTATTTTGACAGCCGTGATGCTGGACCAAAAACGGAGTCAGAGCGCTGGAAAAAAGTGAACAGGGCGTCATCAGCTAGTACTCGGCATGTCGCAGTGATCCAGGTTGGTTTTCGCGGATAAAACTTTCGCGAATCACCACAGAAACGCGAGATTCGCGAAAGTTTTCACCTGCGAAAGAAACCCGCTATACGGTACATTGTTTAGCAGGGAGTTAAGTTAGCATGAAGAGCACCTCATACCCCACTCACCTGAATCCGTCTGTGAGGGACACGGCAAGGCCATTGACAGCTCCCAGCTTGTCAAAAGTGACACTGTTGTTGATGAAGAATATTGAACAGCCAAAACAGATGACAATAGCAATGCGAAGGAGTAGCACCATCACAATCAGCAGAAACCACAGCAACACTCTCCTGAGAAGAGGAAGAGAAAGGTAGTAGTAGCCTTGTACTCAGGCCATGAATGAGGAGGGAAGCAGCATGGTATCCACTGGTAGCAAATGTGAATGGCCTGGGAATGGGCTAGGTTTTTCTGAGAATGGTCTCAAATGCACAAGAAGTGGATACCAAAACTAATTTCCTTAATTCCTGTACCGAGCAACTACAGTGCAGGCTGTACACCAATGTTCATACTGCATGTGATGAAAAGTTAATTTATTATATAATTAATGTATACTGAGGGTGAGGGGTATAGTTGATGAGCTTCGATACACACAGGTGTAATACTTACTGTCCGACAAGATAGTGAAGGTTGGGCAGGAGGATCATGATGACCATCAAAGGGATGCAGCTGATGTAGAATGTCTTGATTGCCCCAAAACACCTTTCCATCTATAAAGGAGACAAAAGGCAAAGTATGAAATTCAGATGGAGCTTACAAGGTGTCCCTGCAATGGTATAACCAAGAGTTAACTTTTAAGAGTGTGCAACTCCCATTCTGCCATCATTCCCAGCTGCTCTTGCGACAGGCCTGAGATAAACCAGCCTGGTACACACTGTTTGTGCATGCTCAGTCCCCTTGGAATTGGAAACTATACTACTCAGTAATATCATTGTCCATTGTGGTATTTGATATATCTACATGAAAGTAATATTACAATAGAAAAGGCATCATTGAACTCAGACTTCACAAGGCATGAAAGGTACGTATGTACCAAGCAATTTAGTACACATACATAGCCAGAAGGAGGCTCTTGTACAGATCACACATTTAACACAATCATGCCTTTGTTCCTTGCGCCTGTATGATAGCCTCCTTCCCAGGCCTTCTCACCCCAGTGTTTGTCACTTGCAGTACTAACGCGGGTACTGCAAGCGACAAATGCTGAGGTGAGAAGGCCTGGGAACGAAGCTACCTGTATGAGTACAAATTCCATAACATCCCTGCCTCATCTCTACATACGCAGCTAGTGTACACGTACGATTGGAAACATTATGAGAGTGAAGGGCAATAGGAATACTCCAACTGCAGCCATGGAAATACCAATATCGTGCAAAGGGAATCCCAGCCCACCTGCAGGGAGAGACGTTATATGACCATAGGATAAACAATGTATTGGTATCATTCAACAACCTGTCAGGTACGTATGTACATATTAACATTATATGACCAGTCCTCCAAGTAGTTTATATATATGGCATGCAAACTACAGTGTAGTGCATAAAGCGACTTTGACCCTACCTAGGTACGGAGGTGTGGCTGCCCAAACCGAGTAGATTTCTTCAAATCCAATCACAGCGAAGGAGAACGAGCAGTAAATCATAATGGCAAGCAATGGCTTTCTAGTACTGTGAAGGGAGGAGGTAGATTGCGGGAGAGTGAGAAGAACGATGGATCGAGGATGGGAGAGAGAGTGGAGTGCATGACAGTGGGAAGGAGAGAGATAGACGAAGCGAGGGTGAGGGAAGTGGAGGGAGTGATCGTTGGAGGAAGAGGCAAGAGGAAGGAGGGAGTGATAAATTTAAACAGAGGGGAGCAAGAAGAGAAATAGCCACAGTATAGTCGTTGGTGTCTGCATCATTTCATAACTCACCACAAAAAGAGCCTCAGATCAAACAAGGAACTTCTTATTGACTGCCCCACCCTCTTCAACACTCTCCTAGTCAATGACAACTCCTCCTCCTCGTCCAATAACCTCTCCCTGTCACTGCCACCACCACTCAAGCGCTCTGGCACTTCAATCTCCTCCAGTTGGGACTCTTCTGAAGTGACATCTACCTCTGAAATAGCTCCCTCACTGTCTCTCAACCTCCTTCTCGCAGCCTTCTTTGCAGCTTTCTGGCGTAACACTGACTGAGATGGTTTCACAAAAGATGGAGTAAAGCTATCATGTCTGTTGAAGACAGAGATCAAGAATGAGCTCCGTCGACGCTCCTTCTGAGATGATCTTTGAGATTTGTGTTTAGATTTGGTTTCAGCTCTGGCAGTACCAGTATCTGTTTCACAACTACCACCTGATCCTATATCTCCCTGGCCCACTCCTTCAGCCTTACCATGACACACCTCTTGCCCTGCGCTCAGATTAGCTGGTAATTCACCTCCCAAATCTGACTGGTCACCGCTCTTGGTAGGTGCACCCAACCCACCTGAAGAAATATATTCATCTCCACGATTACTACTTTCGACAGCAGCACTGCTACCACTACATGCACTGTCATCTTGCGAAGAACCTTGCAACTCAAGATTTGACACGCTCTCTCTTGCAACAGAGGCAAGTGGTGGTGACACAGTGTCTGATCCTGATGTTTCTGAAATTGATTCCAGAGTTATTGAGAAGCTGACAGTTTCACTACCAGTAGTGTCCTCTTCTCTCATTGCAAACGGTCTTCTTCCCAGTGTCCCCAAGTCCACATCAGTGGGATGGCTTCCATCACCTGTATGCATACAGTAGGTAACAACAAAGTGTGTACACAAGGATAGGCGTTCAGATTTACCACAAACATTTTTATGTGCTGCTTGTATAATTATCATTCCATAGTATCGTAGATGTGATGCCCAAGGTGTATGTTGAAGTTGCAGAATACCAGTAATAGAGCTGAAGTTAGAGGTAGACAACTTTAGGTCAATGCACCATTGATACTAGACTCTTACCCAGTCTCATTCCCAGGCTGGAAGCAGGTGTCTCATATAGTCTGGGAATGAGTCTCATACAGTCTGGAATGAGTCCCATACAGTCTGGGAATGAGACCACACTATATATAACTCTTGCCTGTGTCTAGTGCAGTATTGTCTGTCTCCTCATTGCTAGCACTCTCAACAATGTCCTCGCTACTGGAGGAAGCTTCCTGCTCGTTAATTTCCTCTTCGTCCAACTCTTCATCCCTCCTCTTGTTCCTGAGTACAAAGAAATGCAACATCACTCGTGAAGGGCCTGAATGCCCCACATCCGCTAGGGGCAATACAGATTGCATTCGCTGCTTGATATGCTACAACTGCATTCTAGACGGTCTGGCAACAAGGCTCCGAAAATTACGTCTTCATTCCAAGTGTTTCAGGAACAAGGCATACAGTGGCTGCCACTCCCAGTAGACTCAGCATGAGGTTTACAATACAGGGGAGGGAGTAGGGGAACTTGGTGAGGAACTCACGGACAGCTGCATCTGAGGAGGAGGAGAGGTGGGGAGTGGAAGGATGGGGAGGGGGGTGGAGGAGGAGGAGGAGGAGGAGGAGGAGGAGGAGGAGGAGGAGAGGTAGAGGAAGGAGGAGAGGCGGAAGGGAGGAGGAGAAGCGGAAGGGAGGAGATGTAGAAGGAAGGAGGAGAGGCGGAAGGGAGGAGGAGAGGTAGAACGAAGGAGGAGAGGAGGAGGAAGAGGAGGAGGAAGAGGAAGAGGAGGAGGAAGAGGAGGAGGAGGGGTGGAGAGGTAGAAGGAAGGAGGAGAGGCAGAAGGGAGGAGGAGGAGAACCGAGCTTAAGGTCGTAATATTTCAGAAAGTCTGCTGTACAGATTATCTGTTTTGTAAACCTAAACCCACCGATCATAACCTTGCTCCAAGGTAGTTTAACTTAAGGTACTTACACATTCCTCTCACTGATTTGGTTCTCATATGATCCAATCATCAGCAACCAATTCACTGCTTATGACACAGACTCAAATACCAATTTTACGCACGCCTATAGACAATCAGAAGTCTGTTACAATAGTCTCAGTACATTTAGCTTCAGGTCTGAGAACGAGGCAAGTAAATTTGCTAATTGTGACGTATGTACGTAGCTCATTTCGGGGTATTACTACAACATGCACCATTTTACTTGCAAGATGTCATGCTAGCCTCATTCCCAGCTTTTCGTCACTAACAATTTTGTTCACACGTGGGAGAGCCTGGGAACGAGGCTAATGTCATGCTGCAAAAGCCATTAGATGATGACTTGGGAAAGCAATATTCAATTGTTCCAAGGGCGCATCGAGCCGCCGAAGGTGGCGAGAGGGCATGCAACTTCCTATAGCGCACGTATAGACGGCATAGTGCTGAGTGTTACTAAAAATAACGTTTCCGGTTAAGCACGTGAAATTGCGTGCACGGTTAGGTTACGGACGTTCAACGGAACTTATTCCTTGGGCAAGGCTACCGATGTCGGTACAGAAACGCCATCCAAACGATATCTAGCCCAAGTACTTCTTCTAGTCCGGGTAGCTCTCCTACCAGTGTAGCAGGCCGAGATTCGGAGAAAGTATCGCCGGATGCAAACAACATTCGCCGCTCTTGACAACAGCACAATGGCTGTTGCGTAAGTTTGAGGGAGGGAATGACAGCAACGAAAGGAGCTCACGCTTCTATAGGTAGCTAGGTCCTCGTCAAAGACGCTACAGACGGAATATCAGCCATCTCGATCGTAAGTACAATAAAGTGACCGCATAAGGGGCGCGCGTCTACGGTTCACGTGCTTATACAGTCCAAATTTGAATTCTATATTTAGTAACACTCAGCATTTTGCCGTCTATGTACGTTGCATGCCCTCTCGCCGCCTTCGGCGGCTCGATGCGCCCTTGATTGTTCACACACACATGCATATACATGCACACACACTGCACTTACTGGAAACATTGAGATTGTACTGGCCAATGGGATCAGCGATGGCTCCTGATATGGCAGGCCCAACGATGTACCCCATCCCCCATGCGCATGACACTATCGCGATTCCGAACGCTTGATTGCTGTCGTCTGATGCCTCAGAAATGACTGCCTTTGCTGTGCCGACAACACCTGCATGCAGAGATATGCACCATAGGAACTAGAGACAGATAGAGAACCAGGCAACCAGCCAGGTAGCAGGTTAGACAGTCAGACAGAGAGATGAATAGGGACACAGTCAAATAGAAAACAGACAATGAAAGACTGACACACACAGACATGGAAACTGGCCGGCAGTGCAAAACATCAATTGAAACATCCCCTCCTCACCATTCATGAGCCCTACTCCAAATCGGAATACCACAGCCATTGCAAAGTGGACACTGAAGCCAAAAGCAGCAGAGGAGAGACCGAGGAGCAAGCAGCTGGCAATGATGACCGGCTTCCTCCCCTTCCTGTCCGCCACTGCACCCCACACATAGCTGCAGGGATGGACATGTGCACAGTACACTGATGTATCATTGGTCTCAGGTGGTACCACCTCCAACATTTGCAATGCCAGTACCTAAAATTGTTCTGGAATAATCTGCCCAGAGCCACCAGACGACTGAGTCACAAAGATTCAGTACAAAGAGGCAATACCATACACTGCAAGGCAGTGCAAGATAGAGAAGCAGAAGGTTGCAACAGTATATACATGGTTGCAGCATGCATATGAGGCAGAGCATGTAGCGTAGTATTCTGCAAAGCTATACTCATGCTTCACCAGCTATGAGTGTCTCACCTTCCGAAGCATCTCCCAAGGAACATGGACGCTACAATAATGCCAGCATATTTCCCTGATGGATGACAGAACAGGAAGCAGCGAGTGAGCATGCAACTCTGCAAATCTGTATGAATCACATCTGACACATTAAAAGTGATAGTGTGCATGGGGGGGTGGGGGGGGGGGGGGGGGGGGGGGGGGGGTACGACAAGCCAAAAATCACGTGAGAAAATAACATTCCGTGGAAAGTCTACGAGGATGTAAGATAACTGTAGGTAAGCGCTCATACGTAGCATCCAAGTTTGCCTGCATGCAGTGCTTGAAGTACTTTTGTTCTAAGGTAGCACCCAATAAGCACCTAATAAGGCTACACAGTCCACACAGTTGGGCATTTCCACTGAGCATTGCATCATCAAATTTGTGAACGCACACAAGCTTGTCTGACCCCCGTGGGTTTTAAATTGCTACATGCTTAGTAACCACCTCTGGTGCCTCAACATACCCTTATTCTAACTGCTGAGAATGAGGCTACATGTGCATACACATTGTCCTCCCCCACCAATTGATTCTTTATCTTCCTTCAGTTCAGGGAGTAGGAACTGCACCATGAAGGGCAGGAACGGGAAGATCACTGTGATGGAAAAGGCATTGGCAAGCTGCAGTGGGAGAAAGATGAGCCACACTCAGCTTAGTGCTGCAACACAATATGGCAGTGCACTCTTGTGCCTCGCCTTTGGCTTAGGAAATACTACACACTCATGTAATACCTCGCCATATTGCACTCCCACCTTTTTTATAACATAGAGGGTGTTAATTTGATAGTATAGCCAAGGAAAACAACGTTTGTTTCTTGAACTATAATTATACATGACTGCATGTACGTATAGTTGTAATGGCCACATTCCTCACTCTGACCTGCCCTTCAGTTTATTTATACATATACTACCAATATAAATATCGCAGCTGAAACATATCGATATGGCAATATTGCTCTAATACAACTGTATTAGAGCAATAAACAACATGGTTCCTGTGCAGGCTTTCCATCTCAATGCAAACAGAACGGAATGCGACAAATATTATAAAAGAGGGAAAGCAAATACCTGGTACATTAATATGTAAAAATGGATCCATTGTATCGACAAATGCGTTTCTTGTCTGCATTGCAACTGTCGACATTCCCAGTTACACGCAGGGAGTTTGTTCCTTACTACAGCCACCTACGTACATATAGCAGCATTGACATGAACAATAAACATGAGAATGGCATTTCACACTCAAACACCAAAGCTACAGCACTTGTTTACAGCACATGCAGTACATCAATAAATGTGTTTGCTACAAAGGTTTCTTACACCACAGAGAGGTGCTATACACAGATTGTCAAAGGTCCTTTTGATTTGAATTAAAGTTCTCAGCCGTTGTATATAGCAACTTCAATGGACTGTTTCCCTCTAATGTCACGTGAAATATCCAGCATTGATATACAATATTGTGCCATCTAAAGGAAACCATGTCACAACTTCAGATGACAAAGGCAATAATTAATAACAAGTACCGGGTAAAGCTTTCATTATGGTGTTTGTGAACTGTCACAGGTGGATTTGTAGTATCTGCATGGAGTGGTCCTATCCCATCCGTGCCCTTATTCCGACATACCCCTCTGCTACACTGTTGTGCTCATTGCATGTTCCAAAATAGCACTCTGGGGCGCTACTAGTGGTTTCCATGGTAACCAGGTTGCAATGGACATGGATGTGTGTACAACAAACTGCGATGGAGGCAATCAATTTCTGGGAATTAGTTTCCGTGGAAACCCTGGTTTAATTTTTATCTTTATGAAGGTTACCATGGAAACTACTGCTAGCACCCCAGGCAGGGTGCTAATCTTGAACATGCGAATGAGCACCCCAAATTTAACAGTGTAGTCGCTCTCTGACCCAGTCCCAGACTGGTCACAGTGCACAGACCCTAATGCTCTTACAGACTCACTGCTCAATAGATAATCTATCTTCACAAGCTCTCTCCACAGGCACACCTACAATACATATATACAGCACAAAGATCTTCACACAAAGATACGGACCCATTCACTGTACAACAAAGGACAATACAGTGCAAAGGGGGCGCTAGGCAGATAAAGATACAAGTGCTAACCACAAATGAAAACAGCAAAGTCGCACTAAAATAATTTTGGTGTGACAGCATGTGTTAACTGCATGAGCATACTAGCTGTCGTGAGGATACTAGCCGGCCAAGGCTGAAACTGCCTCTGTAGTGCACCTCCATAGGCTCAGCAATATGAGGAATCATTCCGTGTGGTAAGGTTGCAAGTGGGGGTAGCAAGTAGCATTGGGGCCTCCGGTGTTTGAGAGTGTGATGTAGGCAGGGAATTGTTGACGACACATGGACACCACATCAGCATTCTCCACAAGAGCTTTTTGGTGTAACAGTTCAATACGTGTTAGCTTTCTCTATGCGACAACCCACCATGCATAGAAAGCAGGCCAAATCAGTATGGGCTTACACTCCCTTAGGATGTGGTGCACTCTATTACTAGGACAAACATAAATCATGTGCAAACTTCGTTCCCAGGCTCGGGAGAGGTAGGAGGTAAAGGGCCTGTTTCCACTGCTTGCACATGCGCTTAAGGTTACGGGAAACAGTTTGCAATTGCGCATGCGCGGTGCGCGCTTGCGGTTTACAGTCAACAGTGAAATGTGTGTGCGACTTTGGCGTCAGTTTTTTATCGTTGAACTTACATCTAACCGTATATTAGACTGAATTTCAATTCTACGAAGAAAGTGGCAGGGCGGCTCTAAAGTTTTACTGAGATAAACATCCTGTTTGTGAGATACTGTGCATTCTACTTGCCTGATCTGGCGAAAAGTGAATGGCTTTGTGGTATGAACGACCATCACTCGTTTTCCAACGGCAGTGAAGCGAAGTCGCTCCGAGCCGCCCTCCAGTCAGTTGAAAACTTCCCATTGGTGCTGCCAAGCTGGCCTGTTAGCCCTTTCTGATTGCAAAATCTGACGCCAAAAATCGCCAACTCGACCTTGAACTTTGATGCCACTGCCCTTGTTGTCATGTTGTACTCAGGTGCTAAGATCATACCAGCTAGAAGGTACTCGTATTGCTGTTATACCTCGTTTTTGTTGCGTGTCTCTAGCTAGTTCCTGCACGGAGGGACAAAGGTAACTTGTACGTTATGTATATTTAATGAGCACATGGTATCCCGTAACCTTAATCAAAACACGTATTCATCATTAAGTGGGATGGTGCAAGTCACATCTTCATGGTCACATGGTTGAGTGTGTGACTCCAACCCTCACTGGTACTCCAACCGCAAGATGAAGGGTGACACAACCACAACTACACTGCCACCAGCAAAACACTTCCACGACATACTATCAAAACAAACGGAATATTCTGGTAGCGAGCATGATCAAGATCTGTCGTAACACACATTACAAGCAAGTCATCTTCCATGGCAACTATTGGGTGCAAGTGAGCAGGGAGGTACAGGTCACATGCTGATTACAGTTCTGAGCACTAGTGGCCCATCCATAATCAACTCCACCTTATCACAAGTTGAACTGTATCAAGCCTACCTTCATACTGCAGCAATCACAATTACACACTTTTAGTTTGTACATTGAACTTCATTTTATCAGTACGTACGTTCTCCAGATGGGCAGGACTAGGAAAGAAACAAATTAATGTTTATTCTAAGCCCTCTCCTGGGAATGGGAAGGGAAACCAGATAACCTGATGAAAAACCCTCCCTAGGTGCAACTGATGAGACTTGAACCTGTGGCCTCTCATCATATAAGGACCTACAAGTTAGTAAAGGGGCCGGAATTCTTGGCAGCTTGATTTAGTAAATTATTAAGAACATAACATGTTACATGTACACTAGCAACTTCTCACCAGAGAGATGAAGCAGCCAACGTAGATCTTTAACATCTTCTTACTAACACAAAGTTTCTTTGTCTTCCCTCTCAGTGAGGACTTGCTTAGAGCTGGAGACCTGAGCTTTCTCCAACCCTCACCAGCGATCTGCACCATCTTTTCCAAGTGAACTGATCACTCATACAGAGCCTCAGATGCAACAATTCCTCTCCACACAGTCTCTTCTCACAGGATGCTGAGTGGTGGTTTTCTGTATTCTCGTGCAGGATAAATGTGCTCCAAGTTCTTTCCATTCCACGCAACGTCCGGACTTCCTGAAACTCCAACTCTTATCCAACACTTCTCAGATCACAGTGGTTGACCAATGTACAGGAAGTAGAGACGGATAAATACATTAATGTCCCTTCAGTAAATTACTGCTACTGTGTTACATGTAGTTCGTCAAAACCACAAAACTAAACTACTATTGAACCAAAAACCTTTCACTATTTAACCTAGGCACAAGGTGATAACTGCTACGTTCTGAGACACAGCACACAAACTGAGTTGCAGACAGAATAATTATTCTAAGATTTGCACTGATTTGTCTGGAACCTTCTCACAGAATCTCAGCTGTGGTTCTGTAGCTCAGTAGCTAGCTCCTTTTGACAGTCACATACACGAAGTATCAACTACATGCAACTGTAGCTATTCTGACAGAACTAGACACTCACTCGAACCCCTGTTCTGCATGTTCTGCAGACGTAGACATGATCGAGATGAAATAACTAATCTAATTAATGCACACCAACAGATGACGTCGAAGTGGGGTAGTCTGGTTCCCAGACCCAACCCGCGAGTGTTAGGTCTGGGAACCAGACTGGGCCGGGGAGGCTCTAACAGGATATGCAGCGCAGCTCAGACTTCTTATGACACTTCCTGACGGAGGAGTCCTGGCTCGATCATGATATCATGATATCAGACTCGGCTCGTGCGCATGCGTGAATGTTAAATTTAAAAACTGCCACCGAGTGCAGTTGCCCCTCGTCATCAAAACAGCAATACAGCATACAGGTTTGCGACGTTTCGGTCCAGTCTGTACCTTCATAGGCTCTCATAATCATGTTAGCTATAATGAAAGAGATTTTAATGTCACGCCGTGAGATAACAAATAAATCACAACAATTGAGAAAAATACAGGCGGAACATGTTTGGAGCTTGGGGACGGAGGGGAGGGATGGAACATAAAATGTGTGGATCCTAGGAAAATATATACAAGCTGAGTTGGCCTGATACATGGCTCTTTTTGCATGTAAATGTATTGTATTATGTTTTTTGTTTTGTTGTTGTTGTTATTGTTTTTGCTGTTATTGCATTTATGTCGTTTACAAAAAAGATAAATTATGCGCTAGCGCTAGGCTACATGATTGTACTAACTGTAGAAATGACTTCTTTGTTTGCTGTAGCTTTAACGCCCGGCCCACTAGCTACAGCACAGGTAGCTACCTTCCTGATTGAGTATGAGTAGCGGCCAGTCTGGCTGCGAGCAAGGATAATTAAAACGGAACGTTGCGGGCAAGCAATGATACGCGCGCGTGACCGCGCAATAATTGGAGGCGTGGTTCGAGTTCTGAATCACCGCTCTCGAACGCTCCAGCAGCAGCCATCCAAGATGCTGTGCCACCTTTCTTCTTCCAAGGCTGTTGGGCATCCATTGACAGCGTATCTAGTTGAGCGCTACGTTATTCGCACTTCGTACCGTGACAACGCCAGCTGCAAATCTCGGCGAAATACAACAGTTTTTTCTGTACGTCTCAAAAATCAGCTGAACGTATTTAGCTAAAATCCTCTTCGCAGGCAGCTCTTCCACTGGTTACTCGAGGGGGCTACGTTGTCATATGGCGTCGAACGAACGTCTCATCGTGGTTTTTCCCCTGCAAGATGTACAAAAACAGGAAAATTGACCTCGCGATAACACTTTTAACTCCGTATCCGGCTAGTTCGGAAGCGTACTTACATAAACTCAACGTAGCCCCCTCCAGACCTGGCCTGTCTTGATCCTGAGAAAGAGCAGCAGCAGTAGCTTGCGTGCAGTGAAACTGAGACGTACAGAAAAATTATTAAATTCCATCATACTGAATAATTCGCTGTCTCCGTTGTTTGCTGCTCCAGAACATCCTGGCTTGGTACATAAGTAGCACTTACCATGAAGTGTTTGATTACCGCATTTGGTTTCCATTCATGGCAGAACTTGCAGGTTACAACATATTTTAGATGACATAATTATTAATTCCAAAATCACTTGCCCGCCACCTTATCCTTGCTGCAGGTCAGTTAACACCGGAAACGCAATTCTCTGCGTGTACTTTAAACTACCGCCGGCAGTACTGTATCCGTTGGATGCTTGCCTGTACACCTACATCGATCGAGGGCGCACTGCACATGCAGGCATGTATGCACCAGCAATTAAATAGGCCTACGGCACCTGCGTATATATATCATAGAGCGTTCAGCGCGCGTACATAAATTAGGGGCGGTACCCGCATGCGATCGACGTACGTCTGCACTATGAGAACCACGCTGCCATCCCTCCAGAACCTCTGTCTCCTGCAGCTGGTGAGGAGACTGGAAGACTACCTTCCTGAGCTGCTGGCCCTTCTTCCATCCAGGCTCCGCCATCGACTGCTCCTTCACCTTCCAGTGGTGGACATCTGCCGGCTAGAGCACACATGCTTTATAGAAGGAATGAACATGGAAGCAGTGTGGTGTGACCTGATGAAGAAACACTATCCACGATATGGGATGAGGCCATTTGTGCATTCAATACATCCAAAGAAATGTTATTTGCACCCAACCAAGGATCTACTCGAGCCCATCCTGGGGAATGCGTGCAACAGCCGTGAGCGTTACTTCTCACTAATTGCTGCAATCGTCTTGAATAATGCAAGGCCATCTGGGTACTTTGATATCGATCAGCTTCCCATAATAGCTGAACACAGTGGCAGCCATTATGGTAGTCAACCAGACGACATAGTGAATTATCTTGTGTGCGGTTGCTGTGACGAACTTACGGCACAGTCTGCAGATGGAGATGAAGACGACATCTCAGAAGAGGAAAGCACACCGTCAGAAGATCAGGATCCATACAAACCTGCACCCATTACTTGCTATGGTGTTGCTTTGCTTGGAGAAGAGAAACGAACACCCCCACCAGCTTATATCAGAGCTTGCAACAACTGGCGTCTTATACCACCGCGCTACAAGCACTATTTTCCCAGTGGAAACTCTTTTTCCCTATCCAACCATGATGCTATCCAGGTGCTTTCTGAATGCTGCCACTTCCATCCGAAAGTTCTGGACGTGTATGGTCCTGCATTTGCTAGCATTGCATGGCACCACACAGGAAGGCTCACCCAACACAAAAGCGTTCTGCATCTGCTCAGCGCATTCTCCAGCAGAATCGAAAGTGCAAGCATACTCGGGTCCGACCAAAAATTCCAAGCTTCACAAGCAATATTGTCTGCAATCCTCATGAAGGGTAAACCAGTGTTATCCTCCCTATGTATTGCTGTTGATAGTGAGACGATTGGTTCCCTGGCATCGCTGCTGACCCAGAACCAACAGATCAGCACAATATCTTTCCCTTCCCTGTGTTGCAAACAAATTTATTGCGGAGTGCTGCGCATGCCGTTTGTTGCTCTCAAACAACTTGAACTGAAGTTTCCTGATCAACTCCATTCCTCCATCAAGCCACAGAGTACTAGTGTGGCAGCAGACAATTGCGCTATAAACACATTGGCTGAAATTCTCAAACGACAGAGCTCCTTACAAACCCTAAGTATTGAAAATCTTCACATTGACAGTCAGTGTCCTGCCCTCGAGAGCTATTGCCGTCAACCCCATTTCCGCAGCCTGATACTCAGTAATGTACAGCTTCCTCAAATAGCAGTGCAAAGAATTCTGAAGGCTTTCATCCAATCATCTTGCTCCTCCCAGCAGAGTTTAGTACTGGATTCTGTCAAGATCTCCAACAGCAATACCTGCAGTCTCACTTCATCTAGAAGCCACAAGCCTTTCTGTGACCTAGATATCTGCTGCCAGTCTTCAAATGCTGCACCGTTATGTGCTTTAGAGCACAAGTCTCTCACCCTGAGGCACACTCCCGCACTCATAACTGACTGGCTGATGCAACAGAAAGAGGTGAGATTAAACACACTACTAATGGATCCAAATCATCATACGAAAGATGTTCGACAGCAAAAGCTGCAATCTATGAGCTTTCTCATTGCCAACCACCCAAGTGTTCATGTCCACAACCTCATCCTGGGTTCCCAAAGTGCAGCGACAATGTCATGTAGTTAATGGAGTGCACATGACATTGCTGATGAGATACATCATAACTTGTATCCATGACATTGTATGTATAGTGGTCTGGTGTTGATAATGGTGCATGATTGTATTTTGTTGCTAAGTATACTTGTTACTTTGATCATTCTACTCTACCGGCATGGTTTCATGCATGAGGGAAGTGTATCCTGTACTATGATATTGTACCCATATGTTTCGCACCAGACAGTGGTGGCAGAACGATTGCTGCACCTTAGTATCCCTTGTGAAGCATGCGGGTGTGGTTTGCACTCTTTTTCTGTACCACAGCAATAATTTATTGCATGTGAACACAGCTCTTGTCTGAGATCTAATTGAACAATGCCCTATGTATCGCTGTGGCAGATAGCACTTGTCTATGGTGTAACACATATTACCTACTACTTATAATTAATTTATAAAAGAAGAAGAGAAAGAATGAACTCCACTCCTATATAATTGTCTTATTAACCCTCCAGTATAGATTCTCATGGGCTTTAACTCTTTACCAACCAATGACTGCAAAAGCCGTCATGAGCTCCCATAAGCCCATAAGAATTTATATGGGGAATTTAATACTAGGCGTTATACTTTAATACAGGGTTTTGCTTCCCTAAGCTGTTTCTTATGGTTGGTAAAGAGTTAAGGTGTACCATTTGTTTTGTAGTACCATAATAATATTGCGTGTCGGTTGTTATCCCTAGTTACATATATAGAGTCTACCAACTCTATGATAACTAATGTTATTGACAGTGAAGGCCAGAAGTGGACTCAAGGTTATAATTAGACTTTCAATTGGGCTGACCTACATGTATGTCTGAAGGCCTTTTATATATTTGGTGTAACTTGGCAAAAGAGCCAAAACAATAGCCATGATGTCTGTGAAGTACATAGATCGTGAGTAACTTATTATTGTTTGCTTGTCTAAAATAAGAAGAGAACATTGCAAGTCGTATACGAATTCTCTTATAGGAGTTCAGGGAGAACTGACTTAAAAATGCCTCTTTTTCGTGTGAAAACCATCATCAGAGATTGAAGCAATAATGAGCTATAGCTCATTAGACCGGTACCGTCTGAAGAAAGTTATTATTAAGAAGAACAATTGGCCCATTTTGCGAGTTCCTGGTTTGGTACTTTCGCATTGGTTTTCAAGGTATACGACTCTTGACAACAGGAATGCGGCAGCGATCAGCTGAGGCCTAAACTCCCACATAATATGACGTGACATGTATCTAAGACATACCATAATACATGTACATTAACAAGTGCCCAATTTGTTGGAATGTGGCAGTGAGGCCTAAACTCCCACATAATATGACGTGACATGTATCTAAGACATACCATAGTACTTGTACATTAACAAGTGCCCAATTTGTTGGAATGCGGCAGTGAGCCTACCTACATACATCTATAAGCTAAGGTACATCATACTACATTAATAAATTAGCCAAATTGTTATTAAGTGCATATCAATAATTGATCGCTGCCGCATTCCAATTCTCAGGTGTCATACCTCAGTACGTATGCAGCTACGATTGCATAATGACTTTTGAAGTTCTGTGGTTTAACAGTGGTTACTATAGTTTTATAAAAATGTTTGGTGAATTCAGCGTATTATGTGGTGCCATACAGCCTAGCTAATCCATGCAGGTACTGCAATGGTTGATGCATCATGCAAGCTCCGGCTGCAGAAAGACACCTAGAGTGCAAGTCCATGCACACTGCACCTCCTCGGAACACCTATAAAATACATTTCTTGAGGAGAGGTATGCCCCCAGAACTTCAACAGTCACCCAGAAGGCTGGTTGAACAAATGTCACTATCCCACACTGCTGTGAAAAGTGATGGGGTCGTATGTGTGCACAGCTCAGTTGAAAATGCCACTGTTTCGTGCGAAAACCATCATGAGAGATTGAGGCAATGTTGAGCTAGACCGGTAACTTACCATCTGAAATTAAGAAGAACAATTGGCCCGTTTTGGGAGTTCCTGGTTTGGTACTTTCACATTGATTTTTTGTGATGCTTAAGTCTTGTTGTTGGTCATGTAAAGGTGGTTATAAATATGGGTATTCTCCAGGATCATTTGGCTGATAAGGGTGATCGAATTGGTCTCTGTGCCAATTTGCCCATAGCTGCCATGGCTGTCACATGGGAGTAAATAATCCAGGCTACTGATCACCTACATGCCTTCTCAACAGTATGACGTGCAGAGCATTCAGCAAATGATAGCGGTAAATAATAGTACTCATCAGCTAGCTATGTAGGCGCAGGAGCTTAATATGGTAGGAGCAGCTCATAATATAAGCGCCTGCACTAACTCGTATAATATTCCTCAGAGTCATAATTATTATTATCCAGTTAACTAAATAGTCACAGTCTAGTATTGGTACAGCCAGCATCGTCCTGTGAAACACGTCAGCAGTCGCAATATTTTATGCCATGATGTATAACTCAGCTTGGTCAGACCTGTATTCTTTATCGGTAAACACAATTCCATTACGTTGTTTTCATAGCAACACAGTTGAACCATGCATGGCAACCTGGGATCTGTGGCCGATAAAGCACAGCTTGAGGTGCATGAGCTCAGGTAGTTTTAAAAACCATGAATTCCAGGTTACCATGGTGATTACATCAATATCCCATTAAGTACATATACTTACAAGCTGACCATGCAAACACCCTAGCTGATATACAACACACCTCAACACTTAACAATTATTATACAAGTTACACTCCTGGTAGGGGAAAAATTGTGCCGCGTAATATAAATAATATAATCCAACATAATATAAATAATGTTTGAGTACTTAGGATTGGCCTACAGAGATTCTGACTACACCGCCATGATCGCTATCATGCACTGACCTGAATGATAAAAGTTGGTGCTGAAACTCACCTTGGTGGTGGAGATATGAGCACTTTTGTCTCGCCGTTGGCCGCCATTGCTCGAGTGCTCTCTCGACTTCCGGTGGCAGTACCGTTCTTAGGAAAGGCACACGAAGATTCTGACCACACGGCCATGATTGCTGTCGTTCACTGACGCTTATATACCGAAACTCACCGTGCTGGCTAAGTTGTGAGTGCTGTAATAATGTCTTGTCTTACTTTTGGTCGCCATTGCTCGTGATCGACTTGAGCGTGGTTGCACGTGGCATGTGCGTTAATTAGAACGTATTGCAATACTTAGCTTGCGCTACGGCAGGTTGCAACGCGGCTGAATGGTACTTGAGAGCACTCTAAATAATTTGTGATCTTCCCTGTATATAGCTATCATGGTGATGTGTGATAATTGGAACGAACTGTCACACTTGGCTTGTGCTACCGTTTAACCGCGGCTACCAGGAGTGCGGTTGCCCCTCGTAATAAAAAACATTTAAAATGTAACAGGATGTAGGGATACCAGAACCGCAAAAAGTAAGGAAACAAGGTAGGGATGATCACACAAAACAGTGAAGTATACAACCCCTACAGAGATCTTTTTCCATAATACGTGTATAATGAAAAAAGATATGTAGGGGGATTGTATACTTCACTGTTTTGTGTGATCATCCCTACCTTGTTTCCTTACTTTTTGCGGTTCTGGTATCCCTACATCCTGTTACATTTTAAATGTTTTTTATTACTTGTTTATGTCATTTTTTTTAGCAGCAGGCGCATGCATACTGGACTCTGGCATTTACACTGCCAGCAAGAATCAGACCCAAGCATCTCAAAAGCCAACCCTTTTCTGGATGGATACTAAGCCAGTGCTCCCCGAGCTGAAGACCATAGCTAAGACTAAGTATAGTGTAGCTAAAATAGCTATACCAGATAGTAGTAGCGACACATTGTTGAGTCTTTAGATAGGCATTCACCCCTCTCACAGAACACAGTCTAGTAACATATATAGAACAGAGAATTTACCTCAGTCTAGCTACAGTAGCACAACAGCGCAAGGCACTTCTAATTCAGCGATCTTGAATAATAATTACGTATCGTTGCTAAGTGATTGTTTAAGTGCGCATGCGTACAAACATGAAAATGGTGTGACAAATGAAGCCATAGTTATTGAGTGGGCAGCTGTAGCCGCCTGGTGAAGACTTGGAGGTTGCCAAAAAGCGATGGGCTGGTGCACTGCTCGGTGTAAAATGCTGCTGTTTCGTGCGAAAACCATCATGAGGGATTGAGGCGACGTTGAGCTAGCCCGTCTGAAAGAAGAAAGAAGAAGAAAGAAGAAGAAAGAAAAACAATTTGCTCGTTTTGCGAGTACCTGGTGTGGTACTTTCGCGACGGTTTTTCGCGATGCGAGGAGTCTTGTTGGTCATGAAAACACCCGAAGATGAACGGTATGTGGTTATAAAGGCTTATAAGTGTACCGTTTCTGAGATTTGGAGAGATTCTTTTGTATTACCATATATTGCGTGTACGTCGTATCCCTACATACAGAGTCTACCGACTCTGTGATAGTAACAAATTTAAATACATAGTTCGCACATAGCTACTGTTTGTGAGTTGCTTTGACAGCCATTAGATCTTAGTTACTATGGGGCAGACCACGTTACGTGACAGGTTCATACGTCAGGGACACATGTAGATATATAGTTCATAACCACCACACAATAAAACCTGCAGTGCCATCAATTGCGAGTGTGAACATCATAATTACGCAGTGTATGTTGTACATGCCAACTGTTAAATCATCTGTGCTGGTTCAGGTTAAGTCCCTCATCAGCACATAACCTCCAGTGTCCAAGGTGTCCTTGGTGTCTCAAGTACCTATAGAGCATACGTATGCACATCATACCATTGAGATTGTAGGTGAGTAATCATAGCCTCGTTCCCAGGCCTACCCCGTTTTTTCTGTTCTTTGGTTTCCGTTGACAATAATACACGGATGCGGAAGGGCGGCGAAAAACGCGGAAGCTTTTTAAACTTATTAAACTTATTTGCGGTTGGGCCACACCCGGCCAAACCGCAAATAAGTTTAAAAAGCGCCCAAGAAGTTGTGTAGATCGTCTGCGAGTCCCGACTAGCCGCGGATCGTTCGAACCGAGCCGACTGGATGATGAACAGCCTTCAGGACCTGCTGAAACAACTAAGGGCCCCGCCTCCCCTACATCCACCCTTGCGTCCACCTGACGTCACTCACATGATGAATCGTACCAGGCCTTCCGCGTTTTTCGCCGCCCTTCCGCATCCGTGTATTATTGTCAACGGAAACCGAAGAACCGAAAAAACGGGGTAGGCCTGGGAACGAGGCTAGGGTAATCATACTCTGGCAAGATCTAGCTGTACCTATCATAAAGCACAGTTTACGCATCGAACATTGCTGCAAACAACGCACGGGGTAAGTGCTCAACTGGGCGTTTCTTGCTCTTAGATGATTTGTGTGCATGAACTAGTCTGGTTCCCAGACCCTCTGCATGGACATGAGACTATGCATGCAGAGGAGGGATGACTACATACGGGTAGTTGTACTATGGGTTTCTAGGGTATATAGGATTTGTACCCTGAGTGTTATGCATTCCCAAGGGGTGAAGCAGAAATTATTCATGTAAGGGTGTGCATCCTGGAAACCACAGCTGCCGGGTACCATAGCCCACGCAAATTGTTAATTATGTTTTGATAAGAACACCCACCAGTTGCTATTGCTTGGCAACCATACACCATAGAGTGTTGTATGCAAAGATCATGATTGTATGCAGAGATCAAAGGCTAGAGTACATGGCAGTTACACTCTGTACCGGTACCTCCACCCACGCATCATGGTATGAGTATGAATGTACCTGATGATGTGAACACACTGTGTGCTCTTGTAAACCTCATAAGTTTGTTTGCTTTACCATAATATCCCCAAGGGTGAGGAAGTCAAGAGGTTACCAAACAACAGGGATGGGAGTGTTTGTTATTCCACTCGAAAGTATGCCACCCCTCATAATGGCGACAGACCACATCACATGAGTGATGTCAGTCAGCATGTAAATGCCATGTAAATGCCAGAGGATGATAAATCCTATCTTGGTTGTCTCCAGGTCGTTTACCTACCTGGTCCTGATACTGACAACACTCTGTGTGGATGATGGGAAACCCAAACTGGGCCTCCATCAACCTCCACCTCGGAGAAGTAAGACTGTAACCTCTTGACTTCCTCACCCTTGGGGATATTATGGTAAAGCAAACAAACTTATGAGGTTTACAAGAGCACACAGTGTGTTCACATCATCAGGTACATTCATACTCATACCATGATGCGTGGGTGGAGGTACCGGTACAGAGTGTAACTGCCATGTACTCTAGCCTTTGATCTCTGCATACAATCATGATCTTTGCATACAACACTCTATGGTGTATGGTTGCCAAGCAACAGCAACTGGTGGGTGTTCTTATCAAAACATAATTGACAATTTGCGTGGGCTATGGTACCCGTCAGCTGTGGTTTCCAGGATGCACACCCTTACATGAATAATTCCTGCTTCACCCCTTGGGAATGCATAACACTCAGGGTACAAATCCTATATACCCTAGAAACCCATAGTACAACTACCCGTATTACATGTGCATATAATCTCCCGAGAATATGCTCAAGGGCGTGACAGACCACATCACATGAGTGATGCCAGTCAGCATATAAATGCCACATCATCAGGTACATTCATACTCATACCATGATGCGTGGGTGGATGAAAGGTACTGGTACAGAGTGCAACTGCCATGTACTCTAGCCTTTGATCTTTGCATACAACTCTCATCTTCGCATACAACTCTCATCTTTGCATACAACTCTACTGTGTATGGTTGCCAAGCAACAGCAACTGGTAGGTGGTATTCTTATCAAAACATAATTGACAATTTGCATGGCGGTCAGCTGTAGCTATACCATGGGTTTCCAGGATGCACGCCCTTTCATGCAGTTTTATATATTCCATGCTTCACCTTTTGGGAATACATAAAACTGAACTCAGGGTACAAATCCTAGATACCCATAGCACAACTACCGGTATTAAGCTCGCCTTCCGGTCTTTTACTGTAATTTACCGCATTTCAGCAATCAAATGCCGCACTTGATTAGTGGCCACCCTCGGATAAGTAATCGTGACAGTAATGGCTTTAGCGTTTCCTACTGTTTTGTCAGGATGATTTTGATGGTACCGCACAGCCCAGGGCTGAAAACAAAACTTCTTCTTTGTGCATACACGGTGCTCCAATCCGTTTCCTCGCTTCCTTGTTTATCTGAGTTCAATAAACGCCGCCTTTGATTAGTGGCCGCCCTCAAATAGTAGCAACAGTAAATCACGTGATGAAATAAATAGTAGCCGCGGCGTTCGATCACGGAAATACAGTATGCACTGATGATGGTAGTTGTATAGCTACTGAACATCTGTTTTTGTTTGACTAGTGAAACTAAACAAACCCAGATTGTCTCAACCTAGTCACACAGAACTGTTCGCAAAATAAAAATATCTAAGAATCAGCAAACCCATATTACCAGCTGTACCTCTGATTCAATCAAAGTTATTGGGATCGGTGAAACCAGTTTGGCAAGACCATTTCATTAGAATTGTGTGCCTTGTTTTAAAACCTTTGCAGCAGGTTACAGCAAAAGAAACTTAATATTATAACCTGCTTAGGCTTACTGCTAGCTACGTACTTCTATTTTGTATGAAAGATCCGAAATGGAACTGAACAGACACTTACGTAACACACTTAAGCTTACGGGATAGTCGCCATAGGTGTGTCAGATGGGTTTATTTGTACATCACATTTCACACACACAGAAATCGATCCACCTTCAAATTACCTTTCCATTCCAAGTGTCTCAGGGAGGAGGCAAACAGTGGCTGCCACTCCCAGTATATAGGCCCCTGGATGAGATTCATGATACAGCGGAGAGAGTAAGGGGAATTTGGTGAGAAACCCACAGATTGCTGCATCTGAGAAAGAGGAGGAGGATGAGAACATACTGCCACTCCCCCCCCCCCCCCCCCCCCCCCTTCATTATTACGTTCTCTGAGGATGTTGATTCTAACACCAATTTGATATGCATGTACATGTACACAGTCTGCTTACGTACTTGAAACACTGAGATTGTACTGGCCAATGAGATCAGCGATGGCTCCTGAAATGGCGCTGGCAGGTCCAAAGATTAGCCCCACACCTGCAGAGGTACACATCATAACAACTACAACACCTGCAGAGATACACATCACAAGATCCAGAGAACAAACCAGCCACAGAGACAGACAGACAGACAGACAGACAGACAGGTTTGTAATCAGTCAGACAGTCAGACAGACAGATGAACAGGAAGACAGTCAAGAGAAGGCAGGTAAGGAGACACAGCTGGAGACAGAGAATAAGACAGACAGAGAGACAGACAGACAAGCAGACAGACAGACAAACAGACAGACAGACTGGATATACAGTAAGAAGGATCACAATTACATAGACGTGCAAACTGGCTGGCAGTACAAGACATTGAAACATCCTCCTCGTGTACATGTAAGTACCATTCATGAGTCCCACTCCAAATTGGAATACCACAGCCATTGCAAAGTGGACGCTGTTCAAAGCCAAAAGCAGCAGAGGAGAGACCGAGGAGCAAACAGCTGGCGATGATGACCAGCTTCCTCCCCTTCCTGTCCGCCACTGCACCCCACACATAGCTGCAGGGATCGACATGTGCACAGTACACTCACGACCTCTGGCGGTTCCACCTCCAGCATTTGCGAAGAGGAAAGTCAGGAATTAATGTTACATCAAGTACCATACATTGTTCTGGAATAATTTACCCAGAGCTACCAGACGACTGCATGATTCACAGAGATTCAGTACAGGGATATAGTGTAATGCATGTGCACAGTGACACTTATGTAGCATTGGTCTCTCAGACAGGTGGTTTCCGTCACTTGTGGAGTGAAGGTCAGGAATGTTACATTATGCATTGTCGCAGCATACCCTACGGCACAATTTGTCATCATCAAGGTACAGTGACTGAAGACGTGTCATTGGGGTGTGGCGTGTTTAGCTGTTTATGTGTTGAGGCGTACACACATATGTTCGTACCATATGTGTAAATGTAACTCACATTAGTAACGCCTCTGACAATAATTATTTTGTAAAACAGTAAGGCAAGGGAGGAGATTTCCGGATGGTAGGGGATTTCCGGACATGATACTTCACAGTCCTCACATTCACTCCCATAGTAATTCTTCCAATTGATGGCCAGTGCACATGCATACCCTTAGTCTAAGCTACAGTGTCTCCCTAAGCAAGACGGAAACTGTGACACAACAGCAACAGACGAGTCAGTCAAAGTGCGTCTGTTAGCAGCAGAGTCTCCCCAGGTAACACAGATGCGACTGGACTGCTTCCAATAGACAATCTATGCTGGAACACAAGACAGCTGAGATAGCTGCATTCATGCATGGCAAGTATCAACATTCATTGACCGGCTGTTTGTTCATCTACTCTATGAGGTGCGCCTGAATAGGGAAACAGCCAAAGCGATGCTCAAACGGCAATGCAGTGGATTGTGGACTACCACCTGTGCTTCAGAGGTTCATCTTCACTTATGGTACACACTTATCTTTACCAGCTGTTTTGTATATTGCGCTGTAAGTGTTTCTACAATGGCAAGAACTTACTGTACAGCACATTCAAGTAGCATGTCTGCATATAAGCTTGCTCATGCTAGCCACCAACATGTCTCATACGCATAGTTATATTCATGAGATTCATAGTAGATGGTTGCCTGACAACAGGTCAACACGTCTGAATAATATTCCTACATTCCATAAACAGCTAGTTCACAACAGGTCAAACATCCGCCCCATTTTCTCTGCAGTATTTGTGAAGCACAAAGATGGCCACAGGAGGTGCAGCTAGTGCTCTGAGGAGGTTTGAACTGGATGGAGTTCATGATACAGGTAGAGAGGTGGGGCACGGGTCGTACGCGGTGGTTAAAGAGCTCAAGTTTCGTGGACTAAAATGTGTGGGCAAGAAGATCCATGACATTTTGTTCAACTCAACCACACCCCCGGAACAAGCAGCCATTTTGGAGCGTTTTGCAGGTGAATGTGAGCTCCTCGGTGGACTACACCATCCGTGCATCGTACAGTTCCTCGGAGTGTGCTTCGAGCAGGGCTCCCCACTGCCTGTGCTGGTGATGGAGTACCTCCACACCACCCTGTCCGCCTGTCTGGAGAGGTACGGTGTCTTACCCAAGGAGATCAGCTATGGAGTATTGCGTGATGTGGCCCTGGGACTGTGCTACTTGCATGAGCATTCTCCATCGATAATCCATCGCGATCTCTCCGCCAATAACGTCCTTCTAACATCGAACATGAATGCCAAAATATCTGATCTTGGAGTGGCAAAGATCCTAAACCTGACCCCTGCCCGAATGACCCAGATGACACAGACGAAAGCACCTGGCAACCCCTGCTACATGCCACCAGAGGCTCTCATAGCAAAACCAAAGTACACCTCAAAAATCGACATCTACTCCTATGGAGTCCTGATCATCCACACCCTCTGTGGAAGGTGGCCATTTCCTGGTGAAGCGTTTCGTCCTGATCCACGAAACCATGATGCAATCATCCCTGTGTCTGAAGTTGAGCGCAGGGCAGAGTATCTCCAGGAGATTGGCAACGACCATCCCTTGATGCGACTGATTCGTCAGTGCGTCAGCAACATATCAACTCGGAGGCCTGAGGCTCCAGCCCTCTTGGAACGAGTGAATGCCATCTTGTCCACACTACCCCAACCATTAACCAACCGAGTTGAGATGCTTCAACAGTTTGAAGCACGCATTCAGACCATCACCAAGGCAAACCAGTCAAAGCAGTCAGAAAATGACTGTCTTACTACTGAGACCAAGAGATATCGATCTGAAATAGACTTTCTGAGAGCAGAGGTTGCAAGACTATCAGTTCATAACCTTTCGCAACAGGCACACAGTCAGCCCAGCCACACTGGACAGCCTGACACACAAACCCAGGTATGAGTACTGCACATCCTGAGTTACTAATACCAGAGCATGTTACAGTTGTCCCTTCCCTCACTCCAGCCTCAGCTCACCTACCCCCAGGCCAAGCTGCAGTGGAAGAGGTGCGCTGATATACCAGTGGAGATATCCCATGCACAGGCTGTGGTGATGGGGGAGAAGGTCTACGTGGGAGGGGGAGGTACTAATATGGTTGTGGACAGACATCACGTCTTTCAGTACAACATATCCAGGGATGAGTGGAGCCGTCTCCCTCCCCATCCTCTGATTCACTTTGCCACAGCTCAGTTTGCAGGAAACCTCATCACAGTGGGGGGTGAGGATGAACAAGAAGGCGCTAGTTATGACATAGCTGGTAAGGTGTATCACTTCAAAGAATTCCGTGAGTGGGAGGAGTTCCTTACTCCCATGCCAACAGCTAGATCTTGCCTTTCAGTTGCCACCACCCAATCTGCCATCATTGCCAGTGGGGGGGTTGTTGGTGTCTGGGAAGGCAAGGAAATACCATGTGCCAATGTGGAGGTGTACAGCAGCGAATCATCCCAGTGGTACACTGCCGACCCCTTGCCTGTACCTTACTATAGGATGACTTCCACCACCATTGCTGATACCTACTACCTACTGGGGGGATTTGGTGATTATAGTATACCCACTACTACTGTTCTATATGCTTCTCTGGCCTCCCTCATTGAGAAAGCCACCTCACCTACTCGCCAGTCAGCCAGCCGCACATCAGTCTGGAAGACCCTCCCTGACACCCCACTGAGGGTGTCTACTGCAGCTAGCCTGAGTGGACACCTGATAGCCGTGGGAGGGTACAAAGGCAAAACCTCCTTATCAGCATTAGCAGTCCGCTTGGTAGCCTCCAAGGTTGGGGTTACTGGGCCTACTTCTCCGGAACTTCATGCTTTCTTCCCCCTCACCAACTCCTGGGTCAGGATGGCAGATAGTGATCTACCACAGCCACGAGATATTTGCACTGCAGTACAGCTGTCATCCAACGCAGTGATAATGATTGGTGGGGGTGATACCAAGTACAAACGTACCAAGACTGTCTTCATAGGACAGTAGTGTCACTGTCACTCTTACTTAATGTACACTGTTCCAGTTTTGATATACATAGATGTTGTTCATGACTCCCACTATTTTCTTATAATACTTTCACAACATCTTATGTGTAAGAAAGAGGAGGAGGTGCATGTGCCTGTGCAACCTACAAGTGAAGGTTGTCCCAAGGCGAAGCCGAGGGATAACATGAACATGAAATGAGGTTGATAGCAAGGGCGTACACAAATTTATGAGTACATGGGGAGGTTGGGATGTGTGGAGCGCGACAAAAAGCAGTGTGTTTGAAGTGTGCCCAATCTTTTAACAACTATTAGGAGAAAAATTGTGCTGCGTAAATATGTAAATAATGCTTGCGAATGGCCTTCAAAGATTCTGACTTCACTGCTGTGATCACTAGTGACACAAACGTAAAATATTTGGTGCTGAAACTCACCTTGATAGCAGAGATGCAAGCGCTTTTGTCTTCCTGTCAGCCACCATTGCTCAAGTGCCCTCTTCGACTTTGACATTTGTTACCAGTACAGCTCCTACGAAAGGCCCACAAAGATTCTGACCACACAGTTGTGACTGCTGTCGTTCACTGCCGCTTATGTGCCAAAACACATCGTGCTGACAAAGTTGTGAGCGCTGTAATACTTTTTTGTCTTCCCTTTGACAGCCATAGCTAGCTTTGACTCAATCAATCAATCAACTGAGCATGGTTGTCGTGTGGCATGTGTGTTAATTGGAACGAGGTAAAATACTTAGCTAGCTTGTGCTACCGGCCAGCTTCGGCTACAAGTAGTGTGGTTGCCATTAAACTGTCCCAACCGGAGCACGATTCTCCATGTATGTACATAAACCACTGCAGATGCTCTTCAGCTGAATAGTGCAGCAAATTTACAGCAATAATATATAGATAGGATGAATCTCAAAACTGGGTCCCCTTGTCTACACTGTGGTCTATCTGACAAACAACACACAAATCTATAGCTATGTAAGAGACTGCAAACACACACACACACACACACACACACAAACACTCACACATACGCACACACCATCCAAAGCTGCCCTGTTCTCACTCTCTCCTTACACACTTATAATGAAATACTGCAACCTGATTCTGATTGGTCAGTTGAAAGGATTTAAATCACCCAGTAATTCCCTTGTTACTCCTGCGATTTCACTCATTACACCTGTAATTTCTGTAGTTGTACAATGCCATAAATTTAGCATCATACACCGTGCGCAGTTCTCTGTTAGGGCAAGAGCATCTTACGCACTGGAGCCAGACGCATACATGTAACATGAATGTGGAGCTGGAGTAGGGAAACAGCCAAAGCGATGCTCAAATGACAATGCCATACCAGCAGTGGATTGTGGACTGCCACCTGAGCTTCAGAGGCCTAAGATCTCTGTCTCCACCGGCTGTTTGCTGTGTTATTTCACTGTGAGCCAAGCCAAGCACTGCATGTCTGCACATAAGCTAGTCTTGGCCCCAGACCCAAACCACCCCAGCATGGATCGCTTCCAGTATCACGCATGGGGATACTGGAAGCGATCCGCGCTGGGGTTGGTCTGGGGTTGGTCTGGGTCTGGGACCGAGACTACACATAAGATTGCTCATGCTTGGCTGCAACACCTTACTATTCTTGAGATTCTTACATTCCATAGTAGATTAGATGGTGGTGGTATAAGATTGCTCATGCTTGGCTGCAACACCTGTTCTTGAGATTCTTACATTCCATAGTAGAGATCACATGACTACAGGTCAAGCCATCAACACCATTTTAATTTCTCTGCAGTATTGTGACGCACAATTCAAAGATGGCCACAGGAGGTGCAGTTAGTGCTCTGAGGAGGTTTGAACTGGATGGAGTTCGTGATACAGGTAGAGAGGTGGGGCACGGGTCGTATGCGGTGGTTAAAGAGCTCACATTTCGTGGTCTGAAATGTGTGGGCAAGAAGATTCATGACATTTTGTTCAAGTCAGCATCATCCCCTGAACAAGCAGCTTTGTTGGAGCGCTTTGCGGGTGAATGTGAGCTCCTCAGTGGACTACACCACCCGTGCATCGTACAGTTTCTTGGGGTGTGCTTCGAGCAGGGCTCCCTACTGCCTGTGCTGGTGATGGAGTACCTCCACACCACCTTTTCCGCTTGTCTGGAGAGGTACGGTGTCCTGCCCAAGGAGATCAGCTATGGAATATTGCGTGATGTGGCCCTGGGACTGCGCTACTTGCATGAGCATTCTCCATCGATAATTCATCGCGATCTCTCTGCTAATAACGTCCTTCTAACAGCCAACATGAATGCCAAACTTTCAGACCTTGGAGTGGCAAAGATCCTAAACTTGACCCCCGCTCGAATGACTCAGATGACACAGACGAAAGCACCTGGCACCCCCTGCTACATGCCGCCAGAGGCTCTCATAGCAAAACCAAAGTACACCTCAAAAATCGACATCTACTCCTATGGAGTCCTGATCATCCACACCCTCTGCGGAAGGTGGCCATTTCCTGGTGAAGCATTTCGTTCCGATCCACGAAACCACGATGCAATCATTCCAGTCTCTGAAGTTGAGCGCAGGGCAGAGTATCTCCAGGAGATTGGCAATGACCATCCTCTGATCGGACTGATTCGTCAATGCCTCAGTAACATACCAACTCGGAGACCTGAGGCTCCAGCCCTCTTGGAACGAGTGAATGACATCTTGTCCACGCTCCCCAAACCATTTGCCAACCGAGTCGAGATGCTTCAACAGTTTGAAGCACGCTTTCAGACCCTCATTGACACAAACCAGTCAGTAAATGACTCTCTTACTACTGAGACCAAGAGATATCGCTCTGAAATAGACTTTCTGAGAGCGGAGGTTGAGAGGCTATCGGTTCGAAACCCTTCACAACAGGCAAACATTCAGACCCTCATTGACGCGAACCAGTCAATTCAGTCAGAAAATGACCATCTTACTACTAAGACCAAAAGAAATCGATCCGAAATAGACTTTCTGAGAGCGGAGGTTGCGAGACTATCCATTCAAAACCCTTCACAACAGGCCTACAGTCAGCCCAGCCACACTGGACAGCCTGACACAATAAACCAGGTATGAGTACTGTGCATCTTGAGTTATAAACTAGAGTGTCTTCATGGAATACTTACTCCGCGCACCTTGTATTGTACCTTAGTGCAGTGCTAGCATGCCAGTATAGTGCTGTCGATGATGCCACATGCGATTTGAAATGGGCGGAGCCGAAAAATCAATAATAGGAAGTATGAAGGCGAAAAGAACTGCCTTGACAAGTCCCAATACGATTATGTTGATTGTTTGCGTTGAGTATAATACCTTAGCTACACTGTAGCCTGCTTGAAGCATTATATGCTGACAGACAGACACACACATACAATGCACACACATGAAAGCATTACTTTTCCCCTTGCTGCACATGTGCACGTGGGGGGATATTAATACCAGTGCATGTCATAGTTGTCCCTTCCCTCCCTCCAGCCCCAGCTCCTCCCCCAGGCCAGGCTGCAGTGGAAGAGGTGCACTGACATACCAGTGAAGATGGATAATGCACAGGCTGTGGTGATGGGGGAGAAGGTCTACGTGGGAGGGGGAGATACTAAGAAGGATGAGGACGGACATCATGTCTTCCAGTACCACACGTCCAGGGATGAGTGGAGCCGTCTCCCTCCCCATCCTCTGATTCACTTCGGCACAGCTCAGTTCGCAGGACACCTCATCACAGTGGGGGGAGAGGGAGCAGAGGGAGGTGTAGCTGATATGGTGTATCACTTCAAAGAAGAGTTCCAGGAGTGGAAGCAGTTCCTTAAGCCCATGCCAACCGCTAGATATCACCTTTCAGTTGCCACCACCCAGTCTGCCATCATTGCCAGTGGGGGGACTACTGGTTATGAAGTACCATGTGCCACTGTGGAGGTGTACAGCAGTGAATCATCCCAGTGGTACACTGCCGACCCCCTGCCTGCGCCTTATTATAAGATGACTTCCGCCACCATTGCTGAAACATACTACCTATTGGGTGGAGATGGTGCTGATCCCATGACTCTAGCCACTACCACTGTCCTGTGTGCTTCCCTTGCCTCTCTTGTTGAGAAAGCCACCTCACGTACCCGCCAGTCAGCCAGCCGCACATCAGTCTGGAAGACCCTCCCTGACACCCCACTGAAGTGGTCTACTGCTGCTAGCCTAAGTGGACACCTGATAGCCGTGGGAGGGTACAAAGGCAAAATCTCCCTACCAGCATTAGCAGTCCGCTTGGCAGCCAAGCAGGTTGGGGTTACTCTGCCTAATTCTCCGGCACTCCATGTTTTCTTCCCCCTCACCAACTCCTGGGTCAGGATGGCAGATAGTGATCTACCACAGTCACGCTATGAATGCACAGCACTACAGCTATCATCCAACACAATGATGGTGATTGGTGGGTGCAATAACAAGGACAAACGTACCAATACTGTCTTCATAGGACATGTACAGTAGTGTGTTGCTATCACTCTTACTTGATATACACTGACACTGTTCCAGTTTTGATGTACGCAGATGTTGTCCCGTATTGAGACTTCCCATTTCCGCACATCCCCCTCCCCCCCCCCCCCCCCCCCCCCCCCCCACCCACCCGTAATTTCATGAACTGTTCTTACAAATACCTTCATATGCGTACGAAAGAGGAGGTGGAGTGTAACCTACAAGTGAAGGTTGTCCCGTGGGATAACATTAACCCTGACAAGTGAAGGTTGTCCCACAGGATAACATCAACATTAACCCCCTGACAAGTGAAGGCTGTCCCGTGGGATAACATTAACCCCCTGACAAGTGAAGGTTGTCCCACAGGAAAATTAACCCCCTGACAAGTGAAGGTTGTCCCACAGGATAACATCAACATTAACCCCCTGACAAGTGAAGGTTGTCCCGTGGGATAACATTAACCCCCTGACAAGTGAAGGTTGTCCCACAGGAAAATTAACCCCTTGACAAGTGAAGGTTGCCCCACAGGATAACATCAACATTAACCCACTGACAAGTGAAGGTTGTCCCACAGGATAACGTCAACATTAACCCCTGACAAGTGAAGGTTGTCCTACAGGATAACATCAACATTAACCCCCTGACAAGTGAAGGTTGTCCCACAGGATAACATCAACATTAACCCCCTGACAAGTGAAGGTTGTCCCACAGGATAACATCAACATTAACCCCTTGACAAGTGAAGGTTGTCCCACAGGATAACATCAACATTAACCCCCTGACAAGTGAAGGTTGTCCCGTGGGATAACTTAACCCCTTGACAAGTGAAGGTTGTCCCACAGGAAAATTAACCCCCTGACAAGTGAAGGTTGCCCCACAGGATAACATCAACATTAACCCACTGACAAGTGAAAGTTGTCCCACAGGATAACATCAACATTAACCCCCTGACAAGTGAAGGTTGTCCCACAGGATAACATCAACATTAACCCCCTGACAAGTGAAGGTTGTCCCACAGGATAACATCAACATTAACCCCCTGACAAGTGAAGGTTGTCCCACAGGATAACATCCCCCTGACAAGTGAAGGTTGTCCCACAGGATAACATCAACATTAACCCCCTGACAAGTGAAGGTTGTCCCACAGGATAACGTCAACATTAACCCCTTGACAAACGAAGGTTGTTCCACAGGATAACATCAACATTAACCCCCTGACAAGAGCGCATGATTACATCATTGTCATGTGCTCTTGCCTGTGATGGGTAGGGCATAGACAAGTTTGCAAGTGGGGGGCTGGGATGTGTGGCGTGAGAAAAAGACAGCGTGTTTGAATATTTTCATGACAAAAATCTTTAAACCGTCTGTTAAGTTAACTTGAGCATGATTCTCCATGTATATAATCCATAGCTGAAACGTGCCCTCTTCCCACTCAAACGTACATATACACTTCAAAGAACTAATTCTGATCGACTAATTAAATCACTTATTACCCCTGTAATTCACTTATTACCTCTGTGATTATACCTGTAATTTCTGCTATTGTATGTACAGTGCCATACATTTAGCATCATACACCGTGCACAGTTCTCTGTATAGGGCAAGAGCATTTTATGCGCTGGAGCCAGGCACATACATGTAACAAGAAGGTGAAACCAGAATAGGGAAACAGCCAAAGCGATGCTCAAATGACAATGCCATGCCAGCAGTGGATCGTGGATGGCCACCTGAGCTTCAGAGGCCTAACATCTCTGTCTCCACCAGCTGTTTGCTGTGCTATTACACTGTGAGCCAAGCCAAGCACAGCATGTCTGCACATGAGCTAGTCTCGGCCCCAGACCCAAACCAACCCCAGCACGGATCGCTTCCAGTATCACGCACGGGGATACTGGAAGCGATACGTTGGTCTGGGTCTGGGACCGAGACTACACATAAGATTGCTCATGCTTGGCTGCAACATCTTATTACACTCCTGGTAGGGGAAAAATTGTGCCGCGTAATATAATATAATGTTCGAGTACTTAGGATTGGTCTACAAAGATTCTGACTACACTGCCGTGATCGCTATCGAGCACGGACCTGAATGTAAAACGTTGGTGCTGAAACTCACCTTGGTGGTGGAGATATGAGCGCTTTTGTCTCGCCGTTGGCCGCCATGGCTCGAGCGCTCTCTCGACTTCCGGTGGCAGTACCGTTCTTAGGAAAGGCACACGAAGATTATGACCACACGGCCGTGATCGCTGTCGTTCACTGACGCTTATATACTGAAACTCACCATGCCGGCTATAAGTTGTGAGTGCTGTCTTGTCTTCCTTTTGGTCGCCATTGCTCGCAATCGACTGAGCGTGGTTGCACGTGGCATGTGCGTTAATTGGAACGAAATACAATACCGTATATAGCGCCAAATTTTCGAGGGACAAAATCTTAGCTTGGGTGCGTACGGTGAGTCGCAACCGGGGTTGCATCGCGGCTACCAGGAGTGCGGTTGCCCCTCGCTATCCATAGTAGATTAGATGGTATGACAACAAACAGGTCAACATGCATCAGTTATAGAGATTCCTACATTCCATAGTAGAGATCACATGACAACAGGTCAAGCCATTTAATTTCTCTGCAGTATTTGTGAAGCACAAAGATGGCCACAGGAGGTGCAGCTAGTGCTCTGAGAAGGTTTGAACTGGATGGAGTTCGTGATACAGGTAGAGAGGTGGGGCACGGGTCGTACGCAGTGGTTAAAGAGCTCACATTTCGTGGTCTGAAATGTGTGGGCAAGAAGATTCATGACATTTTGTTCAAGTCAGCATCATCCCCTGAACAAGCAGCTTTGTTGGAGCGCTTTGCGGGTGAATGCGAGCTCCTCGGTGGACTACACCACCCGTGCATCGTACAGTTCCTCGGAGTGTGCTTTGAGCAGGGCTCCCCATTGCCTGTGCTGGTGATGGAGTACCTCCACACCACCCTCTCCGCCTGTCTGGAGAGGTACGGTGTCCTACCCAAGGAGGTCAGCTATGGAATATTGCGTGATGTGGCCCTGGGACTGTGCTACTTGCATGAGCATTCTCCATCGATAATCCATCGCGATCTCTCCGCCAATAACGTCCTTCTAACATCCAACATGAACGCCAAAATATCAGACCTTGGAGTGGCAAAGATCCTAAACTTGACCCCTGCTCGAATGACTCAGATGACGCAGACAAAAGCACCTGGCACCCCCTGCTACATGCCACCAGAGGCTCTCATAGCAAAACCAAAGTACACCTCAAAAATCGACATCTACTCCTATGGAGTCCTTATCATCCACACCCTCTGCGGAAGATGGCCATTTCCTGGTGAAGCATTTCGTCCTGATCCACGAAACCATGACGCAATCATCCCTGTGTCTGAAGTTGAGCGCAGGGCAGAGTATCTCCAGGAGATTGGCAACGACCATCCCCTGATGGGGCTGATTCGTCAGTGCCTCAGCAACATACCAACTCGGAGGCCTGAGACTCCAGCCCTCTTGGAACAAGTGAATGCCATCTTGTCAACGCTCCCCAAACCATTTACCAACCGAGTCGAGATGCTTCAACAGTTCGAAGCACGCATTCAGACCCTCACTGACGCGAACCAGTCAAAGCAGTCAGAAAATGATTGTCTTACTACTGAGACCAAAATAAATCGATCCGAAATAGACGTTCTGAGAGCGGAGGTTGAGAGACTATCAGTTCGAGACCCTTCACAACAGACAAACATTCAGACCCTCATTGACGCGAACCAGTCAATTCTGTCAGAAAATGACCGTCTTACTACTGAGACCAAAAGAAATCGATCCGAAATAGACTTTCTGAGAGCGGAGGTTGCGAGACTATCCGTTCGAAACCCTTCACAGCAGGCACCACACAGTCAGCCCGGCAACACTGGACAGCCCGACACACCAAACCAGGTATGAGTACTGCACATCACGAGTTACACCATATAAACTAGAGTGTCTTCATGGAATACTTACTCCATGTGCCTTGTATTGTACCTTAGTGCAGTGCCAGCATGCCATATACGTAGTGCGCTCGATGATGCCACGTGCAATTTCAAAATGGGCAGAGCTAAGAAACTGATCATAGGAAGTAGCTCAAATTAATGACGGCAAAAAGAACCACCTTGGCTTGTATCAGAAAATCCCAATATGATTGTGCTGATGATTTGTGTTCATTAGCTACCCTGCTTGATATGTTTTGCCGACAGACAGACAGACACACACACACACACACCGACAGACATGAAAGCATTGCTTTATACCCCTGCTGTGCATGCGCATGTGTGGGGATAACTAATACCAGTGCATGTTATAGCTGTCCCTCCCTCCCTCCAGCCCCAGCTCCTCCACCCACAGGCCAGGCTGCAGTGGAAGAGGTGCGCTGATATACCAGTGGAGATGGATAGTGCACAGGCCGTGGTGATGGGGGAGAAGGTCTACGTGGGAGGGGGAGATCCTAAGAAGGGCGAGGACAGACATCACGTCTTCCAGTACCACACATCCAGGGATGAGTGGAGTCGTCTCCCTCCCCATCCTCTGATTTACTTCGGCATAGCTCAGTTCGCAGGACACCTCATCACAGTGGGGGGAGAGGGAGCAGAGGGAGGTGTAGCTGCTAAGGTGTATCACTTCAAAGAAGAATCCCAGGAGTGGGAGGAGTTCCTACCGCCCATGCCAACTGCTAGATGTCAACTTTCGGTTGCCACCACCCAGTCTGCCATCATTGCCAGTGGAGGGGTTACGGATGGTGGGACAACACCCTGTGCTACTGTGGAGGTGTACAGCAGTGAATCATCCCAGTGGTACGCTGCCGACCCCCTGCCTGTGCCCTACCGCAGTATGACTTATGTCACCATTGCTGACACCTACTACCTACTGGGGGGATATGGTGCTGATAGCAAGACTCCAGCCACTACCACTGTCCTGTGTGCTTCCCTTGCCTCTCTTGTTGAGAAAGCCACCTCACCTACTCGCCAGTCAGCTAGCCACACATCAGTCTGGAAGACCCTCCCTGACACTCCACTGAAGATGTCTACTGCAGCTAGCCTGAGTGGACACCTGATAGCCGTGGGAGGGTACAAAGGCAAAACCTCCCTACCAGCAGTAGCAGTCCGCTTTTTGGCCTTCAAGGTTGGAGTTACCCTGCCTATTTCTCCAGAACTCCATGCTTTCTGCCCCCTCGTAAACTCCTGGATCAGGATGGCAGATAGTGATCTTCCACAGTCACGCTCTAATTGCACTGCAGTACAGCTGTCATCCAACACAATGATTGTAATTGGTGGGATGAATAACAAGCTCGAAGAAACCAAGACTGTCTTCATAGGACAGTAGCATCACTCTTATTTACTGTACACTGTTCCAGTTTTGATGCATGTAGATATTGTCTGTGCGCACATTCCCCTCTTGTAATTTCATGCACAATTTCTGTACAAGAAAGAGGAGGAGGTGTGCCTGTGTAACCTATAAGTGAGGGTTGTCGTGAGGTGAAATCAAGGGATAGCATGAACACATAGTCACTCACAGGAAGAAAATATGCACCTGTAAGTGAGATTTCAAATGACATTCCTCGAATAGGAAGTGTGCTTCATTCGAATTCTAGATTTTTCCACTTTTTACGATCGAAAATGGCAGTTTCTGGAAAAAGACTAATTAAGAGTAGCTGGGACGAGAGTTGAACCTGCGCCTAACAGCGAATATATGCCTGCAAGTGAGCAAGCGACTATGGTATAACCTATAATGGCATTGGGGGGGGGGGGGGGGGGGGGGGGGGGTTAGGGTTATCTCAGGGATGAATCTCAAACACTGGGCCTATAGCCCCCTATGTATACACCCATGATTGAGTGTGGTCCATCTGACTTACAACAAATAGCTAAGAGACTGCGCACCCACGCACAGTCGCACACACACCTTCCATAGCTGCCACTCCCTCCTTCTACACTTAACCCATCCAGACATGGAGTCATACTTACCCACACCTGAGCTGCAGGGGCCTATTAAATCTCCATTGACATTTCACCATAGAGTACTAGCACAGTAGGTTTTACGGCATATGTAGTACAGTGTACATGAGGTTGCCCACGCTCACCCCCAACACGATTGAATCATCACTCAGTCATCATTAGGGCATCAATTACCCCACCCTTCTCCCATCTCATCCCCAATACCATACCCCCCCCCCCCCCCCCCCCCCCCCCCCCCCCCCCCCACCACCACCTCCCATCACCTTCAATGTCACATCACACAATAAAGTTTTCATCATAACAGTGACTTTCACATGACAACTATGCTTATACGTTACTTAAATAGCTGATGAACTACATGTATGAGCTCACCTTCCAAAGAATCTCCCAAGGAACATGGCCGCTGCAATAATGCCAAGATACTTACCTGATGGACGACAGAACAGGAAGCAAATTATACCTAGTGATATCTTATAGCCACCTCATACCCAGTCAAGGGCAAATAGGGCATGGCAGTTTGTGGGCAGTATCCTCGTTCCCAGACGGCCTGGGAACGAGGCTAGCAGTGCAGGTGATCTGAACCATGGAGCTGCATTAGAACCTTATTGTGGATGCAGTGAGCTACGTACGTACATGTACATGGTTAGTTGCCACCTTTGGTACGTCGATACACCCTTGCTCAAACCCAGCTGTTGAAAATGGGGTTACATGCACGTACACATCATCCAGGCCCACCAATTGATTCTTTATCTTCCTTCAGCTCAGGGAGTAGGAACTGCACCATGAAGGGCAGGAACGGGAAGAGCATTGTTACGGAAAAGGCGTTGGCGAGCTGCAGGGGGAGGAAGATGAGGCTGTGCAATCACCATACTCTACAATCAGGGTTCTCAGTATGTTGATTAAAGGGGGCACCATGTACTGTACTGTAGTGTGGTGCATAGGCTGTACAATCAGGGTTCTCAGTATGTTGATTAAAGGGGCACCATGTACTGTACTGTAGTGTGGTGCGTAGGCTGTACAATCAGGGTTCTCAGTATGTTGATTACAGGGGCACCATACATGTACTGTAGTGTGGTGCGTAGGCTGTACAATCAGGGTTCTCAGTATGTTGATTACAGGGGCACCATACATGTACTGTAGTGTGGTGCGTAGGCTGTACAATCAGGGTTCTCAGTATGTTGATTAAAGGGGCACCATACACTGTACTGTAGTGTGGTGCGTAGGCTGTACAATCATACACCGTACTGTACAATGGAAACTAGTACTGCAAGCGACAAACGCCGGTGTGCTGTAGGCGGGCTTGGTGAGCAGTATTAATTGTCAGAATCTCTAGTGTTTGACATACACTGGTCATAGACGGTGATATTGTCAGGATGAGTTTAAATATGGGACGAATGTGGCACACAAACTCTATGAGAACATTTACACTGTGAGAACACGTTGTACAAGTCACTGATCGGGGCACCAATTGGATACCAAGGGCAGTTTTGAGCACTAGATGGCCCATCCTACCTACATCTCATAGTATTCACATGATAAAATGTACTGGGTCTACCCTTCATACTGCACAAGCGACAAAATATTGAGCAGGGTCCTAGAATGTGGTCATAAGTACGGTTGGTTTGTAAGGATTAACTACATGACTGTGCTACAAGTTCATTATAAGTACATAACTTCTCACCAGAGCGATGAAGCAGCCAACGTAGATCTTTAACATCTTCTTACTAACACAAAGTTTCTTTGCCTTCCCTCTCAGTGTTAGAGCTGGAGACCTGAGCTCTCTCCAACACTCACCAGCGATCTGTCTAACCTGCACCATACTTTCAATGTGAAGTGATCGCACAAATGGTGGCTCAATTCCTCTCCACACAGTCTCTTCTCACAGGATGCTGAGCGGTGGTTTTCTGCATTCTCGTGCAGGATAAATGCAAGTTCTTTCCATTCCACACAACGCTCTGGAGGGTACTCCGCTTCTCTCTTGAATCTATGATCTTATCCAACACTTCACTGGCAGATAAGGTATGGTGCAAGGGGTATGTGGAAACAATGTACATGTATTGTAATGCTGGGCTAGTCTCGCAGGCCAGCCATATTTTTCTTAGCTCTGGTGGGTGGAGCCACAGAGAGAGGGAAAAATACGTCTGGGCATTATGGACAGCTTACTGCACCAGACGCAGGAATGTAGGAGATCGAGAATGAATATTGGGCTCGTTTATGATAGTATAGAGACACTGGCAACTGCGATACTAGGCTATTAGCTTCTGCAACTTCTCTGGTAGCACTTGTAAACCAATTGCAGCAGACTGTGGTCGTAGTACCCCTTGGTGCTCGTAGAACAAAACAGACAGCACCCGAATACATTTGCGAGACGACTCCTCTCAACGGGTGCCTATAGCGTGCTTGCTCTAGCTCTGAAGATGCCTTCTGCCACGATAGTTTGGCAGAGACTGGGCACAAGCTACACAAACAGCACGTTGTGGTCACGAGCAGGGTAAGACTATATGTGTGATGTGTAACACAGCGATTGCATTTTTTGTGGAACTACTTGTTATGGCAAATGCAAGAACTGTTCTCATAACTATGCGCAAACCGGGCACTTGTTTCTCCGCCCCTGCACAAGCCTTTGTCCTGTACCATATGCTTGATACAAATGGGTTAGGGGCTCGTATGTCTGCTACACCATAGTTCCGTGTCTTACATCTACTACCTGCTACTGCAGATACACGCTATTGCTGTATATATAACCAGTCAACTCACTCGAAAAAAAATTCCTGCAGACGTAGACGTCTGCTGCATGCCGCAGACTGGCATTCCAATTAATGCACAGCAACGGATGACCTTTAGTACCGTATGCGGATACAGTAGAGGAGATTTACGGAGATAGACGTTCAGTGTACGTTTGTACATGTGCACTGATAATAACGTCGAGAATGGACTTTCAACATCGAGCTGGCTCGAAGACGGGCGGTGGTGGGGTAGCAGGATGGTCAGAAAGCAACAGAGATCGGAAAGAAAGGTTAAGAACGCTGGCCTTGGAAACGATCGACCTAAACAAGGTGCGCACTTATTGGAGTGTACCACCCAACAATGTCATGAGAACTCATAAGGACCGCCGCAGCTGTACATATGGGCCTAGAGCTCAGTGCAATAAGAAATAATCCAGAAAACTAGTGTTGCAATGACATGGGGGGAACATAACAGTCTTGATCAAATCTGGTGGCACCAATCAGATTGCAGGACAAACCACATGGATACAATATGTGTTTACCTGCGCTGCTGTGCTAACACAAATTGTAGACTCAGAAATGAACATTTAAGTACAGTACCCCTCAGGCAATTGGCAGTTGACAAATGTGTGAGAGGGCCACTGGTCTGAGCTCACTGTTCACTGCAGTTTGTATGCAGAACCAGCTCGCTCATTGTCGCTGCTTACAGGATCAGTGGTTTACCCGGGTTTGCCTGGAAGAAGTGTCTGATCTCGATAAATTGAAAATTAAAAGCAATATTTCGAATAGCGTGTGACTGATTTTCTAACTCATGCAACGTTTACCACAAAAGTAGGAGTGACGACGTGCTGGAAGTCGACAGCTTTACCCCCCTCCCCCAATGTTACCTGGCTCTCTTTACCCCCCTCCCCCCAATGTTACCTGGCTCTCTTTACCTTTTCGGAGAGAGCGCCTGGGAACAAGGCTAATACACACGTCTGTACTGCACCAAGAATCAGATGTTGAGATACATGTATACAGTACAAACGTTTGAATATCATTGGAAGTTTGAATATCATTAAAATTGGAGAATTTGGAAAAATGGTCCCTTTTCGTACATCTAGTCACTAATTGATTTGTTCATGCAAATCTGTATCTAATAGTGAATGCATAGTGACTGTCTTGTGTAACCATACGTTGTGTCTAGCCGACACACCATGCTGCCATCTCTTGTCATTCCCTAGGACCCTTACTTCATGAGAAACCACCTGGGAACGTATGAATGCAAGCTCTGCCTGACGCTGCATAACACCGAGGTGAGAGGGGTGCCATCATGGATGGCCTGGTACCAACCTACGTATAATATGATGTATATGGGCAGTTACGCTCACTCTGGCCTGCCTAGCCTTGTTCGCAGGCCTTGTTTTTGATTGCTTACAGTATGCGGCCTGGGGAATATTCTCACGTGATCTGTGGCACAGGTGACGTCACGGATTCTAGACAAGATAGAAAGCTGTCCAGGCTTGAAGCAAAACCGCTGAGGGATAGCTGTGATACAAGGGGTGAAACTCCAAATAGTTCCGTCTTTTCGCTCCACGGGAAGACGTCATAGCTGGACATTTTCACGTCTGTCACTCAGCAGCCCTTTGGAGTCATGCCTTGTAGCCTGGGTATATATGATCAGTGTAGCTCTCAGTTGGCACTTGTCCCATCTTCGTAGCTAGCGCAGAATGCAAGATCGGTCTCATACATGACTTTGACTGTTGATATGAGGCATGACGATATATGACGGTCGTGCCGCAGATCACGTGAGAAGATTCCCCAGGCCTTCCCCCTGCATTATTGCGTACTGCAAGTGATCAGTAACTGGAGGTATACATGTAGAAGGCCTGGGAACGAGGGTAGGCAGGCCTGAGTGAGCGCAATGTTGTGTCAGGCATGAGCTGCTTTGAAGGAACTGTGAGTCTGACTAAAGCTTCCTGTAACAGTGCCAATACCAGTAACTCTCCATCTGGAGCATGGCATACTGCAGCTTGTTGAGGGTACGAAATTTAACTTAACCCCAGCAGACTTTCCCAAGCTGCTTTCTTTTTTTTAAAGGGAGGGGGGGGGGGTCTGGTTCCAAGACTACACCATGTGCCGGTGTATACACTGCAGCCGCCCTATAGATTGTAGACAGCATCGTATGTTGTTTCTGGACGAATTTCTGGAAGTAGTGCCTGACACTGATCATAAAGTACACACCCCTTGGGTGTGAGAAATTGTATGTTCATCCCCCCCCCCCCCCCCCCCCCCCCCCCCCCCCCCCCCCCCCCCCGAGGATATACACAGCCTCGTTCCAAGGTCACACAGCTCGACGATATACAGCCTCGTTCATGCTGATCGCAAGGTGCAAATTAGGCCAAATGTTTGAGCTAAGTACTATGCTAGGTATCTTGGGCTAGGAATGAGATATGAAGCTGGGATTTGCACCATTGTGATCAGCATGAATGGAGCTTTCAAATGATGTTCATTTTGCTGTAGGTTGAATTTTGACCCAAAATCATGAAAAAACCTTTGGTCGAGTGCGATTTTTGACAAAAATGTGACCAGTATTCTTTTTAGGACATCAGTTGAAGGTTCTCTTCATGTTGATCACAATGGTGCAATTCCCAGCTTCGTATCTCATTCCTAGCCCAAGATACCTGGCAAAATTATAATGTACTTACGGGATATATACAGGCCTTCATTCACTGGGTATATGCATGAGGATCAGCATTTACTGATAGCACATTATTGTGACTCCCAGATACTGGGACACACTAACACAAAACAAACAAATTGCTTAATTTCTGAGCTGCTGAAAAGAATTTTAACCATATCCATATGTTGTTTCTGGACGAATTTCTGGAAGTAGTGCCTGACACTGATCATAAAGTACACCCCTTGGGTGTGAGAAATTGTATGTTCATCCCCCCCCCCCCCCCCCCCCCCCCCCCCCCCCCCCCCACTGTCCGCGATTGCCAAAGTGTCCTACTGATCTGGAGCCTTAAGGATAGGACAATGGGTCAGGGTTAGGGTAGGATAACGACACAAACAATGATGCCCTGGGACATCCCGGGAAATGCGATGGCAATCCCGGACAACCCTGCCCCCCCCCCCCCCCACCCACACACACATGCACACACACACACACACACACACACACACACACACACACACACACACACACACACACACACACACACACACACACACACACACACACACACACCTTACTCCCTCCCAGGGTAGCTACTTGGCTCACACTCAGGGAAAGAAGCACCAGTCAAACTTGTGAGTCGCTTGACATGTGCGTTAATTAAAACGAGCCGTGAACCGCCCACCTGTATACAGGCGGTCTTTGAACGAGGCTAGCTCTAGTATGTGCTGCTAGATGCATTCAGAATCTACTCAAGTAGATTGACCTGGGCCATGATTCACCGGCTACCAGGAGTGTGATTTCCACTACATGTAGTAGTGTTAAAGGTTAATATATAGATGCATATGTTACCACTGTGTGGGTGGGGTTTCGTTCTGCACAAACCGTCGACAGTGCAAGAGTGCCCCATGGCCTTTACTGCTAAGGTCTCTTTCCTACCAGAAGAAATGCAGCGAGTGAACAGCAATGTCAAGCAAGCAATGGAGAAAGCTTGTAGAAAATGCAGCGATTAGATCTTTCCAGTACATGTAGGACAGTGTTAGTGTTATTCTCCAACCATTACTGTTACTTGTGCCATGTACATGTCGGTCAGGTAGCCGCTCTCGCAAGTATGCAATAGTTCTTCCCCAAGAGCCAGTAATCAACCATATTGAAAGTATTCACATGTACACAGTTGCATGCAGGTGAGACTTGCAGCCACATTCAGGTGGGTGAAGCATTGGGTTACAACAAGAGTTCATGAACTCTTGGCTACGACCAACACCAGATGAAAATCCACCAACTTCGATTTTCAAACAATTTAATTCTCGCCACTATTCCCAACTATACTGGATGCTACATAGTGTGTACATACAACTGTATTCTGGTGATTAAACCTTTCTCTTCATCTTGCACTTTCAGAGCTAAGAGGGCAGCGAAAGAAGCTAAAGAGGCCCAAGCCTTGCCAGCCCCAGTGCGTACATTGTATGCATGTGACCTGTTCAGTGAAGATCGACCTTCTGGTCAGATTTGTAATGCCTTAGGCACTTATCCAGTTAATGTCATTGCACTATGGGAATGTATTGCATGAGAGGCAGGTATACAGCACGAGGAAGGAAGTGTGGATTGAGGGAAGGGGTTGAGGGAGGAAAGGAAGAGAGATGTGCCTGCCAAGTGACACTGTAGATCCTCCACGATGTAGCCGATGTGCGCTGGCTTGATTCTACTCTCACCTTCCTCCCCTCTTTCACTACAGGAGAAGCCAAGAGTGGACGTGAGGAAGTTTGTCAAGATTGGACGACCGGGGTACAAAGGTGCATACGTATTTTTCTTAGCAGTATCAGTTGCTGTTTCCCCCTGAAACACACGTTTGTCCTGAATGTCAGAGCAGTTGCTTGGGTCTGGATCCAATCATTACTCATGTCTGTCTGTTTCACATGCTGCAGTTACGAAGCAGAGAGACCCGGACACTGCCCAGCACAGTTTGTTCTTCCAGGTTGGGACACTGTAGTACCATATTTCCGCGACCAATCGCCGCACTTGGTTAGTGACTGCCCTCGAATAATAGCCGCACCTCCAGAAGGGCTGAACGAAATAAACACCGCCCTTGTTTAATAGCCGCGGCTAGTATTTGAATGGTCGGTGATCGATGGAAGCGCTTTGTCTAGCCCTCGAGGACCGTGACTGTTTCGCTGTGAGTGTGAAGAGAGGAGAACTAATTATTGGTCATATTCCCCGAGAGCTGTCTAAATGCTTGGCGTTCTCTGAGGTCGAGGCACGGGGAGCGAGCGACGTGTGACCGGCGAAATCTTTCGGTTCCTAAACCGTTTTGTCGGGATGATTTTGATGGTATCACACGGCCCAGGGCTGAAACAAGACTTCGTCTTTGTGTATACACGGTGCTCCAATCCGTTTCCTCGCTTCCTTGTTTAGGCTGAGATGAATAGATGCCGCCTTTGATTAGTGGCCGCCCTCGAATAGTAGCTGCAGTAAATCGTGTGATGAAATAAATAACCGCGGCGTTTGATTGTGGAAATACGGTAGTTGTAAGGTTGCTCTAACCTAGCCTCGTACCCAGGCCCGCATGTGGAACGTGGAAGAGGGCCTGGGGACACTTGGCAATTTCCCATAATACATGTAGCTCAGTCAGCATATATTGTGTAAGCAATTACATTCCTTACTTTGAATTCACGCAGTGGGTAGCTGTTGGTGATGGCTAAGTAGAAAGTCCTTGCCAAGGAGCGACCAGAGGTGAGTCTTGAAGGCTAGAACAGCTGTTTTATCGAATGGCTACACTTTTCACAGGGTAAAGAATGTAATTACTAGGCAGTAATTGGCAATGGACGAACGTGATTCGCCTACCCGAAATCAAGACGGCTGACCGAGTGTCACCAGGCCCACTTCTGTGTTCTGCGTGTGGGCCTTGGTACGAGGCTAGCTTTAACCCACCAGGCAGTTTCCACACCATTCACATGTTGCTGTAATAATCACATTTTCGCTGTAAAGGTACTTTATGACTATAATTTCCTCTAACAGAAAATCAATTTTTGTTTGGGTTTTCCCTCAGTAGGTCACATAATTGTGATATAACAGTCAATAGCACAACAGCATCATGTCATCATTTGTGTGTGTGTACATTGTGCAGATTGACTATCCTGAGATAGCGGAGGGGATTCGACCTCGTCACAGATTCATGTCAGCCTACGAGCAGCGGATTGAGCCCCCGGACCGCCAATGGCAGTACCTCTTGTTTGCAGCAGAGCCCTATGAAACCATATCTTTCAAGGTGGGGGATAGTTTATTCTAAAGTCTTCGTTTGACATTTGGTCAGATAACACATAATTATGCCTTATTGCATATAGTCATATAAGTGAGCCAACTGTTGATAACAAAGAGGCTTGTGTGTCCCCAACTACATGTACCACCACCTGCTGTATCTAGGTTCTGCAGGAGTTGTATATGATAGGAAGAACCTACTTGAGATTTGCCCCCTTCTCTCTCTCTCTCTCTCTCCCCCTCTCTCCCTCTCCTTTCTCCCTCCCCTTCTCTCTCTCCTTCCCTTTCTCCCCCCCCCCCCCCCCCCCCCCTCTCCCTCCTCTTCTCTTTCTCTCCCCCCCTCTCTCTCTCTCTCTCCCCTTCTCTCTCCCCCTCCCCCTTTCCTCCCCTTCTCTCTCTCTCTCTCTCTCCCTCCCCTTCTCTCTCTCCCTCCACATCTCTATGACGGTCTTCCCCATCCCTCCTTCCCTCCCACAGATCCCCAGCCGGGAAGTAGACAGGGCTGAAGAGAAGTTCTGGATGGAATGGAACCCTGACACCAAGCAGTTCTTCCTTCAATTCCACTTCCGACAGGATGAGAAACTGGGACCCTCTGGTCCTATGACCAAGAACCTACCACCAAAGCAACAACAGAACTTCCCCCCTCCTCCACCTCCCCCACCACCTCGATAGCAGGATTACTCCTCATATTGTTGCTTCTTGTACCTATTAGCAGTTATTTGAACTAGACCAACAATGGTCTTTACCAACCGATTCTGCAAAAGCCGTCATGAGATCCCATAAGCCCATAAAATTACTAGTACTAAGTACTAGACCGAGTACGTATATTATGGTGCATGCATTATGTGTGTGTCAGTGACCTGGGCATGCACATGCACGTAGCTATGTCTGACTCCAAGTCTGACATAGTTATACCTATAAATATAATATAGGCATAATTATACATGTAGGCCTTAATAATATTATTGTAGAAGAGAAGATCAACCCGGCCACTAATATGACTACATGCATATGATGCTGCTCTTTGACAAAAATTATTATCATGATTGTTATAATTGAGATCATCATTAATGAAGGGGGAAGTTGGTGTCGGTATCGGCCAATACCAGCATAAAGTAGCTTTTAATTATAACGTACGTTCCCATGCATGCACCCAGCTTTTTTGCTTGCAGTACGATATACCGTACTGCATGCAAGGGACAGCAAATGCTTGGGACCTTGAAAATCATCCTTTGTCGAGTTATTTGTGTCCCTATCTTGGAGGGTCCATATGTATACTATCGGATGCTATACTTATAAGTCATCAGACTATAGATCCCTTAAAATATACTATTGTGGAGGTTTAATTGGAACTACATCATGACAGCACTATAATTATATATACTCAATTAAGGTCTTAATCTCAACAATTGCTGCACTCATTCTCACTGTCTCATTCCGACCCTGAACACACACCCGCGATTTTTCATCACACAAAATAATTTATTAATGCAGGACATTGCAAAATTCTCACACAAATTAAGTATAGATGTACATGGCACATAATAAAGATAATCTACAGCAAAGTATATGGCACAACTGATACTGTCATAATACTAGGTTGCTACCCAGAAGGTGGTGAGTCAGTACTGCCATAGGTTGCCTCGGAACGAGACCCGAGTCTTGTGTACTCCTCAGCATGGCCTATTCTATGTGGCAGTGATTCCATTGAGTCTGAACGGCTTCTCCCACAGGCAAAAACTCTCCGAAAAAGTATTTTTATCGCTGGCCTTTGACAAAACAAACTGTTGAGCAGCAGTGCGAACAGGTACACCAGAGGAAATGGGGCTACTGCATATACCATTAGACGGGATAGTGTTAAACATTCAAAGTCCACTTTATTTGCATTTATGTTTGCACCCACTGATAGTAAACCAAGCGCAAGTAACAGCAGTAGCGCAACATCAACAGTGTTTTGAACAGGTGATTTGTAAGGCTTGACTACAACCACTACAATAGCAGTCAGTATCGTCAAGGCCACAGCAATGAGGTATGCAAATGGGGACACTATGGCTACATAAGCTATCAACATAGCAATGCGAAGTATGAAATATACGACTGCAAAGTACCTACAATCCCTGGGGCTGCTCCGGTAACAGCCTTGGAATGAATCCATGAATGTATGCAGAGCCTGGAATCGGATTCTACAGCAGTTCAAGCATCTCTGAAAGCACGTGCAGGGGTATAGACAGAGAAGTAGGAATAGGGAAACGAGCAGAGATAATATGCCAACTGCAACCAGCGCATATGGCCGGTGCTGATTATCAAACAGTACAACTGTGGAATCATAGTACAGACGATACTGGCCCAGAGTGTCTCCGTGCGAATTAAAAATCCTAGTTGGTGCGAGAAGATCGAATGTGACACTGAGGAACTTCACGCAGGAAAGGAGGATGAATGTGACAAATGCGTCAATTAGGGAGGTCCTGATGTTCCACTGTCTCCTAAAACGGGAAAAGCATCGATGGAACGGTTTCCATAGCAACACAACTATTCTGATGTTGCGGTCATGTAGTTCAACTAGAGTGTATGTGATGACGATCAGTATTAGAGGATAAGCAGCTACAATGTAATCCAGGGCAAGGACCTGAAGTGGGGACATATCGGGATGCAGGCAAAATGGCTCATAAAATGTTCGAAAGAAGTCAAGATTCCAGATGCCGTACACTGAGAAGACAGTATGAAGGATGACACGCTCTAAAGGAGGTACATGGTTTTTAGCCATGATGGCTAATAGAACACGCACATGAGCGGGCATAGTCACAATTTGATTGGTAAGAATAAATGCATTCAGTTTTGCTGATGTGGCACTGATCCTGCAAACTATGACAATGATGTAGAAGACAGTGAGAGGTCCAAACGCAATAGCAATATACTTCATCCAGTTCTTGTAGTTGTAATCATGACATTTTACACAGCTCAGGAACTGGTGAGAATACACAGGCAGCGAGTATCCTTCCTTGCAGCGACCACACATCACTCCTTCACGACCAAGACTGTCACATTGTGCCTCATTCAGCTGTGAGCCGTTCAATGGTAAGGGGAAGTAGACATGGTGATAGAAGCATGTGTAAAAGCAGTGGCCAACAATTGTCGAATCGTCCTGTTCATTGAAGTACATGCAGTAACAGACATGTAGACGCAGCTCATTGTGAGGGTCATCATATTGCACGAGATCCCTGTGTGAATGACTACACACACACACCGTGTCATTGCCTGATGCTGACTGGTGGTGCCATGGAAGACACTCAGAGTAATTGCTAAGGGGTTTATCCAAAACACTCGTATGTGAATTCTCTCTTCGAGCACTATGTATTGGCTTTCTTTTGAAACATTTCCCATCACCTTCCGTACAGTTGGAAGCACCTGCAAGCACAGCTGTAACCTGGACTTCTTCAGCAGCACCACCTGCACGCACAGCTGTAACCTGGACTTCGTCAGCAGCAGCAGCACCTGCATGCACAGCTGTAACCTGGACTTCTTCAGCAGCACCACCTGCATGCACAGCTGTAACCTGGACTTCTTCAGCAGCAGCACCTGCATGCACAGCTGTAACCTGGACTTCGTCAGCAGCAGCACCTGCATGCACAGCTGTAACCTGGACTTCTTCAGCAGCACCACCTGCACGCACAGCTGTAACCTGGACTTCTTCAGCAGCATGCACCACCTGCACGCACAGCTGTAACCTGGACTTCTTCAGCAGCACCACCTGCACGCACAGCTGTAGCCTGGACTTCTTCAGCAGCACCACCTGCACGCACAGCTGTAATCTGGACTTCTTCAGCAGCACCACCTGTACGCACAGCTGTAACCTGGGCTTCTTCAGCAGCACCACCTGCACGCACAGCTGTAGCCTGGACTTCTTCAGCAGCACCACCTGCACGCACAGCTGTAATCTGGACTTCTTCAGCAGCACCACCTGCACGCACAGCTGTAACCTGGACTTCTTCAGCAGCACCACCTGCACGCACAGCTGTAATCTGGACTTCTTCAGCAGCACCACCTGCACGCACAGCTGTAATCTGGACTTCTTCAGCAGCACCACCTGCATGCACAGCTGTAACCTGGACTTCTTCAGCAGCACCACCTGCACGCACAGCTGTAACCTGGACTTCTTGAGCAGCACCACCTGCACGCACAGCTGTAACCTGGACTTCTTCAGCAGCACCACCTGCACGCACAGCTGTAACCTGGACTTCTTGAGCAGCACCACCTGCATGCACAGCTGTAACCTGGACTTCTTCAGCAGCACCACCTGCACGCACAGCTGTAACCTGGACTTCTTCAGCAGCACCACCTGCACGCACAGCTGTAACCTGGACTTCTTCAGCAGCACCACCTGCACGCACAGCTGTAACCTGGACTTCTTCAGCAGCAGCACCTGCACGCACAGCTGTAACCTGGACTTCTTCAGCAGCACCACCTGCACGCACAGCTGTAGCCTGGACTTCATCAGCAGTACAGCAGCAACCACACACGACTGATATGCAAATGAGCGCAGTAGCAATTGCAACTGATGCCATCTTCGTAAACTTCACTCCGTACTACTATAGCCTCATCTGATCTACTTAAAGTAAATTTTGTAACGATTTTATTGTATATTAGGGACTGAAGGTGGGTACTTCTGCTGGCAAAGATACTCAGTTAAAACAACCCCAGGAGTGATGGGTACTCCCCTTAAGTAAGCTCTGGCTGCTTATAATTATTCCATACTTGTTTACATGTTTGTTTCAGTATGACTGTATACATTATAGATACCATAATAATTATGATTGTAGGCTATTAACAACAACAGCTAAAGTTTCCCCAATTCATTTCCCCCCCTTTGTTATCACCAGTCCCTGCAGTGTATCATAAAGTTGTGCTTTGGGAATCCATGCAGGTGACTGCCAAGTACATATCAATTATCACTGCCGATCAGAGAGAGCAAGACATGGTAAATGTTCAATGACACCACTCAGCCTCTGAGGCAGCTACGACAGGGAAAATCAGGCTTGCAGCGGAGCGTCCCCAACTTGAGAAATCTCACAAAAGCTGCTTTAACCCATTACCTACTACTGCAAGCAGCTTAAAGAAGCAGAATAACATGTACAAAGTATTAACGCCTAATATTAAACCCCCTATATAAATTCTTATGGCCTTATGGGTATCCTCCGGGCTCATTTGGCTGCTACGGGGTGCAATGGGTTAAGGAAACAATAGGGAGCAATGTCTTAAAATTTATGTTCCTGTTTTTGAATAACTCCGACATGCATGTGCATTTGGTCCTATAAACACAATAATATTATTACTAGTGCATACGTGAATGCACACAGAATTGCCTTGTGGGAAGTGAGTATTTGCCAGCTGTGTATGGGTATTTGCTCACTGGTTGCGGCGTGTCTCAGAGGGATTCCTTGGCCTTGATTGCTGGAGGATTATGGCCTGGGATGAATATATGCTGGCACATACTATCAAGGCTGGTAAAATGCTTGGAAAATGCAGAATCATTGAGCATAAAGCCAGACCAGTTGTTGTAGGACTCACATAATCCACCTAATCGCAGTGGGTGGAATCCACACAATTAAAGCCATCAAATCATATGACCACTCACTCGTTTATTTTATTTTTTCGATTAGTACCCCGAACCGCACCTACCGGTACAATTGGAGCACTCGCGTGGCGTAGTGTAAACGCACCTCCCAGATCAATCTGCGTCGAACTTAATTAATCCACCCTTCTCTATACACAGTACACTCCAACAGGAGTATTTTACTGTGTAGAGTAATACTCCACCAGTGGGGTATTAATCTACAGTAATACTCCACCAGGAGTAGTAATTACTGTGTAGAGTACATAATACTCCACCAGAGGAGTAGCTATTACTCTACAGTAACTTGATGTACATTTTCTGAAAGGAGCTATACTGCATACAGTTGCATGGTTCATTGTGAGTCTCTGCATTGCAAAGTAGCTACTGTTTGATTTGGAAATCCAAAGCAGACTGCTGTATACAAGAAATTATCTGTGTATATGTACTGAAGTGAGTTGCAGCAGAGAACATAGTTGATTCAACCAACTACTGTAGCTATATAAGGGAACAGGAAACAGAATTTGATTTACATGACTTAAGTCAATTGCATGCCTCCTGCAAGCTGAGGTGGAATTGAGAACTAGGCGCTAGCTGGCAGCGCTCAGGGCTTCTTAAGAGCTGCATATTGGCTGGTTTGAGCTGGCCATAAACACGGATCATAAACATGCACCACTTCTGCTGACATAGTTATGCAATATATGTAGTCACTCCCTGGTTTAGTGGAAGTGGAGCAGCCTGCATGGGCAGACGATTATAGAATCCAGATTGAAGACCTTCTCATTATAGCTAGCGTGTTGACATACAAAACATACATAATAAATAGACAGGTCTACCCTCAGAGTGCAATTGCAAAGCTTAGACTATTGTCTGAGGCTCGGCATATTCTAAGACCAAACAAATGCTTAGCTACATGATTGTATTAGCTGTACACAACAGCATCACTTTTGATCTTTAGGGCACTGTCCAATTAATAGATTTCTTTTGGCATCTCTCCCTGCATGCATATGAGTCATGGCTATAGCCAATTGTGTGGTCACGAACCTATTGTCTTTAATAATTATGTCAGCTCAAAGAAATGATAATAATAGGATAGCCTATTCTATTCACAGCAGCTGGCAGTGTAGACGATCAATTTTCAATCTAGCTAGCTTAGTACAACAGACTGAGAAAGTATACTCAATGGAATAGCTATTTCTTCTTTAACCAACATTAGCTAGCTAGCTATATTCCCATTTGGTCAATTCCCATTTCGTCAATTCCCACTTCGTCAATTTCACTTCGTCAATTCCCACTTTGTCAACTTCCCACTTTGTCAATTCCCACTTCGTCAACATTGACCAAGTGGGAATTGACAAAGTGAGAAATTGACAAAGTGGGAATTGACGAATTGGGAATTGACAAAGTGGAAATCTATGATAAAGATGGTATGCAAACCAAGTGTGCATAGTAGCTATAAGGCTGGCTATAACAACATGGGTTGTGAGACTTATTTCTCCAACAATGTATGCTAGCATTCATTGACAACTATACATCTCTTTCGTCTGGGTGTCATGTGATCCTGCTTCAAGTTGGACTGCTGTGAGTTCCGTAGGTGCTTGCTCTTCTTTGATGGTATCCACCAGTCGGTAGCTAGCTGTTAGTATGTCGCCGACTGATGATTGAATTAAACTTGCTGTGCCATCCCTGCAAGTGATTGCTTGTTCTGCTCCCATCAAGCTCAAAGACACTCCACATTGCAGGAGAAAACTGCCCACCATCTAGCCAGCTAGGTGTTTTCAAAATAGCTGAGAAGATCGTCCAACTGAGGGAGTGCACTGGGCATTTTTGCTTGAGCTCGGAGTAGTAGATTGAGATCTCCCACTCTGCTAACTCACTGAAATTGCTCACCCGCCTCCTGAGGGTTCCTCCCTGACAATGCACATGCCTTGTAATTGAGCCCTGAGTCTCACAACCCATGTTTGCCATACTATGCACCCTTGCTATGCAGTATTTAGTATATAGATTTCCACTTTGTCAATTCCCAATTCGTCAATTCCCACTTTGTCAATTTCTCACTTTGTCAATTCCCACTTGGTCAATGTTGACGAAGTGGGAATTGACAAAGTGGGAAGTTGACAAAGTGGGAATTGACGAAGTGAAATTGACGAAGTGGGAATTGACGAAATGGGAATTGACCAAATGGGAAGACACCGCTAGGGTTAAGGTGCAATGGCTTGGAAGCTTAGGCTGTATAGCTAGTGGTCTCACACCAAGTTGTGTTGATGGCTCTTGGTGATACCGTAGATGAGGCCAATGGTGGCTGGAATACCAATGAGCTGTGTGAGAGGATAATTATGTGTGTGTCGTATAATTTTATGTGGTGTGTGTGTTGTATATGTGGTGTGGGGGGGGGGGGGGGGGGGGGGGGGGGGGGGGGGAGATGACAGACATCTATATAGCTTTTCTGTCACATAAAAAGCTACCTCAAATGCACCAAAGGCAATTCCAATGCCTCCAACAACAGCATAGCTATTGGTTGCTCTATCCAGAGTATCTTGAGAGGCATCCACACAACCCTAAGGAAGAGGGGATGTGCATGTGGTGTTTGTGTAGTGATTGGCTCCGTGAAAGCAATCAAAATTTTTGCACCTTGTTAAGGGCTTCAAAGGTTAGGTTCACGGATGGAATGGTATACGTGGTTTCAAATGTGTACTGCCCGCAGGTCATGGGGTCAATGGTAGAATCACAAGGAGCGCAAAGTGGGGGTCGGTTGATGCTCTCCTCTACAGCTGGCTGGTTCAAATCTATCCAGCTCTGAGGGCCACTACTGCCGCAGCAGGCAAACTGCAGTACAGAATGATATAGCAAATATTATGTATGTAATACCTAGCTACGTTTACAAGTCACAAAGCACAGTGCCTTACTGTTCTCTGCATGAAGGAAACAGCATCATTGACACCCTGATCAAAGTCTGGTGAATCTCGGTCGACCACGTACCTTGCTATGATGTCATCAAACCGACTAGCCACCTCCTTGAGTAAAACACATGTACAGTGTATGGGGGGAATGGCAAGTGCAGAAAAACTTTACCCAAACTCATTCACTAAATTGGACAGCTAGGAACATAGCTAGCTACTATAGCAACTAGTATTTTGACATACCACTTGGACTCGGTCAGCAAGTCCTACTTGGACAAAGCCTGTGATGCCAATCGCGATATTCAGAAGGACGATGATGACAAGAGCAATGAAATACTGCACATGTATCATGGTGGTGGTGTTGGTGGTACGTGGGGGGGGGGGGGGGGGGGGGGGGGGGGGGGGGGGGGGGGGAGTAGCAATAAAGCTACCTATGCAACTGAGAGTAAGCTGCTACATTAAGTAACAATTAGCCAGTTGCAAGCCTTACAGTGACCAGGACGGGTCTCCATAGCACAATTCCACCCAGGAAACCCAACACAGTGACCACAAGTGTAGTCACACTGCAAGTGATGAGCAGCGCTGCCCCAGAAACGAAGTAGTTCCCAGTGAGAAAGGTGAATTCTCTCCCCACTAACAGCTGGTAGTACCCAATGCCCAGGATGGCCAGGCCAGAAAGCTGGGAGAGTGCATGCATGTTGTCATTATTAGATTCTGAACAGATATTCAATGGTGTTAGCTAGCTACCACACACAATAGCTGCATGCAGCTGCTATATAATTCCTAGAGGGTAATTTTAGGTGCTAGCAATAGCAAATAGCTAGATATAGCTACTTACCAGGAACAATATGTTGCAAAGGATGAGCAAAATCCTGAAGCACTGCACGCCATTGCCGATTTTTCCCATGTTTTGTGAATGGTTCTCGCATCAATGCAATGATTATGCCTGCCTGAGCTTCTGTGTAGTCTTTTGTGTAGACGTATGAGGGTCTGGGAATGAGACTAGCTTCTGTGTCACTCTCTACTAGATGAAACTGTGTTGTACAACTAGGTACATATTATACGCAACTAGCTAGCTACTAGCCTGACCATGATGTAGCTAATTATATAACCTTGTCAAACTAAACAACCACACCCATACAGCATAATTATACTTCTTCCAAAAATGGTATAAGCACCTTAACCCCCCAAAATATTACGCTTGTGTGCATCACACATGCTTAGACTTCAACATCACCTGGGGTGACCGGTTGGAGCTTTCTAATCAACAGCTATGCAGATTAGCTAGCTATTTATTATGTCAATCAATCTGTCGCAACTATAATTATTGGGGGGAAAACCAACAACTTCAAGCATGCAGCATGTAGCTACAATGACTGGGAGCGATTGGTTAATTGTGAGGTCACACTCGTGACTTGGGCATTCTGCAGATCTGTTCTCCGAACACAGTCAGTGACTATTGCATCACAGTGTACAAACAGAACCGAGTGCGCATGCGCGAGCAGTAGATGGTAATCTAAGACAGGAAATGACCGACACGACAACCTGAAGAGAAGCAAACGGGACTGGTACTGATGCCTAGCTGTTTGTCGTCGCCTGCACGAGTAGACACTGCATTAATTTAAGGTAAGAAGGAAACATTGTCCCGTATTAGACGAAGTTTAATCATGGTTTAATGTACATGGTATACCGGTACGCGGTATGATCGGCTACGTGGCTATAGCTAAGCAGCAAGGGATGGTCTTGTCACTTCTATGAGTACTGTATAGTAAATTTTACTGCTCTCCAGTGATGGAGTCTTAGGTCCCCCCTCACCTTTCGACCTTGCACCAGATCACTGAGAAGCATGCACTAAATCATATGCCACACCCTTTGGCCGTGAGTCCACTTCATGCTAGCAGTATAGTAACTTGTATTGAAAACAAGGTTGCTGCAATTGAATGGTTTCTATAACTGTAGTACTCTAAACCGGCAGTGGCGTATCTAGTGCAGGGATGTTCAAAATGCCCACCCTGCCAGTAGATGCTAGGTAGTAGTAAAATTGCCAAGTCTGTCCTGAGACCCCATTAGCTGTCAAACAGGGGCAAATGCCAGCCTGTGTAATAACAGGAAATGATTTTGGTTGATGACATTCTTTACCTCATACTGGATTACCACCATTAAGATCACATTTCATTTCGCATTCCAGTATATACGTAGCACACAGTGGTTGTCAGTACACAAAATTTCTTAACTCATTTGCAATTTTGCTACACTGTTATACAACAGTTCTGATAATAGATCACATCTACCAGTCATACTTGAGTGATTTAGCACAGACATCATAACCGTGTCCACCTTGCTTGTAAATGCGTAGGAGTGATACCAGACCTTCTGCCAGCTTATCTGACGGGGGTTCAAAGGTCACATATGCAACTAAAAATGAAGTGGCAGACGGCCTGGGGACGAGGCTAATGTAGACCAGTATAACTGCACAGTATAATGGACAAATAATTATTATGTAATAGAAAGTTTGGTGTTACGAGGCGAGGCCCTCTTTCCAACTTTTGCAGTCACTGCACATGTATAGCCATTATACTCCTGGTAGGCAAATAAGGTCTCTGTGTAATCTTGCACCCCTGGTAGGGGAAAGATTGTACCACATAATGTATTGGAAAACTCAGAGAAGGCCCACAGTGATTCTGATTCACCTTTCACCTTTGAGATTATCATTGTACACTGACCAAATGTATAACTAATCGGATTGCTTATATAAGTGATCGTTGTGTGAGCCTGAGCAAGCAGCATGAATGTTATAGTTTAAGATGCCATCACGTGCACCCCTGAGTTGTAGCTTCGTGATACCAGTAGTTGCAACATGGGCAGCAGGTTCGTGATTTGAGAGTGAACTCAATCGCAACTCTTCTGTTCAACACTTGAATGTTCAGCCTGTAACTCTTTCCAGGGTGTCTTCCCGCTCATTCTGTCTCCTTTTACAGTCACTCTCTGTAGCCATTGAAGAGTAATATGACCTTGTTGTAGCCATAAAACAATTACTCCATTTCTGGAAGTCAAGCAGTTCGAATTTCAAACACATGACATAAGTCTGTTATTTGAAAAACAATGCGTTTACGGTACTAAGGACACTGAGCTGGCCGGCCATATGGCAAGACAAAGCCAAACGATCTGTGTGGGGCTTGCTCAGGCTCGCCCCAATACTTGTGCGGAACCAAGCTCTGCAACTATGTGCTTGTATCCAAATCTCGACGGTTCAAGTCTCATGCTGTCCTCGTAAACATTATCGGTTACTGTAGGCAGTAATAATTATTATACCGATACCAATTGTAAACCGAGAGTCTAATATCTGTGCCGATACCCTGATTGTCACTAGCCAGAATGCCTGACACAAGTAATATCTCCCCTGGATATTTCATAACCTGATGACTACTAATACACAATGCCTCAGTCTGAAGCAATACACAAGTTGGAAGAGCACTCTTGTAGCGCAAGTCACCGATTGTCGACCGCCTTGTGAACTCACCGTCATAATTTCTGTTTTGTGCTCAATGAGCTATACCAAGTTGTACTGAGCTATACTATTCCTGTGACTTCCATGGCTGACCATTTTTGGATGGTGGCCAGTGGCTCCAGTTCACAAGCCCTTTGTCATCAATTGTTGGCCAGTGTCACGTAATGTCGACCACACGTACAGTTTTGCAGTACTGAATCTCGGCCACTGTATACTGCAACTGATCAGAAACTGGAGGTGTAGAAGGCCTGGGAACGAGGCCAGGGTAGTGAGCCAATAGTACAAGCTGAAAGACAGGAAGGTGAAAGCTTGGGAGGGAGGGAGGGAGCAAGTGGGAGAGAACTGAAAATTCACAATCGATCTGTGTACCCATGCAAGCAGACACATGTACTGACAGAAGATACTCCCACACAAATGTAACTATATACCTCAAAGTGCACCACATAGACCATATTATATTTCAGGTATCCATAGTATCCATGTATGGGGGGTAGTTACAATTACGCATCTTTGAAAGTATTCATGTGTAGTTGTCAAAACAGAAATGGAGCACTAAATACTATTATACTGCACTGAGCAAGCCAATGGACATGCCATACAGAAAGAGTTCTTGAGGGTGTCTCAGCGATATAGCTATCTTTTGATCATTTATTGCACTTCACATTGATCACAATACAAGCCCTGAGTTCATCTCTGCTTATGGCTTCTTTATATTATTTCCACTGATGCCCAAATGGGTGAAGTTTGCAATGCATGCTTGCTTTCACTATGGATGTCTTCAGCCTCACATAACAGCTGAATCACATTAGACCTCAAACAATGTCTTGCACCACAGACACTAAAGCCACCCACCCCGGCCAGTAGCTATACAAGAAAGTACATGTCAAAAAAAAGGAACAGGAGAGCACTATCACAGCAGTGCCTGCATGAGTAATATCAACCACACTTTTATAGTTTCGCAGTACCGAATCTCAACCACTCCGGATACTTTCTGCCATTTCTCGTTCCATTTCCGCTGCATATTACTCTATTTATACGTGACACCCTCATTTATGGTATTGCTGTGTAAATTTAAAACATTTTGGGCCAGAACTATATATGAGTCAGACAGGGAGTGTCAAAAAAGTCTATTCTTGGTTCCATGCGGTACCTATTGTCGACCATGCCAAATTGGCATTAATTATTGATTGTCTGGCAGTGGTCGACATTAGATACAGGCTGAGAAACAGTGGTTTACGCAATGTGGATTGATGAGACGTTGTCTTTCATTTTGTTCATACAGACTCCAAGAACTGTCTTTGTCAAAGCAGACTGAGTCTGAGAAGTATCTTTGTCCAAGCCGACCGAGTCTGAGAACTATCTTTGTCCAACCTCAGATTACAGCTCATTCATTTGCATTCCACAAGAGGTTGTAATCACTATTCAATTTTGTAATGGCCTCCCTCCAAAACCTCTGTTTCCTGCAAGTGGTGAGGAGACTGGAAGACTACCCATCGGGTATCCTGGCTCTTCTGCCGACCTCCTTGCGCCGTAAGCTACTCTTTCATCTCCCAGTGGTGGATGTCTGCCACCTGGCAAAGACATGCTTTGTGAAGGGAATAGACATGGAGGCATTCTGGGGAGAATTGTTTGAAAGACATGTAGCACGATATGGTCATAATACACATGCAGGCCAGCCGTGGTATGTAGATTATGGTAGACTACATCCCCACGAACATCCGCTGATGCAACGAATCTGTCACAATCGTGACACTTATCTATCCTACATTGCTGTAGTTGTTTTGAATAATGCCAGGCCCTCCGGCTATTTTAGTGTTAGAAACAAAAAGCAGTATGGAACTGACAACCGCTGTAGTAGTCACGGCCCTCAAAATGCTCTGCCAGATGACATCGTAAACTATCTGGCATGCAGTTGTGCTGAAGAGCTTCTCGGACCATTGGAAGAAGATGAAGCGTGCAACACTCCAATTTCCAGTGATATCGTCTACAAGCCTCTTACCTGCCACGCAGCATATGAAGCGACCAAGTGGAAAGTGCGCTTACGACGATATTGTGCCCGTCGCAGGCTTATGCGGCGTGATTCCCGGTTAGGAGATATTCAGTTGCCAGTGTCACCACGTGCACCTGTTTACATTGAAGCATGCAAAGCCCGGCAGCTAGTACCTCCTAGGTACCAGCACTACTTTCCCAGTAGTAGTCACCGTTTGTCTGACCTTGATGCCCTTCGGTTGCTTGCTGAATGTGGCCTAAAACTGAGAACACTGGATATCTTCAGTCCTGCTTTTGATAACATCGCATGGGGACAGCTTTGTGACCAACAGGAAATCATTCTGAGTAGGCTGCTCACTGGCGTTGAAAGTGTGAAGCTACAGGATTGTGATGGCCATGATCAAGCTCCACTTGCAATTCTTGCAGCAATTCTCATGAATGAGAGGCCAGCCCTGTCTGTGCTCGATATTGTAGGGTTAAAAGTGGTGAGGCCTTTAGTGCCACTTTTGTCTGTGCAGCCTGTTAGCACTACGCCCCGATCAGCATTTGAAATTCCATTCAGTATTGGTCTTCAAGCTCCTTTTTGTATGCTTACTGAGATCAAACTGGAATTTATAGATCATGGTATCACTGACCTTCCCTTCGATCATTCTTATAGCGATATGAATGACCTGGCTTCCATCATTGAACATCAGAGTAGGTTACAGGTGTTGGCAGTTGCTAACCTCTGCTCAAAATGGTATCCAAGGCTCTATACTGCTCTTCAGTCCTTTTGCCAGCAACCAGCATTCCAGAGCCTTACTTTGTGTGGCCAGCAGTCTTCCGGAGCCTCACTTTCTTTTGAGGGCACTAAATGTGTTCTGCAGTCTTTCCTTTCTTCACATTGTGCTTCCCACCAGAGTTTAGTATTCGATGGTGTTGTGCCCGCTTACGAAAAGCAGTATAGACGTTATGACCGCTCTAACAGTCATGGCCACATAGAATCCGTGGGGAGATATCCTCCTCCTGTAGTGGCAGTTTGTATGCCTGACTGTGCCCAAGAACACAAATCACTCACCCTGAAGAGCGCCTCCCAACTTGCTACCTGGTTGTTGCACCAGAAAGAAATCAAATTGAAATCCCTGACTGTAGATCTTGGTTATGAACAAGATCAAGAACAGATGATGGAGTTGTCCACATTGACGGAACACCATCCCAACTTTCATGTACAAGAACTCACTCTCCCATTCACTAGAAACCCTTATTTTTATTATCAAGGTAGCAACATGTCACCTATTGCAGCTGGCTTGCTGAAACAAGCCAATCTTTGTACTTTGCATGAACTGCACTTCCATATACATGAACTTAAACTTATTCCTGCTCTTTTGAATGCCCTTTTCAGTTTTCCTCAACTGCGCATTATTAGCATCCGCTCGTATGGCATAACTGATTCATGGGTGGATCAGATGTACAAAGTCTGGAAGGAGAAATCTTGTCCAAGTTTACCAAAATTTACTCTTCATTTTCCCTATGCAAAAGAACTCCGTGTTCGTGATACACAGAAGGCCATGCTGGAGGAAATGTCTGTAAAATGTAGGCTGCAGGGTCAATAGAGACACATTCATGATTACATACCTGTATTGTACGCACATGTCATCATTTTTGGATGTATTTCGAACATGCATCTGTTGACTCATGCACAGTGTAATCGTTTGAGTCAAATCCAATTGCTACATGATATTGTTTTTCTCTTTTGCAATTGGACCAAATAATTGCTATACATACTTTCTATTCATTGCTTCATGATTTTCAACACATTCATATATCTCACTGCAGTGGTTTTCTGGAGCTCCCCTATATAGTGTCAGTGTGAGTGTCAGGGATCACAACTTCTGGTACAAATCGCTATGAATCCCAGTGCATGACTATACATACCTTCAAGAAGAATATTGTGTCAATATGATCTTGGATCTCTATACATGTACCAACCACTACACTTTGAGGTCCCCCAACCAATACACTCTCAGTCATGCACCACATTAATTTTCAAGTAGCTATTTAGAAGTAAATTTCTCCTCAGACCTCCACTCATGTTGCTATAATTTGAAGAAGGATGCTGTACAGAAACTTTAATCAGTTCAGGCTCCTGCTTCCCCTTTCATGAGATGGAACGTGCAGTCTCATCTCCTGAACGTAAATGCACTAAATTTGTCGCTTTACTTCTTTGTTGGTCCTTGCATGTCCTTGCATTGTCTCTCATTCTGGTTCACAAAATCATTACTGAATGATTAATAGCTACTCAGTTTGAGACTGAGCGAGCCCCACATAGTCGTGTTCTCAGGATATCCGTTTTGTTTGTGAGGTACAGTAACTTGTAACGTATGTCCGTATATAGCTACACGTGGAAAAACTTAATGTGGCACCGCGCATGTGTGTGCTGGACAGCTTTTTTCGATGAAATTTTGTTGCAAATGTATGCGAAGGACATACAATACACCATCTGTAGTTCTAATGTTGCATGTATATGTTTATGCACGCCCACGAAAGTAGACTTAACAATGATACTATAGATAGGGTGGATAACGGTGCATGCAAACACAAATGTTTTTGGACCTATTACGAGTGGTAAAAGGCTAATAACTGAAGTGACTTGAAATAGCCATGGAAGATTTGAAGAACTGACCAGACTGAATTTACTGATGAATGAAAACCCATTAATGAAAGATCACTACATGTAGCTAGATCTTATTTGCACTGTGTGCCTTCAGTGTCTTTTCCAGCAGCCAGATGGGCTGTCAATATGACATGCCACATACACACTGGAGGTGCATTGCAGCTATCGTTGGTCAGTGATAAGCATGACAAATATTCAGACATCGTACTAAAGTGGTCGGACATAGCTACAACATAAATTGTCAGTTGTCAGGCTGTTATTGCGAGCCCACTTATCATTCATCTCCCTTAAATTGTTCTGGTGTGGATACTTTTGTGCTGTCTTGCTTGGCTTTATTAGCTACCCACTCTTTAGTACATTCTGACTGTCAGGTCCATCCTGCAGCTACTCACACGAAGAGATTATTCCTGCTCACTAAGAAACTCCGGAAGTAATAGTAGTAGCTAATATAAAACCTTGATAGAATGACTGTTGCAGTATGGCTCTCGTATATTTGCATGTTATTTGCATGTACTTTGATGGGCCTACTTTCGAGTCAAGGGTGGGCCTATTTTCGGGAGAGGGGTCCTCGAAAATACGCCCATCCCCCTCTTTGAGCAGCCGCTAAGTTCATCGCCCATGGGCGTATTTTCGAGAGACTACGGTATAACCAAGCAATCTCAATGTAAGATCTGGATGTAATTTTACTAAACGGCATTTTATAGGCACAGGCCTTACAAGTTCTTGAGATGTGGACCTGCAGTGATATGTCCAGCATTGCCATGCATGGACTATCCCATAGTCAAAACTAAACAACCACACCCATACAGCATATACTTCCAAAAATGGCCCATATAAGCACCTTAACCCTGCATGCATTTGGTACTAGTTGGATGACCACAAGTTGTCCATCAAGCTATAGCTGTGGCTAGACCTAGGCCTGCTCATTGCACAATTACCTGGAGGTGCAGAGTTTTCCTACACCCCCAACTTCCTGTAATGCGAGAGAATGGTCTAGCATGATAGATACACCGTAGTGTAGTGTTTTACTACACTTGTGTGCATCACAAATCCACAGACTTAGTCCTGCATTCTTTTGACAACATCTCATGGGATGACCGGTCGGAGCTTTCTAATCAATAAATGAGCTAGCTATTTGTCAATCAATCTGAACACACCATTGCGTACATGTACTAAGTAGTGAACGTTACCTACAAACAGAACCGACTGCGCATGCGCGAGCGGTAGATGGTAATCTAAGACAGGAAATGACAGTAGAGAAGCGAACAGGAGTACTGAATGCCTAGCTGTTTGTCGCCGCCTGCACGAGTAGACACTGAGGTAAGAAGAAAACATTGTGTCCCGTAGGTATAGATAGGCGAAGTTTAATGTACATGGTGTAGCGGTATGATTGGCCCTGTACTGGCCTCCTGTTATCTATGGCTGTCCTTCGTTTGAGGACCATGAGGGACTACGTGGCTATAGCTAAGCAGCAAGGGATGGTCTTGTCACTTTTACTGCTCTCCAGTGATGGAATCTAAGGTCCCCCCTCACCATTTGACCACTTGCAGTGCCACCACTTGTCTTAAGTTAAAACCCTTTAGGGCCCATAGTTAAAACCCTTTAGGGCCCATAGTTAAAACCCTTTAGGGCCCATAGTTAAAACCCTTTAGGGCCCATAGCGCCAAATGTCGTCATAATACTTTCAGCTTCATCATGTGACCTCCAGCAATGTCCTTGGGAGATAGGTTCTGCGACAGCAGAAAGGGCGGGACAGGGGGAGGTGGGTGGGTGCACCCGGAGGGTGCAAACAGCATGGCCGTGTCTGGGCTCCGCGGTAGAATGGTCTTGGTCGGCACTGGGAGGGCCATTTCCATTGTTTTTGGCATAAATGGGGTCAGAAAGTAGCCGTCTGGCTTTGTAGGGCCTCCATTTCCAGCATACATCGCTCGTTTTTCAGCTACAGCAGGTTGCCGTTTCTCAGGAGACTTGATTGCAAGTCCGTTAATTGGTGGGCATGGTTAACCCTTTAACCACCGAATTCTTCCCACCAAGACAACACATTTTCATGCATTCAGCGCACACCACTTTCGTAGGTACTCCTCTCCCACAGCATTCGCTCCTCGGCGGCCAAACTTGGTGGGGCCCGCACGCATGGAGAGACCCCTCTGGCAATACCGTTAATGATATTCATGACCCCCTACAAGCCCAGCAATCGGAGGTCAAAGGTGGATGTCAGCCGGATTTTCGCCCAGCATTTCCCTAAACTTGGGCCAGATCAGACTGATGGCACACCTTACCCCACCAATTTGCATGTTTTCTTGAGGCCCTGGGTGGGGTCTATGAATATCATTAGAATCAAAAATCCTCGGGTCAATGAATCTCATTAAAATCAAAAAACGCCCATGACAGGCGAAGGGGGGGCCCTCGCCCCCCCTTTCGAAACCCCCCTGCCTTTCGTTTAGTGGGGAGGGCGCGCCGAAATCTGACCAATTTTTTGGGTTCGGCCCTCAAAGTCATCCCTGGGCCCTCTAAAGCTTTTTTGGACGATTTTTGGACTGACGAGAAGCCCTACAAGTGCACAGGGTCTAAATGACGTCTATAGACGTCAATGGGGCTTAAAGGGTTAATGAGATTCATAGTTGGTGAGAATGGGCCCTCAAAACGGCCTAGACTTGCACTGTGTGCCAGTTTGGGATGGTTTGCCGATTTTTAATGAGATTCATTGATCCTCCATGCACATATTAACCCTTTAACCACCAAATTCTTCCCACCAAGACAACACTTTTTCATGCATTCAGCGCACACCACTTTCGTAGGTACTCCTCTCCCACAGCATTCGCTCCTCGGCGGCCAAACTTGGTGGGGCCCGCACGCATGGAGAGACCCCTCTGGCAATACCGTTAATGATATTCATGACCCCCTACAAGCCCAGCAATCGGAGGTCAAAGGTGGATGTCAGCCGGATTTTCGCCCAGCATTTCCCTAAACTTGGGCCAGATCAGACTGATGGCACACCTTACCCCACCAATTTGCATGTTTTCTTGAGGCCCTGGGTGAGGTCTATGAATATCATTAGAATCAAAAATCCTCGGGTCAATGAATCTCATTAAAATCAAAAAACGCCCACGACAGGCGAAGGGGGGGCCCTTGCCCCCTCTTTCGAAACCCCCCTGCCTTTCGTTTAGTGGGGAGGGCGCGCCGAAATCTGACCAATTTTTTGGGTTCGGCCCTCAAAGTCATCCCTGGGCCCTCTGAAGCTTTTTTGGACGATTTTTGGACTGACGAGAAGCCCTACAAGTGCACAGGGTCTAAATGACGTCTATAGACGTCAATGGGGCTTAAAGGGTTAAGTCACGTATACGAAGCTGAAATTACCTGTGTGAGCAGTTTCGAGCCCAGCAACGCCAGGGAACAGAAATGGTATGTTTAAGAGTTCTATAGACTGAAAATGACGTACAGAAAGAAATTTGGGCCCTAAAGAGTTAATTAAAGACCATGAAATTCAGTTGTATACTGAGAAGCATGCACTAAATCATATGCCACACCCTTTGGCCGTAAACCCGTTTCATGCCAGCAGTAACACGTATATGGTTTGCTTGTATGCAGTACTCTAATCCAGCAGTGGCGTATCTACGGCAGTACCAAGCTTAAGCATGGCACTGACCTGACATTCAAAATGCCTGCCCTGTCAGTAGTAGTACTAAAATTGCCAAGTCAGTCCTGAGACCCCAGTAGCTGTTGACATAGTAAGCAGTAAGTTCCATCCCAAGATTGCACCAGAAAAAATCTCAGAAGTTGTCATTCCTTTGGGGCATGCCCCCCAGCCCCCCACCCCTTCCTGCCGCAATTCGATCATGCGCTTCCCGGAAAGATATCAATTGCTAATGGTACACGCGTACTATACCACCAGTGTTAAACCACGCCCCTGGGCCCAGGCCCTGCTAACTTGCCTGGCCTGGATATGTCACTGTAAACCAGTAACAGACAGTGGAGTAAGCCTTTACCACTCACACAGGCTCACCCAAGCTCCTTACCATTGATCGATGAGCATTCGTACCTGATGACAAAGTTGATCCTCAAACCTCTGTAAGCGACACTACTCTTTCACACCTCACTATACTATAGTATCGACTCTATACTATGATAATAGACAAATTATTATGTAATAGAAAGTTTGGTGTTATGAGGCGAGGCCCTCTTTCCAACTTTCACATCCTTGGGAGTCATAGTATCCACATCCTTGGGAGTCATAGTATCCACATATTACACTCCTGGTAGGCACTCGTGTAATGTTACACACCTGGTAGGGGGGATTTTGTGCCACATAATGTACATGTTGGAACACTCAGAGAAGGCCCACAGTGATTCTGATTTCACCTTTCACCTTCGAGATTACCATTGTACACTGACCAAATGTATAACTAACCAGATGCTTATATGAGTGATCATGGGGCGAGCCTGAGCAAGCAGCACGAAATTTTGTAGTTTGACATGCCATCACGTGCACCCCTGAGTTGTAGCTTCGTGATACCAGTAGTTGCAACATGGGCAGCAGGTTCGTGATTTGAGAGTGAACTCAATCGCAACTCTTCTGTTCAACACTTGAATGTTCAGCCTGTAACTCTTTCCAGGGTGTCTTCCCGCTCATTCTGTCTCCTTTTACAGTCACTCTCTGTAGCCATTGAAGAGTAATATGACCTTGTTGTAGCCATAAAACAATTACTCCATTTCTGGAAGTCAAGCAGTTCGAATTTCAAACACATGACATAAGTCTGTTATTTGAAAAACAATGCGTTTACGGTACTAAGGACACTGAGCTGGCCGGCCGTATGGCAAAACAAAGCCGAATGATCTGTGTGGGGCTTGCTCAGGCTCGCCCCAATACTTGTGCGGAACCAAGCTCTGCAACTATGTGCTTGTATCCCAATCTCGACGGTTCAAGTCTCATGCTGTCCTCGTAAACATTATCGGTTACTGTAGGCAGTAATAATTATTATACCGATACCAATTGTAAACCGAGAGTCTAATATCTGTGCCGATACCCTGATTGTCACTAGCCAGAATGCCTGACACAAGTAATATCTCCCCTGGATATTTCATAACCTGATGACTACTAATACACAATGCCTCAGTCTGAAGCAATACACAAGTTGGAAGAGCACTCTTGTAGCGCAAGTCACCGATTGTCGACCGCCTTGTGAACTCACCGTCATAATTTCTGTTTTGTGCTCAATGAGCTATACCAAGTTGTACTGAGCTATACTATTCCTGTGACTTCCATGGCTGACCATTTTTGGATGGTGGCCAGTGGCTCCAGTTCACAAGCCCTTTGTCATCAATTGTTGGCCAGTGTCACGTAATGTCGACCACACGTACAGTTTTGCAGTACTGAATCTCGGCCACTGTATACTGCAACTGATCAGAAACTGGAGGTGTAGAAGGCCTGGGAACGAGGCCAGGGTAGTGAGCCAATAGTACAAGCTGAAAGACAGGAAGGTGAAAGCTTGGGAGGGAGGGAGGGAGCAAGTGGGAGAGAACTGAAAATTCACAATCGATCTGTGTACCCATGCAAGCAGACACATGTACTGACAGAAGATACTCCCACACAAATGTAACTATATACCTCAAAGTGCACCACATAGACCATATTATATTTCAGGTATCCATAGTATCCATGTATGGGGGGTAGTTACAATTACGCATCTTTGAAAGTATTCATGTGTAGTTGTCAAAACAGAAATGGAGCACTAAATACTATTATACTGCACTGAGCAAGCCAATGGACATGCCATACAGAAAGAGTTCTTGAGGGTGTCTCAGCGATATAGCTATCTTTTGATCATTTATTGCACTTCACATTGATCACAATACAAGCCCTGAGTTCATCTCTGCTTATGGCTTCTTTATATTATTTCCACTGATGCCCAAATGGGTGAAGTTTGCAATGCATGCTTGCTTTCACTATGGATGTCTTCAGCCTCACATAACAGCTGAATCACATTAGACCTCAAACAATGTCTTGCACCACAGACACTAAAGCCACCCACCCCGGCCAGTAGCTATACAAGAAAGTACATGTCAAAAAAAAGGAACAGGAGAGCACTATCACAGCAGTGCCTGCATGAGTAATATCAACCACACTTTTATAGTTTCGCAGTACCGAATCTCAACCACTCCGGATACTTTCTGCCATTTCTCGTTCCATTTCCGCTGCATATTACTCTATTTATACGTGACACCCTCATTTATGGTATTGCTGTGTAAATTTAAAACATTTTGGGCCAGAACTATATATGAGTCAGACAGGGAGTGTCAAAAAAGTCTATTCTTGGTTCCATGCGGTACCTATTGTTGACCATGCCAAATTGGCGTTAACTATTGATTGTCTGGCAGTGGCCGACATTAGATACAGGCTGAGAAACAGTGGTTTATGCAGTGTGGATTGATGAGACGTTGTCTTTCATTTTGTTCATACAGACTCCAAGAACTGTCTTTGTCAAAGCAGACTGAGTCTGAGAACTATCTTTGTCCAAGCCGACCGAGTCTGAGAACTATCTTTGTCCAACCTCAAATTACAGCTCATTCATTTGCATTCCACAAGAGGTTGTAATCACTATTCAATTTTGTAATGGCCTCCCTCCAAAACCTCTGTTTCCTGCAAGTGGTGAGGAGACTGGAAGACTACCCATCGGGTATCCTGGCTCTTCTGCCGACCTCCTTGCGCCGTAAGCTACTCTTTCATCTCCCAGTGGTGGATGTCTGCCACCTGGCAAAGACATGCTTTGTGGAGGGAATAGACATGGAGGCATTCTGGGGAGAATTGTTTGAAGGACATGTAGCACGATATGGTCATAATACACATGTAGGCCAGCCGTGGTATGTAGATTATGGTAGACTACATCCCCACGAACATCCGCTGATGCAACGAATCTGTCACAATCGTGACACTTATCTATCCTACATTGCTGTAGTTGTTTTGAATAATGCCAGGCCCTCCGGCTATTTTAGTGTTAGAAACAAAAAGCAGTATGGAACTGACGACCCCTGTAGTAGTCATGGCCCTCAAAATGCTCTGCCAGATGACATCGTAAACTATATGGTATGCAGTTGTGCTGAAGCGCTTCTCGGACCATTGGAAGAAGATGAAGCGTGCAACACTCCAATTTCCGGTGATATCACCTACAAGCCTCTTACCTACCACGCAGCATATGAAGCGACCAAGTGGAAAGTGCAGTCACAACGATATGGTGCCCGTCCCTGGCGTATACGCCGTCGTATACGGCATGATTCCCGGTTAGGAGACATTCAGTTGCCAGTGTCACCACCTGTTTACATTGAAGCATGCAAAGCCCGGCAGCTAGTACCTCCTAGGTACCAGCACTACTTTCCCGGTGGTGGTCACCGTTTGTCTGATCTTGATGCCCTTCAGTTGCTTGCTGAATGTGGCCTAAAACTGAGAACACTGGAAATCTTCAGTCGTGCTTTTGATAACATTGCATGGGGAGAGCTTTGTGATCAACAGGAAATCATACTGAGTAGGCTGCTCACTAGCGTTGGAAGTGTGAAGCTACAAGGTAGTGATGGCCATGATCAAGCTCCACTCGCAATTCTTGCAGCGATTCTCATGAATGAGAGGCCAGCCCTGTCTGTGCTTGATATTGTTGGATTAAAAGTGGTGAGGCCTTTAGTGCCACTTTTGTCTGAGCAGGTTGTTAGCACTACACCCCGATCAGCATTTGAAATACCATTCAGTATTGGTCTTCAAACTCCCTTTTGTATGCTTACTGAGCTCAAAATGGAATTTATAGATCATGGTGTCCCTAACGTTCCCTACGATCATGACCTGGCTTCCATCATTGAACATCAGAGTAGGTTACAGGTGTTGACAGTTGCTAACCTCTGCTCAATTTGGTATCCAAGGCTCTATACTGCTCTTCAATCCTTTTGCCAGCAACCAGCATTCCAAAGCCTTACTTTGTGTGGCCACCACGCGCAGTCTTCCGGATTCTTACTTTCCTTTGAGGGCACTAAACGTGTTCTGCAGTCTTTCCTTTCTTCACATTGTGCTTCCCACCAGAGTTTAGTATTCGATGGTGTTATGCTCGCTGACAAAAAGCAGTATAGACGTTATGACCGCTCTATTAGTCATGGCCACATAGAATCCATGGTGAGCAATCCTCCTCCCGAATCAGAAGTGGCAGTTTGTATGCCTGACTGTGCCCAAGAACACAAGTCACTCACCCTGAAGAGAGCCTCCCAACTTGCTACCTGGTTGTTGCACCAGAAAGAAGTCAAATTGAAATCCCTGACTGTAGATCTTCATTATCAACAATATCGAGAAGAGATGCAAGAGTTGTCCACATTGACGGAACACCATCCCAATTTTCATGTACAAGAACTCACTCTCCCATTCATTACAAGCGCTTATCTTTATCATCAAGGTAGCATGCACAACGTGAACATGTCACCTATTGCAGCTGGCTTGCTGAAACAAGCCAATCATAGTACTTTGCGTGAACTGCACTTATATTATATGAACATACTCCTGCTCTTTTGAATTCCCTTTTCAGTTTTCCTCAACTGCAAATTCTTAGCATCAGCTCATTCAACATCCCTGACTCCTCATGGGTGGATCAGATGTACAAAGTCTGGAAGGAGAAATCTTGTCCAAGTTTGCCAAAATTTACTCTTCGTTTTTTCTCTGCAAAAAGACTGAGTGTTAGTGATACACAGAAGGCCAAGCTTGAGGAAATGTCTGTACAATGTAGGCTGAAGGGTCAATAGAGACCCATTCATGATTACTTTTTGAAATAATGCGAACATGATTCATGCACAGTGTAATCGTTGAGTTGAATGCAATCGCTACATGATATTGCTTTTCTCTTTTTGCAATTGGACCATAATATTATACATAGTTTAGTTTCTATTCATTGCCTCATGATTTTCTCTTGGTTTGAGGAGGAACACATTCATATCTCAATCAGACCCACTACCAGTGGTTTTCTGGAGCTCCAAGAAGGGTCTGGGAACCAAACTATATAGCGTCAGTGTCAGTGTCAGCGATCACAACTTCTGTACAAATCCCAGTGCATGACTATGCATACCTTCAATATGCTCTTGGATCTCTATACCAACCACTACACTTTGAGGTCCCCCAACCAATACTCTCTCAGTCATGCACCACATTAATTTTCAGACCTCCATCACTCGTTCTTATAAATTGAAGAAGGATGCTGTACAGAAAATTTTATCAGTTCAGGCTCCTGCTTCCCCTTTCATGAGATGGAACGTGCCGTAGATCTCATCTTCTGAACGTAAATGCACTAAATTTGTAGTGATTGCTTTACTTTTTTGTTTGTCCTGGCATGTCCTTGACGTGTCTCTCATCATTCTGGTTCACAAAATCGTTACTGAATGATTAATAGCTACACAGTTTGAGACTGAGCGAGCCCCACATAGTCGTGCTCCCGTTTTGTTTGTGAGGTACGGTAACTATACCCGTTTAGCCGCATGTCCGTATATATAGCTACAGGTGGATAATCGTAATGTGGCACCGCGCACGCTCGTGCTGGACTGCTTTTTTCAATGAAATTTCTTGCAAATGTATGCAAAGGACATACAATACACCATCAGTAGCTCTAATGTTGCATGTATGCCAATGATACAGTGCTTGTACTGGCGACCAGGGGCGGCGGAACAGGTCCGGCAGACCCGGCAACTGCCGGACCAATGTTTTGACAAACCATGGTATACTTGCCAACACCAGGCGGCACTGAGCGTCCTCCTCTGTGGATACATAGCTACGTACTGGGGACCAGGCTCGAGGGAAAGTCTGTTTACGAGTCCAGTTGCATTGCAGCAAAACCTGAAGTGTCTGGAGGACACATAATCCGGGCGCTTGTGGGACTAGTTACGTGCCAATTAGCTACCACGCGCAATTTAGAAAGGGGTGGAGCCAGGAAGTGAAAACGCAGCAGCGAAAAACTCGTAGCCAGTAGGCGTGGGCTACCAGCGCAGCGTACATTTCCTTTCCACGTCGAGAGTGAGACGGTCACGGATTGCACGGAAACCAGAGAGCAGTGGCAGTGCAGTGCAAAGCACGAAGGTGCTACGAGAGCCCATCCAGGCAAAGATATAGCTATGTCTTATATCTATGATCCAGGCAACTGAAAAATTACCCTGAAAAAATTTTTTCGCGAGAATACAGATCAGTGCTACGCGCCTCTACACACCGCCTTCGGCAGTGAACAGTTTGCCCTACCAATCCCAAATTGCTTCCGCCGGCTCTGCGACGCCCAATATGAGCACGGTACGGAGGAGGCATATGAACGTACAGAACTGATTGCGCATGCGCGAGCGGTCTAAGACACTGCAGGAAATGACACGCAGCCCTGACGAGAAGCGAACGGGTCGCCTATATAGCTGTTTGTCGTCGCCTGCACGAGTAGACACTGCATTAATTTAAGGTAAGAAGGAAACATTGTCCATGACTGTCCCATATTAGGTATAGATAGACATGGTTATGATCGGATACTGGCCTCCTAGGCTGTTGTATGGCGGTCCTTCGTTTGACTCGAGGACCATAGGGACTAAGCTAAGCAGCAGGGATAGTCTTGTCACTTCTATGAGTACTGTATATTAAGGTTACTGCTCTCTGGTCATGGAGTCTAAGGTTCCCCCCCCCCCCCCCCCCCCCCCCCCCCCCCCCCCCCATCTTAAAGGCCATGAAATTCAGTTGTAGCTAGCTAGCTGTACTGAGAAGCATGCACTAAATGATAAGCCACACCCTTTAGCAGTAACGTGTATTGAAAACAGGGTAGCTGCAATTGAATGGTTTGTATTATACGGTATTCTAAATCGGCAGTGGCATATCTACTGCAGGGCCTATGCAGGGCACAGGCCCTACTTGACGTTCAAAATGCCCGCCCTGCCAGTAGAAGCTAGGTAGTAGTAAAATTGCCAAGTCTGTCCTGAGACCCCAGTAGCTATCAAACAGGGGCAAATACCCAGCCTCAAATGAACTCTGTGTAATAACTGATTTCGGTTGGTGACATTCTTTACCTCATATTGGATTATATACCGCCATTAAGATCACATGTCACTTCCCATTCCAGTAGTACACAGTGGTTGTCATCCTTTAGTGTCATGTTACCGTGCTCCGCAATATTCTATAGAGTTGATTCTTGGACTTGGAACGGTGGTTGGCAAACAAATTTTATTTTGCAACGTTTTGATCACCGTCTTGTGATCTTCTTCAGGGTATGCCTGAAGAAGATCACAAGACGGTGATTGAAACGGTTGCAAAATAAAATTTGTTTGCCAACCACCGTTCCAAGTCCAAGAATCAACTCTGTAGAATACACAGTGGTTGTCAGTACACAAATTTCTTACCTCATTAGCCTCGTTCCCAGGCTGCATCTTCTCTCCTCCCACGCGGCCTGGGAACGAGGCTATTACCTCATTTGCAGTAGTGATAATTCTGCTACACTGTTATACAACAGTTCTGATAAAAGATCACATAATTATACTAGGCATGCTCGAGTGATTTAGCACAGGTAGAAAAGGGAAGGATTTTTACCACCAATCTCTATCAGGCAGAGAGGCTTCCTTTGAGTAATAATGCACACTTCATAATGATGTTGACGCACCATAGTGATAGTGGACAAAGCCTCAATTAACGGTAATGGGGCCTTAGGAATGTGCACTATATCTACCAGACCCTTCCTTCCCCGTGCGCGATAGTAAATGCATGCGATCCGTGCTGGGGTTGGTTGGGTCTGGGACCGAGATTAGCTTATACTATTCCTGTGACTTCCATGGCTGTACACTGTTTGGATGGTGGCCAGTGGCTCCAGTTCACAAGCCCTTTATCAATTGTCGGCCAGCATCACATAATGTCGACCACATGTATAGTTTCGCAGTACCGAATCTCGACCACTCCGGATACTATCTGCCGTTTCTCATTCCAATTCCGCAGAATACTGAATATTATTCTATTTGTAAGTGACACCTTCGTTTACAGTATTGTTGTTTAAATTTTGGGCCAGAACTATGACAGGGAGTGTCAAAAAAGTCCCTTCTTGGTTAGTTCTACTATACGCTTTCATGTGATGCCTATTGTCGACCATGCCAAATTGGCATTATTGACTATTGATTGTCTGGCAGTGGTTGACATTAGATATGGGTTGAGAAACGGTAGTTTACGCGATGTGGATTGATGAGACGTTGCCTTTCATCTTGTTCATACAGACTCCAAGAACTGTCTTTGTCCAAGCAGACCGAGTCTGAGAACTATCTTTGTCCAAGCCGACCGAGTCCGAGAACTATCTTTGTCCAAGCAGACTGAGTCTGATAACTATCTTTGTCCAAACCGACCGAGTCCGAGAACTATCTTTGTCCACAAGAGGTTGTAATCACTTTCGATTTTGTAATGCCCTCCCTCCAAAACCTCTGTTTCCTGCAAGTGGTGAGGAGACTGGATGACTACCCATCGGGTATCCTGGCTCTTCTGCCGACCTCCTTGCGCCGTAAGCTGCTCTTTCATCTCCCGGTGGTGGACGTCTGCCAGCTGGAGAAGACATGCTTTGCGGAGGGACTAGACATGGAGGTATTCTGGGGAGAATTGCTCCAACGACATGTAGCACGATATGGCAATATTCGCCTTGCATATACAGATTATATGCCCCAGTATGCTTCAAAACACCTCATCCGTCCACTGAAGGAACAAATCCACCATAATCGTGAGCTATACCTCTCCTTCATTGCTGCAATTGTTCTAAACAATGCTAGACCTTCAGGGTATTTCAAAGTTAGGACAAAAGATCTTAAGGGTGAATTTGACAAATGTAGTAGCCATGGGCCTCAAGATGCTGAACCCCATGACATTGTAAACTATCTGGCTTGCTGTTGTGCTGAAGAGCTTCTCAGACCATTGGAACACGATGAAGTGTGCAATACTGCAATTGACAGCCTCAGATCAGATGATGTACGCAGGTATAAACCTCTTACCTACGACCATGCTTTAAGATCCATTTACCAACCATGCTTACCTAAGACCTGTAGGCCACTTAACCTGGAAAGAGTTCTTTGGTTTCCAATGTCACCTGTTTACATTGGAGCCTGCAAAGCCCGCCAGCTAGTACCTCCTAGGTACCAACACTACTTTCCCAGTGGTAGTTGCCGTTTGTCTAATCTTGATGCCCTTCGGTTGCTTGCTGAATGTGGCCTAAAACTGAGAATACTGGAAATCTTTAGTCCTGCTTTTGATAACATCTGGTGGGGAGAGCTTTATATTCCACAGGAAATCATATCTGGTGTACTGGGTAAGTTGTTCACCAGTGTTGAAAGGGTGAAGCTGAGTGGTTATGGCTACTGCAACCGACAAGCTTTGCATCCAGGTGGTGCCTACCTTAGGTTTAGGTTCTATGCTGTTCTTCAGTCCTTATGCGAACAGCCAACATTCCACAGCCTTACATTCTGTGATCTGATTCTTCCCTTTGAGAAGGCTAAAAGTGTTCTGACGTCTTTCCTTTCTTCACGTTGTGCTTCCCACCAAAGTTTAGTGTTTGATCATGTTGATGTGTGCCACGTTGAACGCAATCATCGCTTTCCTAACCAGTATTCCAAAGACTTAATTTCCTTTGAGAAATTTCCTTGTATGCCTGACTGTGCCCAAGAACACAAATCACTCACCCTGAGGTGCACCTCCGAACTTGCTACCTGGTTTCTTCACCAGAAAGAAGTCAAATTGAAATCCTTGACTGTTCTTCCAACAAACCGTATTCAGACATGTTTTAGTGAGGTTTATGGTGAACACCTGCAACATCTTATGCAAGGCTTGTTCTCCTTGATGGCACATCACCCCAGCTTTCATGTACAAGAACTAATTCTCCCTGTTAGTACAGATGATTGCATCAAAGACTTTGAGGCACTTCTAGCTAACCCGTCATTGAAGAAGCTTGATTGCGAATGTGCTGGAGTGGCGCCTATAGCAGCTGGCTTGCTGAAACAAGCCAAACTCGGAACTTTGCTTGAACTGAAACTCCACACAAGTAGTCTTGATCCTGTTCTCTTCGACGCCATTTTCAGCCTTCCTCAACTGCATAGTTTCAACTTGTCGCTGTCTGGCTACAGTCACCTCTCATGTGTGGAATACATGTACAAGGTTTGGAAGGAGAGATCTTGTCCAAGTTTACCAAACTTTACTGTTCAAACTGGATCTTGCTACCCCAGAATTAGTGATACACAGAAGGCCATGCTTGATGAAATGTGTGTACAGTATTAGATTCATTTTCAATGATAACTGAATGTGCAGGCCAGCTAGTGTTTTACGCCTAGCAGTATCACCTTCACGAATGTACATTCGAAAGCATACTCTACCTTGTGAGGTCAAACATGGATGTACATCATAATTTGTTCTCAGTCTCGCACCTGGTAAGCTTTGGATGCCAACGTAGTATTTTTGTATGGTTGTTGGAAACAAGGCACATGAAGTAGCTTGCATGTAGCTAATGTCAACACAAACCTACTATATACGTGAACTTCTGATGCTACAACAAAAAGTTTTAATGAAGCCATGAACAGATGGAAACCCTGCATGGGGATGGATAGTATACCTAGGAAGTCAGCATCATGTAACGTGGCCTGTTTAAATTAACTCATTACCTACTATATACTGCAAACAGCTTAAAGAAGCAGAAGAACATGTACAAAGTGTTAACGCCTAATATTAAACCCCCTATATGAATTCTTATGCATGGGCTTATGGGTATCGTCCGGGCTCATTTGGCTGCTACAAGGTGCAATGGGTTTTAATTAAGCATACCATAGTAAGTGTAATACTGAGAAGTGCATCTTATTGAGCAGATTTGAGGCTTCATATGACATGACTGTAACGTGCATCATCTAACTATAGGAATGTGTATCTGCATACATCATCCCTCGTGCCGTATGCTTGCGAGCGTGGAGCTGAGATTTACAGATGTGAACTATTCTCACAGTTCAACTCCATGTGTAGCTGCTCTAGCTCTGCAAGCCCTTGAAGGCCCTGCGTATTTGCCCCCTGATCTCTGAGGTGGAAAATCTTAAGCTAGTGTGCCGTCCTTGTGGCTAATAAAACTGGAGTTGCCCGGAGTGGCCAGCCAGAAACCTGCTGAACGTGATGAACATTCCTAAACATGACTGACAAGTATCTTTACGTACGTACATTTGTACATCATGTAAATATATCCCTGGTGTATTCAGAGCCTCTCACTCAGCAACAAGATGATCTTTAAAAGATTTGATGTGTCTTCTGCATGACTTGGTATAATTTTTGGAAGTGGAGCATAATTATTTCAGATTAGTGTCTGTTTTATCTCTCTGAAGCATGCAATGAACATTCCAACTTAGTCTTAAGGTTTGGGGTGCACGTGCCGCGCAAAGTGTATTGGAAGCGCATGCTAACCAAAATTGAAATCGTGGAAAACACAAATTGGGCCTGGTAACATTACAATAGTCCATGATGACAGCTTTCATTTATAGCTTAGTCCTTTGCAAATTTATCTGTTGTCGCACTCAAGAAAAAAGCGGTTAATACCACTTTTTGGTGAACCGAACTGCTCGTTTTTGTACGGCTATACAGCATATCTGTAAAAGCTTCTGTCATGCTCTGCAGCTTGTGACATGTAGCGCACCTCCACCGCCAGAATCAATTTGCTCACGCTCTTCGTACTAGATATTTTTGGTTAGAAAAATTCAGCATGCACTTCCAATACACTTTGTGCGGCGCGTGTACAAGTATCCGGTAAACTTACTGACAGCATGCCTACCGGGTTTGTGTAGGGACACTTTCTTTTGGTGACAAGCATTCAAGTGGTCTCTTATTTGTGAACCGTTTAAGGACATTATAACAAGCAGGTGCATTAATGAATCCCAGGAAGCACCACTAGGCAATCATAATTATAGATGTGATACTTCAGAACTGTGGCAATTACAATTTTGTTGAGGATTAACTCCATGTAGCTATGCAATAGGTTCTACAAAATTATGTGTTTTTGCAAGAACTGCACTAAACACAGCTCGTGTTATTTTAAGTAGTAAATTGCATTCATCATACCTGGATCAGGGCCGACCAAACTGATTAACATCTCACTGGTGATATGTTTAGCAGAGTGAGCTGCACAATCTGTACGACCGTTTGCTGTATAGGCTCAAATGAGTACTTGTTATGGATGATGTACTAATGATGTTTGCTCATTATTTACCTATACAGACTTCATCCAAAATCCGAGAACTAAATTCTGAGAGCGATCTCTGTCCATACAAACTCTCCGATCTATCTTAGTCCATACATAATCTGAGAACTATCTTCACACCAAAACCATCTTTGTATGTACACCCTGAAAGCTACTCTTCATCCATAGAAACTCTATTAGATTATCTGTATCCAGACAGACTGCACTGTAGCGGTCCATGTCCTTGCAGACTCCGAAACTGTATCTGTCCATACACTGTGACACCATCTTTCTCCGCATACGGACTGCAAGATTTTCTTGGTCCAGAGTGTGACAACTCTCTTTATAGTTTATACACACAACTGTAAACCTCAAATGACAGCTCCATCTCACTAGAGGTTGTTGATCATCTCGTACGTCGTAATGTCCTCCATGCCGCCGTCCCTCCAAAACTTCTGCTACCTCCAAGTGGTGAGGAGACTGGAAGACTATCCATCCAATGTCCTCGCTCTTCTGCCGACCTCCTTGCGCCGTAACCTGCTCTTTCATCTCCCAGTGGTAGATGTCTGCCACCTGGAGAAGACATGCTTTGTGGAGGGAATAGACATGGAGGCTTTCTGGGGAGAATTGTTTGAAAGACATGTAGCACGATATGGTAAGAATACACATGCAGGCCAGCCGTGGTATGTAGATTATTGTAGAAGACAACTCCACCACGAACATCTGCTGATGCAACGAATCTGTCACAATCGTGACACTTATCTATCCTACATTACTGCAGTTGTTTTGAATAATGCCAGGCCCTCCGGCTATTTTAGAGTTACCCACAAAAAGCAGTATGGAATTGACGACTGTTGTAGTAGTCACGGCCCTCAAAATGCTCTGCCAGATGACATCGTAAACTATCTGGCATGCAGTTGTGCTGAAGAGCTTTTCGGACCATTGGAAGAAGATGAAGCGTGCAACACTCCACTTTCCGGTGATATCACCTACAAGCCTCTTACCTACCACGCAGCATATGAAGCGACCAAGTGGAAAGTGCCGTCACAGCGATACCGTCGCACGCCTATATGGCATGATTCCCAGGGAGACATTCAGTTACCAGTGTCACCACCTGTTTACATTGAAGCCTGCAAAGCCCGGCAGCTAGTACCTCCTAGGTACCAGCACTACTTTCCCAGTGGTAGTCACCGTTTGTCTGATCTTGATGCCCTTCGGTTGCTTGCTGAATGTGGCCTACAACTGAGAACACTGGAAATCTTCAGTCCTGCTTTTGATAACATCGCATGGGGAGAGCTTTGTGATAAACAGGAAATCATTCTCAGTAGGCTGCTCACTAGCGTTGAAAGTGTGAAGCTACAGGGTTGTGATGTGTTGTCTGTGCTCCATATTGTAGGGTTAAAAGTGGCGAGGCCTCTAGTGCCACTTTTGTCTGTGCAGCCTGTTAGCACTATGCCCCGATCAGCATTGGAAATACCATTCGGTATTGGTCTTCAAGCTCCCTTTTGTATGCTTACTGAGCTCAAAATGGAATTTATAGATCACGGTATCACTGACATTCACTACAATCATTCTTATAGCGATATGAATGACCTGGCTTCCATCATTGAACATCAGAGTAGGTTACAGGTGTTGGCAGTTGCTAACCTCTGCTCAATTTGGTATCCAAGGCTCTATACTGCTCTTCAGTCCTTTTGCCAGCAACCAGCATTCCAAAGCCTTACTTTGTGCGGCCAGCAGTCTTCCGGAGCCTTACTTTCCTTTGAGGGCACTAAACGTGTTCTGCAGTCTTTCCTTTCTTCACATTGTGCTTCCCACCAGAGTTTAGTATTCGATGGTGTTATGCTAACTGACAAAAAGCAGTACAGACGTTATGACCGCCCTACTAGTCATGGCCACATAGAATCCACGGGCAGCATTCTTCCTCCTGAAGTGGCAGTTTGCATGCCTGACTGTGCCCAAGAACACAAATCACTCACCCTGAGGCGTGCCTCCCAACTTGCTACCTGGATGCTTCACCAGAAAGAAGTCAAATTGAAATCTCTGACTGTGGATCTTCGTTGTCAACACAATCGAGAACAGATGAAACAGTTGTCCACATTGACGGAACACCATCCCAACTTTCATGTACAAGAACTCACTCTCCCGTTTGCTACAAGTGGTCTTTTTTATCGTCAAGGTAGCAACATGTCACCTATTGCAGCAGGCTTGCTGAACCAAGCCAATCATAGTACTTTGTGTGAACTGCACTTCCATATACATGAACTTACTCCTGCTCTCTGGACTGCCCTTTTCAGTTTTCCTCGACTGCGCATTATTAGCATCCGCTTGTCCAAAATCCCTGACTCCTCATTGGTGGAACGGATGTACAAAGTCTGGAAGGAGAAGTCTTGTCCAAGTTTACCAAAATTTACTCTTCATTTTTGCTCGGCAAAACAACTCAGTGTTAGCGATACACAGAAGGCCAAGTTTGAGGAAATGTCCGTACAATATTCAATAGAGACACTTCGTGCACGTGGTTACCTATAGTTGATCATACATAAGTATATTATACATGGTATAAATATATTGTATGCACATGCAGTCCATCATTTTTGTGATGTATTTGTTGATTCATGCACAATGGTGCACATGAAACACAAGTGTTTCTGGACCAATTACGAGTATAGTACAAGGCTAATTGAAGTGACTTGTAATAGCCATGGAAGATATATATTATTTACCGGGTACTGGGAAATATCACGAGTCTGTTGCCGTATTGCACGAGTGCCGCAGGCACGAGTGACAATACGGCAACAGACGAGTGATGTTTCCCAGTACACGGTAAATAATGTATTTATCCTACAGCTATTGTAGTTGCCAGCCCCGACGCTATGGCGCCAGTACTCGTCGCTTTAGTAGAACTTGGCAACGCTCGTTCTTGCTTGAACACCAACAAGACACTGCCTTTTTAGGACCGTCTTTGAGCAACTTACCAGGCACAGAACTCCTTTGACGCGCGACAAACGTCGATTTCTCTGAGTCCGGTACCGGTACCTGGTTCCAGCGCTATATTATGCACCGTACTAGTGCATACGTGGTTGACCACGCAGAGATGCCTCGCGGGAAGCTTTGATACAATATGGCAGTTTCAGAACATAACCACAAGTGATAGCGAGTCTCTGTACATGTGAACAGCGAACGTCAACTTCATTCTGCCCGCCAAGTCTCTTGCGGTTAGCCGCTCTGGCAGTCTCCCTCCTCGCCTCATCAGTTCTCCCTCGATGTCGCTGCACTCTAGATCTTTGCCTTGTCAATCGTCGTCTCCTGTCATGAACCGCATCCATACAGGACAAAGGTGAGTGCGCGTGCGGGTTGTATACGTAATTTACGTGCGGGGCCACTTCCAATGCGTTACAGACAAATATATATAGTCGCACTAGCTCAGATTCGACCTCCACACTGCACGATTAGTTGCCTCGCTTCCCGCTCGGCAATTATGTATACGCACGCGCGCGCCACCATGTCTACGTACTGTTTACATGAAAACACGACCAGTGTAAACTTCATACCCTCAGGAAGAGTGTAATACGGGGAGTGTAATACGGCCCCATATTCCACTGTTGCTCTCCATACATTTTCAATGGAGCAAGTCTACAGCTGTGGGATAAATAAGGAGTAAAGAATGTTGAATGATATTCAGGCCCAGATCAAACAGCACGACTATAATTATTTCATTAGTGTTTCAGTGGTTCTGTGTTGCTGATTAATCTTCGAGGGTTGCAACTATTTGAATTAAGGCATGCAGTGTTTATTAAACACAGGAACCTTCAAAACAGGTGCAGGATTCAGTATGTATAAGGAACCAAGTTGAATGGTGAATATGTGAATGCATCAAGTAACTAGAGGTGTCTATAGAACACGTACCCCGCGCGGAACGTCTACAGGATACAGTGCAGCTACAATCGACGTGACATCTCTGCGAATGCGCATCGAACACGTGCTAGGACCTGCTACACCTCACAGCCAGGAACAACTTCAGAATACGTCTCGTTCTTGGCTGCCATGGGCTCGAGTCTGATGCTACCCGCTTCCGTAAGAGAAGAGGTGAGCTTGAAGTTGGCTCCTCCACCTGCAGGCTCTAGATCTGCAGCTGTGCGCAGGGGATCGAGGATCCCACCCACTTCTTGGCTACATGCCCCGCCCTCGAACGGAGACGAAAAGAGCTGCTACAAGACCTGATCCCCGCGCTAGACTCCCTCGTCCCCGATCCGGAATGTGACCCGACTGCCTTCACATTAACCCTGCTCGGAATACCGTGCCATAGACGACATTGAGTTTGCCATCAACTTCATCACCGAGCTCAAAGTCCTACGGTCAGAAATTCTGCTCAACAGTCCCTAACTTTGTCCGCAACCTGGCGGTACTCTCCCGAAGAGGAGGCAACAAAGAAAGAAAGAGAGAAAGCTAGCCGCTATATCGCGTATGCTGTGTTCGTCATATCCAAAGTGTGGGAGTGACCGCTTACCGTATGTACAACAACGTGCATATTGTGAAGCTGAAGAGGTGGGCCAAGTGTTACGAATAATAGGAAAAAGCTGGAAAAAACAGCCCAAACAATAGTCACGACGTCTGTGAAGTATATAAATCGTGTACTGTTTCCTAGCGGTCATCTCAAAGCATGAAGTTTCCAAATGCACTACGTGTCCTGTTCTTGGTGGGACTCTGAGGTCACGGTGGAGCCAATGTTATGATAGTTATGAAAAGTAGGAAATAGCCGAAATACAGCGAAACGAAGCGCCTTTGACTTCAGTCAGGTACACATAGAGCAGTTTTTTGCTATTTGCTATTGTTTGACTCCCTTTCGATGGTTTATGAGGGTCTATGTGGCGAGATTTCAATTTTGTTTGACTGGACAGACGACTGACTGACTGACAGACGGACAAAACCGATTGCTTAACCCCGCTTCGGGCATGCGCGCGTGGGGTAAAAATGGAACATTAGGCATAAATCCACCGCCCAAAGTAGGAGTTCCTTTTCTACTTGGTGTGTTCACATGTGTATCACTCAATGATGCTGTATGTGAATATTTCAGCTGCACAACAAAATGCATGGTGGCTGATTATGTGATGTTGTGGTACGTGCCATAGTTTGCACTTCTGACTGTCATGACGATTGAAAGGCAATTGCCATTCCCGGTAGTTCTTGCTCTTGAAGCGAACTTCAGATGGGTATTCAGGGATGCCATTTTAAGGTAGCTATAGGGTGAACTGAAGTGTGCGTTCTTCACAGTTAACACAGGAAGTTTACATCATGTGATCTCAACAGGTCTAGTTCATTACACTTGGTCAACGGAAGGCATCACTTCTTCACTGTGGGTTCCACACCAGAATATAATAACTTAACAGGATGGTTCAGGAGTTATGTATGGTAGGCACACTGCAGAAGCCTTATAGTGTTGTAGATACATGATGACGTGTGTGTATACCAGCCTTCTGTTTATTCAAATTTCAAACATGTACCCCTGTTACCCTGCATGTTTTCCAATAAATGCACTTGATCTCTATTCCAAACACCCATGCACGGCATGTTTATTCCCATGATCAGAACAGTCTCATGCAGGTACGTGTAAACCCAATCACAGAGAACTGGCAACACATGCCTTGCCACATGTCAGTTATAATATATCACTATATGCAAACTATGAGTTGTCAAATCAACCACAATATACTTAGTCAGGCTGATTGACAGTTTTAATGTGCACTGTTTTGCCTTTCACATCACCTATATATAGCTACTTCATCCAAACAAACTAGGAGGTTGTGTATATGGTAGTGAAGCATGAAGCAAGGATTCTTTGGAATGAATTAATATAAAAGTGCAGGGTAATTTTGATCAAATCTGGAATGGTCACCAATCTAATTATTAGCTAATGGTAGCAAGCTATGTGTGGTACGCACACATTGCAGTGGGTTCCAGGAACAAACAGTCAACCTGCACTTCTACATACATTCCAATATACACTTGTTGCATCTGTGAAGCCGTGCGTAATTGCTGTTACCGAGTTCACTCACAGGTTGAAAAATATGTTGTGTTTACAGTGCATGCAATTGTGTTGGTGCTAGTGTACACAAGTTTCAACCTTTAGAGTTTCTTACTGCAACTGAGCTGACCACCACTCGGGCTCTTCTCTAGCCTCATTCCCAGGCCTCCACCCAGATTTCATCTTGCAGCCATGGAGAAACCCCACAGCTGCGAGATAAAATCTGGGTGGAGGCCTGGGGACGAGGCTAGCTCTTCGCTTTTAGTGTACATACTGCTGATTGCGTTGACCTTGCAAATTCAAAGCAGGAAGTGCTGTGCACTTGGTGGGTTTCTAATTGAGTTATGGTCAACCTTAGCCAAAAGCACCGGTAGTGTGGTAGTGTACTGCACGTGCATTGGTAGCATTGCTGACCATAACTCAATTAGAAACCCGCACAGCACTTCCCGCTTTGAATTTGCAAGGTCAACGCAATCAGCAGTAATTATATAATGTGCTTGATCATTTGAACTTACTGAGGTTTCTAAAATCCATTATACACCTCATCAAAAATTCGTATTTTATAACTACAGAGAAACTGAAACGATATGACCCACTCAAGCAGGTCTCTTAGTTGTTTAAAGACCTTCGGGATGCACCTATAATCACCTTGGGCTTCGCCCTCGGTAATTATAGGTAGCATCCCTCAAAACAGCTAAGAGACCTGCTTGAGTGCAATAACCTATACCGGTACATATTGTCGTACGTAGGAAGTGTATCTGTAAGTTTAATGGAAGAGTCTCTAGCTACATGCATGGCAATCAAAAAATACAACTACTGTGCAAGGGTTATACTAGAGTGGTCTCAGACCATGGTGTGTTTTGTGGCTGTTGGTGATACAACAGATGATGCCAATGGAGGCCGCAACACCAATGAGCTGTGTGAGGTGTGTGGGTGAGTATAATTATGTGAGTGTGTAAGAGTGTGTGCCTGGGTGAATATACCGGTATGTGAGTGTGTATGTTGTGTACATGCATATGCATGGCGTATCAGGTATGCAGGTGTGTGTAATGGTGTGTGTGTGTGTGTGTGTGTGTGTGGAGGGGGGGGGAGCTAGGGTAGAGGACAGATATCTGGGATGGTAAAATGCTTAGCAGTGTTATGTACCGGCTGGCATTCAAAGGAAACGACACTTTGCTGGAACATACCCCAAATGGGATTGTAGCAAAGGCAATTGAAAATCCTCCAACAACAGCACTGACAGCAATATCCAGCTGAGCGGCTGGACGTTGAAAGTCATCCACACAACCCTAAGGAAGAGGGGGTGAAAGATGGCGTGTGGTGTGTGAAATAATTAGCAACCTGCTGTGTGAAAAGCAGAGGATCATATACCTTGTTAAGGGCTTCAAAGGTTATGTTCACGGTAGTGTTTTGGAATGTGTACTGCCCGCAGGTCATTGGATCAACGGTAGAATTACAAGGATCACAAAGTGGGGGTCGGTTGCTGTTCTCCTCTACAGCCGGCTGGTTCAAATCTATCCAGCTCTGAGCAGGGGCGGATACAGGATTTATGAAAGGGGGGGGCACTATATATTAAACGCTGCCGGAGGCAGTGCATAGAGGCGCGTAGCGCCGATCAGTCCGCGCGAAGCGCGGAAAAAATTTTTCGCCTTCATTTTTCACTTCTCAGGATGGGCTCTCGTGGCACCTTCGCGCTTTGCACTGCAAGTTCCCGATGTACGAGGATTGCAGGTCCCAGGGCCGCCATGAGCTTCTTCCTTGGTCAAATTTCGCTCACAAACGTAATACGTACGTACACGTACACGTACACGGAGGGGTATACTAGATCGTGGTCTCGTTCCCAAGCCGTTCGGTTTCAGGCAACGCACGGTAAGCTTATTGCGAGCTGAGGAGGCCAGGCCAGGAGTTGCAACGTAGCGGCAGCAAGTTGGTAAGGAGGAAAATAAAGTGATGAAGAAGCAAAAGGGGGGGGCACCGGCCCCCGATGCCCCCCCCCTAGATCCGCCCCTGGCTCTGAGGGCCAGTACTGCCACAGCAGGCAAACTGTATAATATTATAGTGTTGAGTAATATTGTGTTATACGATACAAGCCACATGCAGAACACTTACTCTTCCCTGAACATTAGCAAGAATATCAGTGGAATCCGACTCAGAACCATAGGTTCTTATGGCAAGATCAAGCCGACTAGCTCTATATTTTGAAGCCAATGTCATCTATGAATGAACACAGAGTACAGGACAGGTTTAACAGATAACATTCAGCACTCAAATTCCTTTACCAACACAGTACACTTACCTGTCACTATATATAATTATATACCCCTTACCGCAATACTTTGGTAGAACAAACCCATGATGCCGGTTATCATATTCAGAACGATGATGAAGATCAGAACACCCATATACTGTTGAATGGTGGTGGAGTTGGTGGGGGAAGGAAGGGGGACTATAGTCACCTCTCAGCTAAAGTTGGTATACCATTAGCTGCTATCAGCTTTACAATGAACAGGATGGGTCTCTGCAGCATGGTGGCACTGTAGATCCCTAACACAGCAGCCGCTATGGCAGTCACGCCGCATGTGATGAGCAACGCTGGGCTAGCCTCAAACTGCATGTCGATGTCGTCACCAGTGAGAGACACAAAATAAGTTCTTGTCACAATCGCCGATCGCTATCCATGCGCGCCAGGACTCTCAAGACTGACATACTTGAAGATGAGGCATTTCCTGTCGCGATGTCGCAAATTAAAATTTTATCTGTCTATCTACAGGGCTTTTCCAAACCCTTGCAACAGCCACAGCTGGTTGCGTTAAGTGGACAATTAATTTTGTGGTCGAAACTCGTTGAGTTAAATCTAATTAAAGGCCAAAGTTCAGTGCTTAAATACAGTTGTATAGCCCTGCCTGCGCTCCATATATGGAATGGTCTACGCAATTGGCTTTATGCATTTTAGTGTAGTGTTGAAAAACCCCTGTATGCGCCGATGTCCTGGATCATGCGGCTACCGGTTATGACGTCATGCAGTCACATGACATTCTAGCCTCGTTCCCAGGCGCTCTTAGAGAAGAGCGCCACTGTTCGCGCATGCGCGGCTCCCCAGGTTTTTGTGGGGAACTTGGAAACTACTGTTATACTAGTCCGTGTTGCACGACCGTACATTACTGAAACACGGGAGTCTTTTACATCTACAAGACGCAGCTCTGTTCAACCAAGCCGTGCCGTGCCGTACGCCCTCAGTAAGGTCGGAAAGCCAGGAATGGTACTGAGGACGAACAACTGACAGCGATACAGCACGTACATAAAAGATTTGTATGGTTAGCTACATACGGCCAGGTCGAATTTATCTAGCTATGGGGTCTTACTGTTTGTATCGTGCTTCGCGTCCACTTCGGAAGGGCAGAAGCGCGACCACACTGTGACAGACTTCGAACCATGGCCTCGCATGATGTTGGAGCCGTATATTTTACCGAATATTTGTCCGTGTTATTTCAACTTACGTATCTCGATAAATTATACGGAGAATGTAACGGAACTGCTCGCGCATGCGTGAACAGTGGATACCAGGCGCTCTTCTCCCCAATTACCAAGAGCGCCTGGGAACGAGGCTAATGACATTCTTATTGCGTGAGCTGAATCTCACATCATCTGATGATGGTGACAGGTGATGGTGATGGTGATGATGATTATAGTGACATGCACTGGTGCAATAAAGCACCCAGCCGACACCATATCTTACAAGTCGCATACGCGTACATAGCTATAATTATAATCAGTTTGCATGCTTATAAACATAATATATAATGACAACTTATACAGATCTGACAAGGAACTCATATAGCTAGCAAAAAATTAGACACGCTTGTTTGCAGCATGCACATGTAGTATTATTCTAATCAATTTCTCTTAGTTCTGCAGCAGCCCAAAGCCGGTTGAACTTGCTCCATCAAGTACAGCTGAAAAGGGGCCTCTGACTCACTGTTAAAAATGGGGTGTCTAGTTGTACCTCCCAAATGTTCACAGATAAAGCACCCCTCAAAAGATCTCATGATCAGTTTAGATCTAGCATACGATGATAAAGAGCAATATTCATATGACACAGCTTATTCAATTTTGCATGGTTTTAGGCCTCAAATCCTTCATGTGGCATGACTGTAAGTTGACTTAGAATTGTGTATCCACATCATGTGTTATGCCACATGCCGGGCCAGATTCTTGCGAGTATGCATGGAGCTGAGATTTACAGATGTCCGACAATTAATGCTCACTGTTCAACTTCACATGTAGCCATGTAGCTGCTGAAGGCCCTACTTTCTATACATTCAGCCACATGCATGTGAAAATCATCTGGGAACAAGACTAGATTAATACACAGCGCCAGGTTAAGATGTGTCTTACTGATAACACACCTACTTTGTTTATGGAGCTTTTATAGGGACGCTTTCTTTTGGTGACAAGCATTCATGCAAGTGGCCTCTAAGCTTTTACCATTGGATTTATTTCACCTACTATTATGATGCAAATTAATATATTATGAGCATTTGGGAGGGGCTACCGGTATAGGGTGACAAAGTAGACGGAAGCAGTTGCGCATGCGCCAGTACTGGTAATTCGATGAACTTTGAACTTGACCTATGGTGACCTGACTTCTGTTCTCGGTACAGCAGTTTGATGAGATCTTGCAAATTCAGCAAAACGAAAAACCGTTACTGAGCATGTGCAGTATTTCAAAAACAGGGTGCGCGCATGCTCAGTAGTGGTTTTCGTTTCTGCTGAATTTGCAAGATCTCGGCAAACCGCTGTACCAGACTATTCGCGCCTCGCCAGGCCGCCCACGCGCGGAACGCCGCGTTCCGAGGGTGGGCCCGGGAACGAGGCTATGACTTGACAGCCCTGGGCGCAGTTTATACGGAAATCCGGGAAACTCCGTGACACGCAACCGAGCATTAATTAACCCTTTCCACTCTGAGACTGCATCGAGATGTAAACACACAATACAGCAATTTCGAGACGGCGTGCAACAGACAAACAAAACTCTGGCAGAGCCGTAAGGTAATTCCTAGGCCAATGAATGTTAATGTACTAACGTCTACATTAATGATGTTGGAGAGGCTATGAGGTTTTTTGGGCCTCTTCACACGAAATGGCAGCTCTTGCTTGTGCTCCAATCTTTTTTTTGTAGGTCGGCCCTGAGGGGCCATTTTGACCCTCTTGGTATTCCTGCACGTCTTCTTTTTATTCCTCCAGCATTGGTCTTTATGTATCGGCCTTTTCTTCCTTGAGACCGTACAAATCCTATCAAATATGAAAATCATATTTAAATGTGGTACTAATGTAGGTTGTTCTACCTATAAGTGACTTACTATCAGGCCTTCCAAAGGTGTGTAAGGTATAAGCAATTGTTGAAGTCGGAGCATGCGATGACTTCTGCATTTTTCTATAGGTAGTGATGAATTTACAGAGACCGGAGATGAAGTTATGGTCTGCCTCCCTCACTCTCACTACTAGGTCTTCTTCTTCTACGGAAGTTTTCTATCTGCTCCGTAAGTGAATCAGGCCCATCATAGTCCATTTCCTCTGCTGTAGACCCAAGACTGGTTTTCACCTCCACTATCAATTGGTTCAGGTTTGTCTGCATCTGCAGGTTCACTGCTGTTTGCATGGCTTGGACTTCGCAGGTCTGCATAAAACTCTGTAGCCATAGACTTCCCCCCCCATTGCCAGATCTGCAAACGTCTTCCTTGCTTCTTTTGAGTAGTACGGGGCTAGCAAGTTCACCAATATTCTTTACATCAACTGTATGTAGAATCTCGAAGTTTTTTGGTACCTGTTATTTGCTTTTCTACATCATGGAGTTCTTTGTAGCGCATAGCAATTCCAGGTCTGAATCGGCTGTGTGCCATGTCTAGTAATCTACTCACTAGGCGTAGTCTCGTGCCCAGACGCCCACCGGCGGAGAACCTCTAGCCTGGTGGTTTGAGTTACAGTTCTTGTCACAGAGGCGTGTCCCAGCACAGCCTAGCATTCCTAGGTGTAATTGAAGCGCTGATTGCGCTATGAATTTGATGGTAAACGCTCCTTTACTGGTCGGCACTGGGAGGGCCATTTCCATTGTTTTTGGCATAAATGGAGTTAGGAAGTAGCTGTCTGGCTTTGTAGGGCCTCCATTTCCAGCATACATGGCCCGTTTTTCAGCTACGGCAGGTTGCCATTTCTCGATTTGACTTGATGACTTGATTGCAAGTTCGTTAATTGGTGGGCGTGGTTAAGTCATGTATAAGCTTAGTATAACTGAAATTACCTGTGTGAGCAGTTTTGAGACCAGCAACGCCAGGGAACAGAAATGAGGGTATGTTTAAGTGTTCTATAGACTGAAAGTGACCCAGAGAGGGAAATTGGGCCATAAAGAGATTTATTTTAAGGTTATGGGATCCCCACGCGGTGGGCGTGGCCAGACAATTTGTTCAAGCCCATTTTTCTCCCACAAAAATGAAGCTAGTGAAATCAAACTTACGCGACGCAAAGCAGGGAAGGTAGTCAACATGCAGACCAATCATCATTACAGTAGCTCACACTGTAGCTGTTGTACGCTGGTTAAATCAGTTCCAGCAAACTATTCGCCAAAAATCTCCAGAGTGGATACCGCGAGCAACTCGATTCTACTGTTGGGAGACATGCCATAGGAAGCTCTAGGGCAGGACGGAAGCGTTTTGTGGCTAGGTTGAACTGTCTTCGAAAGAACGACCCTTGAGTACAAATAACCGCCATCTTGATTCCCGTCTTTGGAATACAGCGTCGTATAACTTCGGAACGGTCATCAGTATTTACAAAAACGCTTCGTCCGGCCCTTTCTATACTGTTCGTGCCTATTTCAATACGGTCTTCCAAGTCCAGGTTGGATCACACGGCTTTATTTTTGGCGACAAAAAAACTATGAAATAGCACTTAATTAAGTATACGGTGCGCGTATCCGCGCGCAGGGATCCGACTTGAGATGATTATTTGTTTGTGAAGCTTTGGTGACAAGCAACTGGATTGAAAACAAAACTGATTTGTTAGCTACTGTGACGTGCACACATAGGTTCAAAGTATCATTCTACTACTATGCAATCCTAGTCTTGTTCCCAGACCCCCATGGGAATGAGACTAATGCAATCCTAGGTGATACTTTAGAACTGAGATGCTACAGCAATTATGATTTGTTGAGGCATTATCTGCGTCATTATTATGTATTTATGCAATAGGCCTGCGGAGCAGTAGAATGGGGACAGCTAGCTCCGACAATGATACCAGTTGATTTTTTTTCCATACAGACTCAGAACGGTCCTAGTCAATACAAAATCCAAGGACTAAACTCAGAACCATATTATGTATCTTAGTCCGAATGAAGTCTGATCTCCATACAGCCATACACATCTGAGAACAGATTATACGAAGCAGAACTATCTCAGAATATTAGGCTGAGAACTGAGAACTATGAAACAATATTTGTCCATACACTGTAAAACCAACTCCGTCTACATAATATGTAGGCTCAGAGAATTTTCCTTAGTGTTCAAAGTGTGAGAACTGCCTTTATACACACACCTGTAAACCTCAAGTGACAGCTCATTTATCTGCATCCCACTAGAGGTTGTAATCACTTTTGATCATCTTGCACGTCGTAATGTCCTCCATGCCACCGTCCCTCCAATACTTCTGCTACCTCCAAGTGATGAGGAGACTGGAAGACTACCCATCCAATGTCCTCGCTCTTCTGCCAACCACCCTGCGCCACAAACTGCTCTTTTATCTCCCAGTGGTGGACATCTGCCAGCTGGAGAAGACATGCTTTGCGGAGGGAATAGACATAGAAGTATTCTGGGGAGAATTGCTCCAACGACATGTAGCACGATACGATAAAGAAACAGTACATAGATGTGGACATATAAACTTTCTTCATCAACTGAAGCAACAAATTCACCACAACCGTGAGTTACTCCTCTCGTTCATTGCTGCAGTTGTTTTAAAGGATGCTAGACCCTCAGGTTATTACCTGCTTGCAAAGAAGAATCGTACACTTGTCGACCATTATTGTAGAACTTGTCGGCCTCAGGATGCTCGGCAACCGCATGACATTGTAAACTATCTGGCATGCTGTTGTGCTGAAGAGCTTATCAGACCATTGGAAGAAGATGAAGTGCACAACACTCCAATTTCCAGTTATAGCAGCAGTTATATGCCTCTTACCTGCTACCGTGCACGTGTCGCACATGCCACGTGGCACAGTCTTGCCACGTATCAGTTGCCATCAACTGCTTACACTGAAACTTGCAAATCCCGGCAGCTAGTACCTCCTAGGTACCAACACTACTTTCCCAGTGGTAGTCACCGTTTGTCTGATCTTGATGCCCTTCAGTTGGTTGCTGATTGTCACCCACTGGAAATCTTCTTGTATCCCTTTGAGAATATGCCATGGGGAGAGCTTTCTGGTGTACTGAGTAAGCTGCTCGCCAGTGTTGAAAGTGTAAATCTGTATTGTTGTTCCACTGATCGAGTTGCACTAGCACTTCTTGCTGCACTGTTCATGAAAGAAAGACCAGCACTGTCTGTGCTCCATATCAGCAGGTTAGATAAGACCATGATGAAGTCCCTAGCACCACTTGTGTCTGCACAACCTATTAGTGCTAGCCCCGCATCAGTGTGGGGATCACCGCCCAACATTAGTGGTCTAAAAGCTCCATATTGTTCACTCACTGAACTCAAACTTCAGTTCACGTATCCCTCCCTGGCCTCTTCTAAGGGCCATTCAGTTACTAATATTCAACTTCAGGATGACACGGCAAATGCTCTGGCCTCAATCATTGAACATCAGACTAAGTTGGAGATGTTGACAGTTGCTAACCTAGGCCGATGCCCAGAAGGTGCCTGTCCTAGGTTCTGTGCTGCTCTGCAGTCCTTGTGCCGGAAGCCATTGTTCCGCAGCCTTTCTTTGAGTGGAGCAACTCTTCCTTTTGAGGGAGCTAAAGGTGTTCTGCAGTCTTTCCTTTCTTCACAATGTACATCTCACCAAAGTTTAGTGTTTCGCGCTGTTAAGCTATCACATGGAAGCAAGTATATGAGCACTGATGTTCCTCCCAACGTGACAGTTGATATGCCTGACTGTGCCCAAGAACACAAATCACTCACGCTGTTGCTTACCTTCGACCTCACTGTCTGGTTGTTGCACCAGAAAGAGGTCAAATTGAAATCTCTGACTGTAAAGCCAGACAGTGATCTGAGGTTGCCTCATTTGTTGACTTTGATGGCAAACCACCCCTGCTTTCATGTACACGAACTCAGTACTCCATATCACAAAACTGATTTTACCGGCTATGTACCACTTCTGGAAAACCCCTCATTGCAAATGCTTGAAATTGAATGTAACAGTATATCAGCAATACCTGGCTTGCTGAAACAAGCCATTGAAGCAAAACCTGGAAGTTTGCAGAAGATGAAGCTCCGCATACCTCAGTTTCGTCCTGTTCTCTTCAGTGCTCTTTTCAGTCTGCCTCAACTTCACAACATTAATGTCAGCTTGTCTGGATTCACTCATATCTCATTGGTGGAACGTATGTACGAAGCTTGGAAGGAAATATCTTGTGAATGTTTACCAAACTTGACTGTCGATTTGTCTGCACTTGGACTAAGAACAGTTGACGATATACACAAGGCCATGCTTGCCGAAATGTGCATACAATATGTGTGACTAACCTACACCATGTATAATACCCATCAGTGCACTAAGAGAACTGACAACGCATGCCATGCATGCACAGTATACACTACAAACTATATATATGCATGTGTTGTCAAATCAACCACAATATAATTAGTCAGGCTGATTGACAGTTAACTGAGTTTTAATGTGCTACATTGTTTGCCTTTCACATCACATATACTTCATCCAAACAAAGATACATACGTATACGTGCATGATATATAGCTACTGTGGGAGATTGTATATATATGGTAGTGAAGCATGAAGCAAGGATACTTTGGAATGAATAAAAGTGCAGTGTAATTGAATGGGCACCAATCTCAATCTAATTATTACCGGTAAATAAAAAAATGGTAGCAAAGTAGTCCAAGCTGTGTGTAGTACGTACACACTGCAGTGGGTTCCACTTTGAGACTGGAACAAACAGTCAACCTGCACTTCTACATACATTCCAGTTGCATATCTGTGAAGCTGGTAACGTAATTACTGTTACCAACACTGCAGGTTGAATTGTGTTTTACAGTGCATGCAATTGTGTTGTTGCTAGTGTACACAAGTTTCAGCTTTTATATAGAGTTTCTTACTGCAACTGAGCTGACCACCACTCGGGCTCTTCTCTAGCGTCGTTCCCAGGCCTCCGCCCAGATTTTATCTTGCAGCCGTGGAGAAACCCCACAGCTGCGAGATAAAATCTGGGTGGAGGCCTGGGGACGAGGCTAGCTCTTCGCTTTTAGTGTACATAATTATATAGACTATAATATGATTATGGTATGCATAATGTGCTTGATATTTTGAACTTAATGAGGTTTCTAAAATCCATTATACATCTCATCAAATAGTTTGTACAGAGAAACTGAAAAGATATATTAGGCCAGTTATTGCACTCGAGCAGGTCTCTTAGCTGTTTAGAGACCTTCGGGATGCACCTCAGCCTATTCAGGTGGCCTCTAAGCTTTTACCATTGGATTTATTTCACCTACTATTATAGACTTATGATGCAAATTAATATATTACAAGCAATTTGGGAGCGGCTACTGGTATAGAGCCTAGGGAGTGACAAAGTAGACGGAAGCAGTTGCGCCTTTGTACTTGACCTGACTATTCGCCCTTTGACCTCGTACCCAGGCCACCCACGCGCGGAACGCCGCGTTCCGAGAGTGGGCCCGGGAACGAGGCTATGACCCGACAGCCCTGAAAGCGAGCCCGGACTGCATCGACTAGACTACTGGTGCCTGTTTGTCGCCGTCTGCATGAGTACACTGCGTTCATTTAAGGTAAGGAAGCATTGTCCAATATTCAGCATGTACATAGGTAGGCAGTCTCGTGCCCAGACGCCCACCGGCGGAGAACCCCTGGTGGTTTGAGTTACAGTTCTTGTCACAGAGGTGTGTCCAACACAGCCTAGCATGCCTAGGAAGCGCTGATTGCTCTATGAATTTGAAGGTAAACGCTGGTCAGCACTGGGAGGGCCATTTCCATCGTTTTTGGCATAAATGGGGTTAGGAAGTAGCTGTCTGGCTTTGTAGGGCCTCCATATTACATGGCCCATTTTTCAGCTACGGCAGGTTGCCATTTCTCGATTTGACTTGATGACTGATTGCAAGTTCGTTAATTGGTGGGCGTGGTTAAGCACGTATAAGCTTAGTATAGCTGAAATTACCTGTGTGAGCTGTTTTGAGCCCAGCAATGCCAGGGAACAGAAATGAGGGTATGTTTAAGTGTTCTATAGACTGAAAATGACCTAGAGAGGGAAATTGGGCCCTAAGAGATTTATTAAGATGATTATTTGTTTGTGGAGCTTTGCAACTGGATTGAACTGATTTGTTAGCTACTGTGACGTGCACACAGGTTCAAAGTATCATTCCACTACTATGCAATCCTAGTCTCGTTCTGAGACCCCCCTGGGAACAAGACTAATGCAATCCTAGGTGATGCATTAGAACTGAGATACTACAGCAATTACGATTTGTTGAGGCATTATCTGTGTCATAATTATGTTGTGGAACATGTATTTATGCTGGCAGGCATCTACAGAGCAGTTGAGTGGGGACAGCTAGCTCCGACAATGATACCAGTTGATTTCCATAGACTCAGAACAGTCCTAGTCAATACATAATCCAAGAACAAACCTCAAACCATCTTGGTCTGAATGAACTCTGATCTCCATACAGCCATACACATCTGAGAACTATTATCTTGGATCATACGAAGCAGAACTATCTTTGTCTGTACAGAATATTAAGTTGAGAACTGAGAACTATGAAACAATATTTGTCCATACACTGTGAAACCAACTCCGTCTACATATGTAGGCTAGGCTCAGAGAATTATCCTTAGTGTCTAGAGTGTGAGAACTGTCACAACTGTTAACCTCATTCATTTACATCCCACTAGAGGTTGTAATCACTTTTGATCATCTTGTATGTCGTAATGTCCTCCATGCCACCATCCCTCCAAAACTTCTGCTACCTCCAAGTGGTGAGAAGACTGGAAGACTATCCACCCAATGTCCTCGCTCTTCTGCCAACCTCCTTGCGCCATAAACTGATTTTTCATCTCCCAGTGGTGGACGTCTGCCAGCTGGAGAAGACATGCTTTGCGGAGGGAATAGACATGGAGGCATTCTGGGGAGAATTGTTCGAAAGACATGTAGCTCGATATGATAAAGAAACCGTACACAAATGTGGACACATAGACTTCATTAATCAACTAAAGCAGCGAATTCATCATAATCGTGAGCTATACCTCTCGTTCATTGCTGCAGTTGTTTTAAATGATGCTAGACCTAGTCGAAAACATGGCCCTCCGGATGTTCACCCCGATGACGTTGTAAACTATCTGGCATGCAGTTGTGTTGAAGAACTTCTCGGACCATTGGAAGAAGATAAAGTGTGTGACACGCCAATTTCCAGTGATATCACTATGCCTGTTACCTTCCACCGTTTAGCAAGGTGCCACGTGTTTCGAGTTGCCACGTGCACACGTCAGTTGCTGCCATCACCTACTTCTACTGAAACTTGCAAATCCCAACAGCTAGTACCTCCTAGGTACCAACATTACTTTCCCAGTGGAATTTGTCGTTTGTCTGATCTTGATGCCCTTCAGTTGCTTGTTGAGTGTCATCCACAATTCAAAACGCTGGAAATCATCGTGAGACCCTTTGATGATACTATGCCATGGGGAGAGCTTTCTGGTGTACTGAGTAAGCTGCTCACCAGTGTTGAAAGTGTAACACTGCGTGCTCGTGCCTCTGATCGAGTTCCACTAGCACTTCTTACTGCACTGTTCATGAAAGAAAGACTAGCACTGTCTGTGCTCCATATCAGCAGGTTAGATAAGACCATGATGAAGTCTCTAGCTCCGCTTTCGTCTGCACAACCTATTGGCACTCCCCCTGCAGTGCTGCCCAACGTTGTTGGTCTACAAGCTCCGTTTTGTGCACTCACTGAACTCACAATTCAGTTTGCGTATCCCTCCCCTTCCTCTTCTGTATATAAGGGCCAACTTGAGGATGACAATGCAACCGCTCTGGCCTCAATCATTGAGCATCAGACTTGGTTGCAGGTGTTGACAGTTGGTAACCTCCACCCAGCAGGTGCCTGTCCAAGGCTCTGTGTTGCACTTCAGTCCTTGTGCCAGCAGCCATTGTTCCGTAGTCTTACTTTGCGTGGAGCAACTCTTCCTTTTGAGGGAGCTAAAAATGTTCTGCAGTCTTTCCTTTCTTCAAACTGTGCTTCTTACCAAAGTTTAGTGTTTCGTGATGTTGAGCTGTCACATGGAAGCAAATATATGAGCACTGTTGCTCCTCCCAATGTGACAGTTGTTATGCCTGACTGCGCCCAAGAACATAAATCACTCACCCTGAGGTGCACCTCCCAACTTGCTGCCTGGATGCTTCACCAGAAAGAAGTCAAATTGAAATCTCTGACTGTAGATCCAAACTATGAACAAGATCAGCAACAACAGATGCAGGAGCTGTTCACTTTGACGGCAAACCACCCTAACTTTCACGTACAAGAACTCACGCTCCCATTGGGTACAAGTAATCGTTTCAAAAGCATTCATGCAAGAGTAGATCTATTGAGAAAGTTTGACCACCATCTTGGCGACATGTCACCTGTAGCAGCTGGCTTGCTGAAACAAGCCGACCTTGGAACCTTGCGTGAACTGAACCTCCATATACGTGAACTTACTCCTGCTCTCTGGAATGCCCTTTTGAGTTTTCCTCGACTGCACATTATTACCATCAGCTCGTTTCAGAATCACTTCCCTCACCCATCATGGGTGGAACGGATGTACATAGTTTGGAAGGAGAAATCTTGTCCAAGTTTACGAAAATTTACTCTTCGTTTTCCCTATGCAAAAGAACTCAGTGTCAGTGATACACAGAAGGCCATGCTTGAGGAAATGTCTGTACAACATTGCCTGAAGAGTCATTAGAGACACTGGTGTTACATTCATGATTACTTAGTGGATATATAAGCCACTCATTTATGCATGATCATTCATATATGTACACCTGGTATAATTATGTTGTATGCAACAGTCCGGTCTAGCCTCATTCCCAGGCACATGCTGTTTTCGCTACAATTGGCTAAAAGCTGGGAGGGGCCTGGGAACGAGCATTTCAAACAACGTGAACATCCAATTAATTCATGCTTTGCACAGTGAACTACATGCTCAATGAGTTCATGTATGATTTAAAATTTTAGAGTCAAATGTAGTCGTTGCATGATATCGCTTTCTCTTTTGTAAATTGACCAAATCATTAATTGTTTGTGGTTGCTATCCATTATGTCATGATTTTATCTTGGATGAAACTTTTAACCGTTCATATCAATCCTGGCCCAGCATTGGAATGCGGCATTCCTGGGTGAGTGAATTGAAATGAAATCATTAAAGCTCTTCATTGTACCTACATGGCCTATAAAATGTATACTGAACTGTTTTATGCCATCATCCCTGCTTGTTTTCATACTTTTTGCTGTTCTGTTATCCCTACATCTCCATACGTTTTTAATGTTTTTTACACTTGTAGCTATATAGCCCTATAGGCTTCCACTTATGTATGTGTGAAGCTGGTCGATATAATTATGCATAATTATGGATGCTTCCTTGGGATCTTAGTATAGGGAACAGACCAGCCTACAATTATTAGGACTGAGAGTTCTCAATGAGCACCACATAAATGGAAGACATCGACCAATTACCAAAAATCAAGAATAACTTGATCGATCAATAGACCCCCTTCTAAGCACTTGGTTCAGTCACAGTGCTGCGCAATAAAAGGTAGTTGATTGGAGAAACTGTTACATGATTGTGATCATGAAAGGTCTTTTGCAAACTCACAAGTGTTTCATCATCTGCCAGGCATGCAGGAAATGTGGTGTGCCAGTAATAAAAGGTAGTTGCAATTGATTGGAGAAAGTGTTACATGTGATAATGAAAGGTCTTTTTGCAAATCATCTGCCGGCAGGAAATGTGGTGTGCTCAAGTATGGTGCAATCTGCATGATTCCATACAGCACTCCTCTAGTGGAACCATCAAGAGGTAAGAACTCTTTATTGCTTTCTGCAATTTTGTACAAATAATTATATCACAATATCAAAACAATATTATCGCTCAGCCCTAGTCAAAGTTACATAATTATTGAAGTTTGGAATACGTAGCACTACACAATCAAGGGAAAGGATAAGTACACTACGGCACTAGTGGTCAGTTTACCTAGCTACCAATAAAACTCACAGACAGTTTAAAAGCTTGCTAAGACGTTGTTGTGTATCCCATCTGCTCGACAAAGGAATGACCTACTCGGTGGCCTGAACTATCCGAAATGGTTGCAGCTCCTTCAAAAAAGGCATTGGTAAACTTCACTTCTGATCCAGGCACCAAGGCGGTCATCGTATATACTTGCTTCCTGATTTCCAGCTTCCAAGCTGAGCAGTAGGTTTGGTGGGTTGTTGGAGAGGTCCAGTGGGGTGAACTTGAGGGATCATGTGGATCCAAAAATGTTGAGATCGAATTCACTATCGTCCAGAACGTTGACACCCTGGACTGGAGACTGGCCATCCCAGTTTGACACTGGTGGGTATTCGAGTCCCATCTTACCAATGGGATCCACAGGGGGCTGAAGCTCAGATCCGACTATCCACTGGTCATGTTGCTTCTGGGGCCAAAAGAAGACCAACACATAGACGTGGTCATTCATGACCACACCTAACCAGTTCCCGACATACAGTTGACTGGACAAACGCCCAGCAGATGCACCTAGCAATGCCTCCGTGCCGGACGGTAGTGATGGTGGGGAGTAGCTCTGCCTGTCTAACCAGAGATTGCCACCCCCAAGTTCAGTTGTCACCCCATCCATCATTATGGTGCCCCTTTCAATGGTTAGAGAGGGCATTGCAAACTCGTAGGAATTCTTTAGCTTGCCGATTGAACCGGATGCTCCCTCCAGGATCATGCCAAAAACGTCCTTCAACTCAAATGATGCACTGACGCCATGAGCTGCATCAGTCAAGCCCACCTTGTACTTGGCCCCAGACAGGCCGAGGGTTCCAGAGGTGAGCGCACAGGTCATATTCATCGTTGATGTGTTTGCTTCAAGAGACCAAGACTTGGACGTGGGAGGAGGAATGACGAGTCCAACGTTCTTCCCGGATACAGATGAAAACCCTGCGCCTATAGACCACTGTGAGGAGAAATGCTCGCATGAAGGAGAGCCAATCCCGTAAAAGACCACACTAGCGGTCGCTTCGGGGTCCTCAGGCAGAGAAAAGCGTAGCGTCTCGATGAGGATGGTAAAGTGTTTAGACATCGACTGGTCATGTGCCCACCCTACATAGAACCACCACTCTGCCGGAAAATCCCAAAGGGGGCCCATTGCGCCAGGCAGCGCAGGACTGTAAGGGACGTGGCCAAATGGCACTGGGTGGCTCAGCAGACTTTCACCGCCGTTCGTACCAGCTAACACAGGGGGCCCCCGTTCCTCCGCGCTCCTTGTGCAGTCCATCTTTCTGTTCTCGTTCTCTGGTCAGTAATCAATACCACGTACCCCTCGTCTGCATGGTCGATCTTTCGTTGCGCCGACAGGAAGCACACAACCTGAGTACGCGTCAATAGCGCCACTTCAGAGGCTATATACTACGGAGACTACAAAAATCCAATTAACACTGTTTACATAGCTCGAGCTTGACAGGAAGTGACATGAATTAAGAACGACAAAGAAGCGAACGGGACTGGACTATTTTTCGCCACCTGCACGAAGCACTGCGTTCATTTTAATAAGGTAAGGAAACATTGTCCATGCCCAGGCCTGACCAGTACGTAGCTGGCCCACGGCCACATAGATAGACGACAATTAACATGCGATCGGAGCAGTAGATCAGACCTCTAAGGGGTGATCTGTCACTCCTACCAGCACTGTACCTTAATGCTGCTAGTAGCAGTAGTAGCCTGCTACTGCTCTAGATCTCCATGGCAGTAATGGGGTCTAGTTGTGCATAATTTTGGCCACACACAGTTATTGAGATGAAGGGCTTGTGCATGCAACTTGACATGCATAATTATGAGGAGACATGTATAGCTACTTGAGTGAAGTTGCATACATGTAGCAGTGCATGCTCGCAATAAGCCATGATAGAAGTTCAGGAAGTATGCTAAACTAGTGAATTTCAGGTCAAATTTGACCGGTCAACATTACGTATTGGTCTAAATGACAATTGTCCATTGCCTGTAAGTTATCTAAGCCTGTAAGACTTAGTTATCTAAGGGGTATTGCCTGTAAGTTATCTAAGGGGTATTTACCATAGCCTCACGCCCAGCTTACAAAAGCTGCAGTATGTCCATAGTCTCGTTCCCAGGCCTCCACGCCCAGCTTACAAAAGCTGGGCGTAGAGGCCGTGGAAATGAAGCTAGGGTTACCATACGTACACTCCATGGGTTTATCATATTATGGGGTTACCGTAATTATGTTGCTACTGTCTGGGTTTAGCATATACTCCAGGGCCGTAGGAGCCACTACGGCCGGTCCGGGCATGGCCGTAACGGTTTTGACCTTACAAAAGGATTAATAAATCTATTGCATGGGCACGCACGAAAGCGTGAGCGCTTGAGTGAGACCAGCACAGTCCGTAGTTACATTCCCACCAAGTGCAAAGCACGAAGATGCCACAAGAGCCCATCCTGATAACTGAAAAATGAAGGCGGACTGATCGGCACTACGTCTCCTCTATGCACTACCTTCGGCAGCGTGTAATTGTGCTATTGGCCGAACAGGATTTTTTGGCGTCCTACGGCCCTGTACTCAGACTACCACTAACATCACACAATTTGACATTCCAGTTTATACCACAGGATGTTACCCCACTCAAGGTTTTGAAACCTTGCAACATGTGATGTGACTTGTTGCATGATACCCTACAACTTCAAAGGTACTGCTATGCCTATATATGGCACTGACCACAATGCCATGGCGCCAGTATAGGCCTGCTGCCCTTGGGCTCATGCCAATATTTGACATACAGCCCTTGCACTCATGCAATAACTAGTCATACGTAACAGTAAAACAATATGTTACTAGGAAATGCATTTACAAGGTATTTTATACATACCGTAGAGTACGTATCAAGCGCCCACCACGTATCAAGCACCCACCCCCCTCTTCACACGAAAGTTACTGCACAGGGTCCAAAAGCAGTGTAGTATGGGCCCACCCATCACAAAAGTTTTGAGCAGCATTTCTTAATCTCTGGGCGAGGTTGTGCATTCAAAAAGGCCGATTTACAGTGAAGTATGAACTACGGCGTGCTTAAAGACACGTGATCAATTTCTTTGCGTGAAAAATGGACTTATATATTCATAGCCAGTCATGGGTGTGCAGATACAACATGCCTAAGTAGTCTGAGTACGTATCTAGCACCCACCCCCCTGTTCTGCGGCATTCTATTGACCCCAAACCCTAGGTGCTTTTTACGTACTCTACGGTACTTGTGAACTGGAATGTTGAAGGCCTTAACTCCTTCATATGACATGAATGACATGACTGACATGACTGTAATGTATACGTATATAGAAATGCATCATGCCTCGTGTCACATGCCTACGTGTGGCCTGCATAGCCACGTGCTTGCAAGCATTAAGCTGAGATTTACAGATGTTGACTATCATCATGCACTGTTCAACTCCACCCGTGATTCCGCTCTACAGCTCTGCAAGCGAGGTGTACTAGTACTTTAGGCCCACCCGGCTAGCCAGAATGACTGATATCTCGTTGGTTGATATACTGAGCAGAGTGCCATAACTGCACAATTTCTATAGCCACTACTATGTATAATACTGTAGTTGATGTTTGCCTATTTTGTCCATATAGACTTCAGCTTGTCAATACAAAATCCAAGAACTAACTAAGCTCAGAACCAGCTTGGTCCATGCAATCTCAATACAGACTCCGATCTACCCTTGTCCATACGGAATCTAAGAATCCATAATAATTATATGCTATCTTCGTCTTTACACCCAGTAAACTATATTTGTCTATACAGGCTCTGAGAAGTGTCTTTTCCATTAGACTATCTGTATCCCTACACACTCTGAACCGATATTTATTTACGTACACACACACTGTGAAAACCATCTTTGTCTGCAAACAAACTCTGAGAACTACACACAACTGTAAACCTCGAATGACAGCTTATTCATTTACATCCCACTAGAGGTTGTAATCACTTTTGATCATCTTGTACACCGTAATGTCCTCCATGCCACCATCCCTGCAAAACTTCTGTTTCCTCCAAGTGGTGGGGAGACTGAAAGACTACCCATTAAATGTCCTCGCTCTACTTCTGACCCATTTGCGCCGTCAACTGCTCTTTCGTCTCCCAGTAGTGGACGTCTGCCAGCTGGAGAAAACATTCTTTGCAGAGGGAATAGACATGGAGGCATTCTGGGGAGAATTGTTTGAAAGGCATTTAGCGCGATATGATAAAGAAACATTCCATGAATATGGAGGTATCAACTTCATACATACTCTGAAGAAACAGACTCCTCGTAATCGTGAGCTATACCTCTCGTTCATCGCTTCAGTTGTTTTATATGATACCAGACCCTCAGGCTATGTCATGGTTACACACAACAATCGTACACTTGTCAATAAATTGAAGTCCCTGACTGTACACAGTGTAGCACTATATAATGATCTAAGGGTGCCGCCATGTTTGTTCACGTTGATGGCACACCGTACAGCAGCTTTCGTGTACAAGAACTCAGCCTTCAGCATTGCAAAACTGATTCAACTGAGTTTGAAGCGCTTCTGGCAAACCCCACTTTGAAAAAGCTTCAAATTGAAATACTGGTCGGTATATCACCAGTAATTTGATTGGCGAAACAAGCCATCGAAGCAAAACCTGGAAGTTTGCATGAGCTGAAGATCCGCCTACCACGGCTTCGTCCTCGTCTCTTCAGTGCTCTTTTCAGACTTCCTCAACTGCACACAATTAATGTCAGCTTGTGTGGGTTCACTCACATCCCATTGGTGGAACGTATGTACGAAGCTTGGAAGAAGCAATCTTGTGAACGTTTACCAAACTTGACTGTCGATTTGAATGCACTTGGACTAAGAACAATTGATGACATTCATAAGGCCATGCTTGACGAAATGTGTGTAAAGTATGTGTGGAGCGACGTCCATAGGACCATCATACTTTTAAAATTCAATGCAGTGTAACTAGCCTAGCTGCCGTACAGATACACTCACTTGTATCAGTATAACATTTCAAAGTGTTAGAAATAGCACAATAGGTTACCACAACTATGTAGCTGATACATGCATGCTAAATCAGCTACCGTATACCAGTAGTCACATCTGCCTTCCCAGAATGGGAGTCTGTCAGGAGAGGAAAATTAATTAATGCTCGTTCCAGTTCACAAACAGGTCTGGATTGGACTGCGGTCTTGATGTGTTTGAACTACATGCAGGGTACTATGACGTTGAGCTGGCTTTGATGCGTCTGATCTCTCCACTGGGAGTCTCAACAATGTACAATAGTGGGGCATCTGCAGTTGCAATAACCTTGTCACTCACAAACACACATCAGTGCTGATCCAAACATCTGTATCAATTGGGTTGTCAGACCACAGATATCTGGTTCTAGCTACCAATATATGCGGACAAACCAACCCCATTTAGCCTGTGTACCTCGCCTCTGTGTGAATTATCGGGAGCAGACACTGAACTATAGTCTAGCTAGAGCCAGCAAGTTAGCTGGGTCTTTGTTTTATATGACCATGGTCGTATTGTGAAAGCTGCTGTCTGGTCTTACATTGTTGGTCCTTCAAGGACTAGGTACTTGTTGTCAAACTGACCATGCACTGATAGTCCACAAGGCATCTCTGTCTCCATCACCATTGAAGGTGTGATGACAGTGACCGTGGGTGTGGGCGATATTTCGATACGGTTGACTGCCATTATTGCAATCCAATTAAAGTGCTCATTGTTACTCTGATGTAAAACTAGTGTTTCAATGGAGATGGATCCATAATGAAGCTTTAGTACAACAAATCTCCACGGTAACAACTGAGTATGAAGATCAAACCACGGAACCTTTGTTCTACACCATGGTTGCCATGGCAATTACTGCAGGGGTATTACATTAAATATGTGAATGAGCACCCTGCATGATCGTGGCACACGCTCAGCTTGTATAAAGTCCTAAGGCTGCACCGATACCGGGATCGCTATACCATGCAGGTCCAATCTTTTTTAGGCAGGGCAGGCCCTGGGTATGAGGCTACAGGAGTACCCTGTGTGGGTGAGGCAATGTTGCAGTTTCTTTACCCCACATTCATTTCAAGACTTGTACCATGACGTCACTAATGTACCAGGCTCTCTCTATTTAATCATGGGGTCTATATCGCGAGTCTAGCTTCGGAAAGGGCTAGTCATATTTATAGACTTGCTGTAGTCTGACCATGGATGATAAAGCATGGGGAACTGGATTGGAAACGCGTGTGCTGCTGTATTCTTGGAATGTCGGCACGGCCTTTGATTGAATGCGGATTTAATTCACTGTTGTCCCTCTGGTGCCGCATAGGGACTGTTCTGGGCTCACCTCTTGTACCGTCGATCGGCCTTCAACCGGTGTATGCCCAAAGCGGTAAGTTTTGATCCTGAGTCGTAGATAAAAGCATGCTTGGGCTGTCCTAAAACGGATGTACCTGAAATTGTGACACCCGTGTATGTTGCACCTCTGGTGCCACACGGAAACCATTCTGAGGCATACCTTTCGTATCATTCGATCGGTCTTGAACTGGTGTATGCCCAAAGCGGTAACTTTCACTCCTGGCAGTCCTGACTGGTAACGGCATACTCGAGCGAAACCTGCATTCAATCCCGTAAACGCGCGTTTCCAATCCAGTTCCCCGCGCTCTATTATCCATGATCTAACCACTAGTGACCTGCTAAATATAGTGATCTGAGTGATCAGCCCCATCCAAAGTGATCTCTTTGCAAGAAACCTTCAGCTTCTTTGGAATGTGCTATCTGATTCTTGTAAGAAGCCTTTTTGGGAGAAGCCTTCCAATTTGTGGCAAAGCCATGCCACAAATGCACAACATAATATTATGATTATGTCATTAAAGCATTTAATTATAATTAAGTTCTTAATGTTGCCCACAAATTTGCAAGTCACACATGCTCAGTTGAAGAAGAGGTGTATATAGCTATACTGATCGAGGCACATAATGTACTGGTATTAGACTATTTAGTTAGTGACTTGTTCATGAGGACAGTGTATTTTATGTTTCTGCAGGATTTTCAACTTCCAGCACTAAACTTCCTTCTCGTCTGACTTCGTTTTGAGAGTATCCTGAATTGACTCCAAGAGTAACTCAAGATTTGTTCACTGACTCCCAAACTTTAACGGACTATAGTTGAATGACAGCTCATTTTAGTCCCACTTCTGCTGTAGCTATCTGTTCATTGCAATGTCCGCACCACCATCCCTCCAGAACCTCTGTCTCCTCCAGCTGGTGAAGAGACTGGAAGACTATCCTCCTGAGCTCCTGGTCCTTCTTCCATCCAGGCTCCGCCATTGGCTACTCCTTCATCTCCCGGTGGTGGATATCTGCCGTCTGGAGCAAACATGCTTCGTGGAGAGAATGGACATGGAAACATTTTGGGGCGACCTGCTTGAAACACACACAGCAAGATACGACAAAAATGTGCAGCATGCATTCACGAAGAGTGGTTCACGTTCTGCAATACATCTCATCCATCCGCTGAAGGAACAAATCCACCATAATCGTGAGCTATACCTCTCCTTCATTGCTGCAATTGTTTTAAACAATGCTAGACCTTCAGGGTATTTCAATGTAACAAGTGACACTGTAATAGATCGTTGTAGCAGTCGTGGGCCTCTGGATGCTCAGCCTGATGACATTGTGAACTATCTGGCATGTGGTTGTGTTCAAGAGCTTCTCACACCTTTGGAAGACGAAGCGTGTATCACTCCAAGTCCCAGTATGAATGATGATACCTTCATCTACAGCCCTCTTTCCTGCCTCTCTGTTGCCTTTGTCATGGGTATTCATTTGCCCCTGTCGGCTGTTTACGAGGAAGCTTGCAAAGTCTGGCAGCTAGTACCTCCTAGGTACCAGCACTACTTTCCCAGTAGTAGTCACCGTTTGTCTGATCTTGATGCCCTTCGGTTGCTTGCTGATTGTCACCCACAACTTAAAATGCTGGAGATCTTTAGTCCTGCTTTTGATAAAATTGCATGGGGAGAGCTTCCTTATCAACAGGAAATTGTATCTGGTGTACTGAGCAGGGTGTTTGCTAGTGTTGAAAGAGTGAAGCTGCGCATGCATGCTTTTGGCCGCAATGAGCAAGACCCACTAGCGATTCTTACTGCTCTGCTCATGAATGAAAATCCAGCACTGTCTGTGCTCGATATTCGAGAGCTAGACAAGACCGTGATGAAATCTCTAGCACCACTTCTCTCTGCACAACCTATTAGCACTACCCTGAAATCCGTTTGGGGAACACCATTCAATGTTGATCGTCCACAAGCTCCATATTGTGCACTGAATGAACTAAGGATCGATTTACCATCCTCCTGTAATTACATTTTGGATGATTATACCACTGTGAATGCGCTGGCCTCAATCATTGAATGTCAGAGTAGGTTGCAGGTGTTGACAGTGGCTAACCTCCGCTCAGAAAGTGTCTTTCCAAGGCTCTATACTGCTCTTCAGTCCTTTTGCAGGCGACCAACATTCCACAGCCTTACTTTGCGTGGAACAACTCTTCCCCTTGAGGCAGCTAAAAGTGTTGTAAGGTCTTTCCTTTCTTCACAATGTGCTTCCGACCAAGGCTTAACTTTCAATGATGTTAAGCTGTCTCATGCAAGCATACTATGTATGGGTATTGATCCTCCTCTTCCTGAAGTGCCAGTTTGTATGCCTGACTGTGCCCAAGAACACAAATCACTCACCTTGAGGTGCACCTCCCAACTTGCTACCTGGTTGTTGCACCAGAAAGAAGTCAAATTGAAATCCTTGACTATACACCCACTAGACCGGTTTGGGGCACAAACACAGCAACGTTTGTTGACTTTAGTGGCCCACCACCCCAGCTTTCATGTTCAAGAACTCATTCTCAGATTTGTTGCAATGGATTGCACTAAGGACTTTGAAGCACTTCTGGGAAACCCCTCACTGAAGAAGCTGTGCATTGAGAGTGAAACTTCTCAGATAGCTGGCATGCTGAAATCAGCCATTGAGGTCAAGCTAGGAGGTTTGCAAGAACTGAAGCTCCGCATTCGTACGTATCTTTTTCCTCCTTCTCTCTTTCATGATCTTTTCGGCCTTCGTCAACTATGCACAATTAGTGTCAGCTTCTTGGGCTTTAAAGGCTTCCCTTCTAGCCCTTTTGTGGAGCATATGTACAAAGCTTGGAAGGAGAAATCTTGTCCAAGTTTACTAAACTTTGCTATTGATATGAACAGAACAAGCCTTGATGATATACAAAAGGCCATGCTTGACGAAATGTGTGTACAGTATCTGCAGTGTAGTGATGAAATTTGTGTACTTTTAAAACCAACTGCTGTTTGAATAATCTAGATGCTTGTATCAAGTATTGTTGGAGAAAGCAGTACATTTCTATTGCACATATAGAACAAGCGATGCACGGTGTTGTAAGCTGGTCATCCGGTTTGCGCATGCGCTGCGGATAGCGACTCAATCGGCGCGGCATGCACAGAATGCAATTGAGAGCAGCACCGGAAGCAATTACCTATAGAAATTCAGGCAGGGTTTGCTAACGCGTTCGATGGATCAAAACGTTGGACTTGCTGATGTTTGTGCCTGCACTCCTTGACAGAAATGTCAACCGTCGGGTAGCTCGCTCAGTAGCTACTGTCAAGAAGGTAAGCAAACTCAGCATGAATAAAGTAGCTAGTAGACTACCCCCATGCAAGCTAGACAGTCTGGTGTAACTTGTGTAGACCCAGTTGGCTCTGCAAGAGGTCATAACTTTAGATGACCACATAGTAAGTTTATTACCAGACTGCAATACTTGGAGGGTACATAGAGTAGTCTCGATACCAGACTCTTCGCATGGGGGATCGAGGAGGAATGGTATGTGCCTGCATTAGAGTTGTCCCCATGGAATGCAGCAATCAGTGGCAATACCACACGTGCGATCACCGGTTGTCCTGCTTGTACCCCAAGTGTAGCCACTGAAACCTGGAGAAAAACCATTCCCGTGACGTCATTTGAAATTAACGTTTCTGATTCGTTAGTATAGGCCAGCATTTTGTCCAAATGTAGACGTGCCCTGGCCCTTCCGTGCTCCCCGTGCGAAGGGGTCTGGTTCTGAGCCTAGGGTAGATTCCAGTAATTGCGGGCTATTCCATGGCAGGGTATATATCCAGGGCCGGATCACTGTAAAAGATATAGGGTGGGCCAGAATCCATTGGACGCTGCCGAAGGCAGTGTGCAGAGGGGCGAAGTGCTGATCATTCTGCGCGAGGCACGGAAAAAAATTTTCACCTTCATTTTAGGATAGGCTCTCGCGGCACCTTCATGCTTTGCACTGCAAGTTCCAGATGTAAGAGGATTGCAGGTCCAGCGGCTGCCATGTGCTTCTTTCTTGCTCAAATTTCTCTCGCTCAACATAATACGTACTTACACGTAGCTATACTAGATCGTGGCCCGCGCGCCTCTTCGAAGCGACAAAAAGCCGGGCAGGGCCTGGGAACGAGGCTAGATACGACAGAACGAATCGCCACAGCTTATAATTAGCTTCGTTCCCAGGCACTTGGGAACGAAACTAATGACCCGATCACGAGTACGAGTGTGAGTGTCGATCGACTGAGCGCTTGATGTTGCCTCGATGCTCGATGTCGTGATGGAGCGACAGGTAAAAAAAAAAAAACTACCTGGCCTGAGAATTGTGCTGCACCGGCCCTGGTATCTCGACACTGTCTGCTTTACTGCATTATGTAGAACACATGGTATTGCAGAAGGGTATGGCACTACATGTGCGGCAATTTAGCGTCGCGGGAAGGAAACATAATAACGTCACGTTTCAAATCTCCATACCACCGAAATGTGTCGGTAGAGTGACCTCCCACGAATGTCTGGCGCTTTTGAAACAAACAAAACTCCACTTTGAGCAAACTTTGAGCAATTTGATTGTCAAGGGATAACTGTCCACTAAATTTCAGGATTTCATTTTGCTGGGTAGCTACCACATCCTCAATTGACTGGCTTCCTCAACCATATGTTAGCATTGGTGTTCCACACTTCGTCCACCAAGTGGATGTGTTGATGAAGACGAATAGCAGGAGCACTCCAAACAAGATTCTAGTATTAGACCAAGCTTTCAAGATGGAAAACATGGTAGCAACTATTACAGTATTCGCTTTTCTGCTTGAAGTAGTCACTTAAAGCTTATGGAATAGTCTGGACAGTGGTAACCTGCAATCCAAGTAAATTGATTACAGGTTGATGCCGTGCGTACCTTTAATTCTGTGTTCTGTATTTACCGACACTTCCCTGGATGTTTGGACGATGGGTAGAGTGGGCAGGTCTGATGTCCACAGTAGGGAATTGAGAGGCATGCATTTAATGCTTGTCCTTCTCTTCATGTAGCGTAACCTACCAATTATCGTCACCTGAATTTGCATGATTTGCAGCATCGTCTAGGAACGGTTCCAGGATACCAAACTTGCACCGACGTATAGACCGTCACGCCCTCTATAAGCCCTACCACCGTTAAAGCTGTTACGTATTTCCGGCTTTTAGTGGTGCACTAGCGAATGCAACCTCACGCAAATCAATTATCGGCACCCTGTACGTATTATCGTCACTGCCTAGTACTCCCATAGATAATCCTGGGTCAATTATCGGCACATGCTGATGGCATCGACTCACCTCCATTCCCTGAAGGCCACAAAAATCCACCACAAATCCCCCAGGTTCATGACCATTCTATCTATCACCCAGTGAAAAAAAACCCACCAAAGCATGCAACCCCTTCAATATATGAATTTTTGAATAAAATTCGTTCATCACACTACACAGTAAAAGCAAAACAATTCTCTTTCTTCCACATCCAGTACGTGGCACATTCGTGGAGCCATCTCTTGCACACGCACTCCACCCATTCTGATCCAGCACAGTCATGCTAGTCGTCCTCAAAAGTCTGAGCAGTGGCAGGAGAGGACCCAAGGTCGCGGTCTCCCCCTACGCTTGTTTTGATTAGACATGAACAGCCCTACAACATAAAATGGCTAAAAGGACAGTAAATGACATCCAGTTATAACCTTTTAAACAAAGACAAACCTTCTGCAAAGCTTCAGCCTTGTAAACAGCTTGCGCGACGATGACGTAGTGCGAATGGAATCCGTATTTTCGCCGCTTACTCTCCGTTTACTAAGCGCCGTATGTCGGGTGCCGATAATAAGGTCATGCCGATAATTGGTGGTTTACGCTAGATACAATTATAATTGTGGGGGCACTCGTGATAACTACTATGTGTTGCCCGCAGATTTGTATTGATCACTCAACGCTCTTTTGAAGAAGCAGTGTGTGTAGCCTCGTTCCCAGTCCCACACCCAGCTTTTCGTCGCTTGCAGAATGATAAAGTGGGGAGGGCCTGGTAGATTATCTCACGTGAGTGACATCAAGGGTGGAAAGACGGTAGAAAGACCTAAATGAACGTGGGCGTACTTGGTCTCAGAACAGCGAAGGTACCAGGTAACATACCACACATATCTATAGCTAGCGGGGGACGAATGACATACTCACTGAGCATTGAAAGTATAGATTGTTGGCAAAACATAGCGTCCTCGTTCTGAAATTTATAGATTATGTCATGCTCATGTCAGGAAATGTAACAGGCCCTCCCCGCTTTATCGTACTGCAAGCGACGAAAAGCTGGGCATGGGACTGGGAACGAGGCTAGTGTATGTGCAGGTACTGGTATACTGAGGCACATCATTTTGTTAGTGACCTGTTTATGGGGACAGTTTGTTTTTGTTTCTGCAGGATTTGCAATTCCAGATGCAACTGTTCATGAACTTCTCTCTCTTCTGAACGGATTCTGGAAGTATCGCACTGATTGAGTGATCGTATTTTAACCACGCTCGATTGTCTTGTTCTCGCTATGTCCACACCGCCGTCCCTCCAGAACCTCTGTCTCCTCCAGCTGGTGCAGAAGCTGGAAGACTATCCTCCTGAGGTGCTAGTCCTTCTTCCATCCAGGCTCCGCCATCGACTTCTCCTTCACCTCCCAGTGGTGGACATCTGCCGTCTGGAGCAAACATGCTTCATGGAGAGAATGGACATGGAAGCATTTTGGGGCGACCAGCTTGAAACACACACAGCAAGATATGACAAAAATGTGCAGCATGCATTCACGAAGAGTGGTTCACGTTCTGCAATACATCTCATCCATCCGCTGAAGCAACAAATCCACCATAATCGTGAGCTATACCTCTCCTTCATTGCTGCAGTTGTTTTAAACAATGCTAGACCTTCTGGGTATTTTGAAGTAAGTGACACAAATCACAGTGTAATTGATGATTGTAGCAGTCGTGGGCCTCTGGATGCTCAGCCCGATGACATCGTGAACTATCTGGCATGTAGTTGTGTTCAAGAGCTTCTCACACCTTTGGAAGATGAAGCGTGTATCACTCCAAGTCCCAGTATGAAGGATGATACCTTCATCTACAGCCCTCTTTCCTGCCTCTCGGTTGCCTTTGTACGGGGTGTTCAGTTGCCCCTGTCAGCTGTTTACGAGGAAGCTTGTCAAGCCCGGCAGGTAGTACCTCCTAGGTACCAGCACTACTTTCCCAGTGGTGGTCACCGTTTGTCTGATCTTGATGCCCTTCGGTTGCTTGCTGATTGTCACCTGCAGCCTAGAGAACTGGAAATCTTTAGTCCCGCTTTCGATAGTCTCATTTCAAGACAGCATTCTAGCATGGAGAAAACGTCAGTGGAAGACCTGCTTAGAGTCCTGAGTAGGATCTTACCCAAAGTTGTAAGGTTGAAAACACATGGTTATGGAAATCAGCAGGCCCCTCTAGCAGTTCTTACTGCAATCCTTATGAACAGAAACACAGTGCTGTCTGCATTCGATGTGAGAGGGTTGGACAATACTGCGGTGCAGTCCCTAGCTCGACTTTTGTCTGCAGAAGCTACCAACACTACCCTCAGATTGTGGGGGTCACCGTTCGACATTAGCTGTGTACAAACTCCATTTTGTGCGCTCACTGAACTCAAGCTCGAGTTTGCCGGCCTATTGCAACCCATCCATGATTCATGGGGTCAGTTATTCCCCCAAGGAATTGGTGAGAATAGTATCGATATCCTAGCTTCAATCATTGAAGATCAGAAAATATTGGAGGTGTTGAGGATTGCAAACATTTCATACCAAGCTTCCTCGAGGTTATATGCTGCTCTTCAGGCTTTTTGTCAGCAGAAAAACTTCCGAAGCCTTAGTCTGCACAATGTAGTTCTTCCCATTGAGGCAGCTATTGGTGTTTTACGTTCGTTCCTTGTGTCACCTTGCATTTCTACGCAGACATTGGAGCTGGACAGCGTCAGGAAAATGGAAGAAGCAGCTGGCTTCAATGACAACGAATTCGCACAGCACCCGTCTTTCTCCACACACCCAGCTGTTGACGGTTGCAGTGAGTCTGAATGCCATCCATTCCCTTGCAAGAGAACCCCTGGGTCCACTCACCCTTCTGAAGTGCCAATTCATGTGTCCAGCTGTGCCCTTGAGCACAAATCACTGACCCTGAGGTCCAGTCATCTACTGGCTGCCTGGCTGTTGCACCAGAAAGAAGTGAAACTGAAGTCCCTGACTGTGAACCCAACTGACAGTAATCGGACTCGATTTCCTGTAACGACCCGTCAAGCTAAGCAACAACAAGAAAAGATGCAATATATGTTCACCCTGATGGTGTACCACCCGAGTTTGCACCTACAAGAGCTCATTCTCCCAATCTGTACAGCTGATCGTGAAGAAGACTTTGAGGCACTTCTGGCAAACCCCTCATTGCGAAAGCTTGAATGTGTGTGTGACACAGTCTCAGGTCTGGCAGCAGGCTTGCTCAAACAGGCTGAAATTGGGACTTTGCGTGAACTGAGCGTGTTTTGTGATCTTAATCTTGGCTTAACAAGTTTCTTCAGAGCCCTTTTCAGCCTTCCTCAACTGCACTTACTTGTTGTCAAGTTGATCTTGACACATATCCCGTGGGTCGAGTGTATGCATGAAGTGTGGAAGGAGAAAGAATATCCTAGTTTACCAAATGTCACTGTTTGTACTTCAGATTCAAGCGAACTCAATCTAAATGATACACAGAGGTTCATGCTGGACGAAATGCATGTGAAATTGTTGTTCGAAAAGAACTGAACTCGAAAACTTTTTATTTCCATATTGGCTGTGGTGGTATAGTCACAAGAACATGTGCACTAATTACACACACGCTAGAGTTGTGCAATGTACATCTGCATGTAACTGGTCAAGTAATTATTCATCATGGCTTGTTTACAAAATCTGTTTCCTGCGTTCAGTTCATATTGAGAATGTCAACTGAAACCAGAAAGCACTATATAGCTGGCCATATCAATATGTCAGTGCGTATATGGGGCTGGCAATTCTTCCCTGCATGCATGCCCATGTGTCATACATGTACATGTAGAATCTTCTTATTATACGGCTATAGCTAGTCGAAGACATATGCATGCATGGGAGGTGATTTAAGAACTTTATTACCATAACCGTATAATTTGAGATGAAGAGTTTTGACTTCAATAATGTCATTGGGGTATATTAGACTTGTTCAAAGGCCTTCTATATAGCTACAAATTAAAACAGGCATATAGAGGTGTAGGAACGAGGCTATATAGAGTATATAGGGAGACGACTACACTGGGCATTGCATAGGAAAAAGAAGAATCTGCATGAGCTGCATGAGAGAGAGAGGGCAAAAAAAGAGAATCAGCTGAAAAAAAGCAACCTACAATAATTAACCTCCCATCCCTCCGTGACAGGTCAGAAGTATGTTGCCTCAGGAGCGTTGGATGGTCGTGACTGGTGTAATGGCTGCTGGGCGGGGATGTGTACGGAGTGGCCCAAACCCCGACTCGATTATTGGGGAGGCAACGCTCAGACCCCGGCCAGTCTGCTTGATCAACGAACGTGCCACCTCCACAGTCTCGACTTCCCGCCAAAACGTGGTTCAAATTTAATCCTCAGCCGGTTGCGCGCGCCAGCGGACGCTCTGCAGGTACGCATGCGCACGTTTTCACATTCCTGAGGGGGCGTTGCCTGCACGATTAAATTCTTGTCATTATACGTATACAGTACAGTCATCACATGACGAACACACCCCAGCTGCTCCCTTGGCCGAGCCTGATCTGAGGAGCTACTTGTGCTGTGTGATGGCTGAAACCGCAGAGCTTTGGAAGGCTCATGGCCAGAGGTAACTACTACCAATGTAGTTTGGTTCCATTGCCTTTGTAGTGCATGACGGGGAGAGGGAAGGTGGTGTTCCCGCCCGCCGTCCCCTCCGCCGGTAAGTGAGGAGTCTGGGAACCAAACTACTACCAACGCCCTTTTCCACGTTTGTTGTTGTGAACAATTTGAGTGGAAGTCTCCATGGGTACCGGTCCAGGGGCGTAGGAAGAGATTGGGGCCGGCTGGAAACAGAGGCCGCGGTGAGGCTAATTCATGTACGCGGAGCGCGGAATTTTTGGGGGGACCTCTTAAAAAACAGCTCTCGTAGGCTAGCATCTCGCTACGTCCATTTACATTATGTATTACTCTCGATGGCCGTGGCGGCTGCTTCGTGCTGGGGCCTCGCCATTGGCTAGAGCCAGATTAAATAGTTAGTATCTTACGGCGAAATAAAACACTTGCCGCGAGCTGAGCAGGTTTGCTGGCCAAAGAATGTATCGATCCGTCTCTGTGCCATCATCAGCCGCTGCACCCTTCCACAGTTCTCTCTGAAACTCGTGTCTTGTTCAGTCTACACGTGGTCAGGTGGAGGGGTGTGTCGCTGTGGCATGCGTGTGCCTGTATTAGGGTACGCCCTTATTTTCAAGCATGGAAAATTTACGGGGGCGCCAGCCCTGTTGCCCCCGTGGTTCCTATGCCACTGTGGCCGTCTGGCAAAGTCAGACTAGACCTGTACCCCTGCACATGCGTGTGTCTGACCGTGTGTCTGACTTTGCCAGACTAGGGTACCAGGTCCTGACGTAGTCTCCGAACCGGACCCTTTGCACGGAAAAGAGGAAGGGTCTGGCCACGTGCCTACATTCGACTTGTCCGCAATTTTACATGGGTAATCCACTGCGATACCACACGTAAGATCACACTCGACCTGCTCGTTGCTCTCAACTTTTTTCAGACACTCACGGGTGATGTGGCACGGCACAGTGATTTGCCGTGTCTAGTCGCTGAAAGCCTGGAGAAAAATCATTTCCATCACATCATTTGCAATCAACGCTTCTAATTTGTTAGGTCAACATTCCGACCTGGGGACAGCTCAAGCCTGGTACGACGATAGTGCTGGTTGATAGTGCTGGTTGTTGACTGTATGCAGCATGTGGTAATTCATACTGTGGGCCCGCTAAGGTGATTTATTCACGAACCAGCCAGCAGCCAACACCTTACCATACATGTACTTAAACTATGGGAAGGCTGGCTCTAGAGGTTCCAAATAAGGGCACGGTTAGGTTGCTACTGTTTGACTGAACTTGTTCTGTTGCCGTAACGCTAAGTTGACGCTCCTTCACGTTATGGGCTCCTCATGCCCATCACCCGTGAATAGATTGTGCTGAAGAAATTGATCACTCGTTGCTCTAGTCAGTGTATTTTACGTATTCTCTCCTTCAGATCAAAGGTTCCCTGCTCTGCAAGTCATCTTGTATCACTGCTCCTGTTTCTCTTGCTGGTCTTGGTTTTGTGTTTCCTGTGGTTCCGTCCATCCTGTATCCGGGTTGTGATCTTAAGCCCACCGTCATCGTTCAACACTGCTCCCTTGAAACAAGGGCCGAGTCACACCCTCAGTTCTGCCCGTCAGGACAACTCTTCTCTGGCCAGTCTTCTGGCTGGGCTGAAGTTCAACAACTATGGCGTTGTCAGGAGCAGTGATCGGTTCTCCTGGTTGGCTGTACCCTGTGCGTACCTGGAGTCCCAGAACGTGAGTGGTCCGTACAGAGGCTGGGCCGATACTGGTAACTGCAGCCATCTGTTCCGGGATGTGGATGGGGACCTGCTGCATCCGGCATCAGGCCTGCGGAGTAGCGTCCCACTGGGAGGTGAGTGTGTGTATCTATACTCAGAGTTTTGAGTGGCCTCGTTCCCAGGCTCTTGTGTGGGTGGGAAGAGGCTAGGTTTTGAGGTGTCCATTCTATATGTGCATGTAGTGTCTTTACCATCATGTGATGTAGTAGATTGGATTGAGCCATGTGGTGAACAGCTGTACTGAACTGCTGCAAGGGTATTGACACTATTGAGACACTATTCAGTGGTAGCATGTATAACCATTAACTCCTGAAGTCATCTTCATATCCACTGACTGCCCTGCAGCCTGTTCCATCAGGCATTCCAGTTGCATACAACATTTGGAGAAATTCCTACTCATTAATGGCCTGTAAAACCTGGACTTTGGACTGGGCCATATATGGACTGGACCAAAACAGCTGTATTCAGACAGCAAACGTCACCAAAGCTACACGTATGAAGGGTTGTCTCCAGCTCTGTCTCAAGTCCTGTTGATCGGCATGATCGCCTCGATTTCTGAGAGGTGAAAGGTCACGTGAAATTTTAATGAGCTTCAACAAAGGTGGCTATGACTGATCCTTGTGGGTTCTATACCAGCTTTGAGCGTCCATGACTTGTATCAAGTGCTTTTTATGGAGGTCACATGCATTTGTTGGGAATGAACCATCGTCAAACTTTAATTGAGCTCTAGTTAAAGTGCTCTGCATGCTTGAAGGATTACAAGAGCAGTTATTATGTGCAGAAACAAAACTCTTGAAGTGTATTCCTATGTCATCCATGACTATACTTTGCTGTTGAAGCTCATTAAAATATGCATGTGACCTCTCGGAAATCAAGGAGACAGGCTATGGGAAGCAACTTGAGACAGAGCTGGAGACAACCCTTCACAGCTTTGGTGATGTTTGCTGTCTGTATACAGACAGGTCAATCCAGTCCAGTCCATAGTCCAGTCCATGGTCCAGAGTCCAGCATTTACAGATACCCATTGTTGTGTGGTTGCTAGAGCGCATGGCAGGATGTCTGAAGATGGTGCCAAAATCATGTGACACCAATACACATAAGGAAAGAGCTGCCAGTTTGTTTACATACAACATTGAGAAGAATGCATGGCATTGTGATAATATTGTTCATAGCGGAAGTGGTACATATACAATGTCATGTGTTACAAACTCAAGACTAATGACGCCTTACAGTATTTCTTCAAATATTTACATGATTGTATAGCCAAGGGTGCAGCCTTTAGGGCATGCAACATTCGTAGACAGCGAAATGCTGAGTATTCAAATTTTGACTGTATTAGCATGTGATCCATAGATCCGTAGGCTCTCTCGGCGCGGCGTTGTCGAAGCAACTGGAGTTGCGGCAGCTCCACTGCAGCACCGCGTGAGCCCCTTTTGATGCTATCATTCCCTCCCTCCAACTTATGCAACAGCAAACGTCAAGCTGTTGTCGAGAGCGGTGATTGTTGGGCTTGCATCCGGCGATACTTTCTCCGAATCTGACCTGCTACACTGGTAGGAGAGGTACCCAGACTAGAAGAAGTACTTGGGTTAGAGATTGTCTTTCTTCACTTGGATCCGATGATGTTTCTATACCTAAATCGGTAGCATTCGTCTTCCTTGCTGTCATCTCCCGGGAAAACGCTCCGTCAAACGTCCATAACCATACCGTGCACGCAATTTCACGTGCTTAACCGGAAACGTTATTTTTAGTAACACTGACATCGCTATGTTACGGTAGGCCTAGCTAGCTCATCGTGCATGTACGTACGTATGTGCGTCGTACACGTATGTGAATAATCGGCGCTAGTCCTACCTGAAGTCAAAGTAGCGCACGGGGTACGTGCTCTGCTGAGCACCTCTAGTTTCTTATTTGACTAGGTACAGGTAACCTGGTATATTTTGCAGGGCGGCATGAAATGAAAATCTGCAAAGACTCTGTACATGTATGCCAAGAGCATGTTCTTCTTGGTGCATATAGCTATTCGATATTGATTATCGTGACATGTGAAATTTTAGTTCTTAACCCTTTAACCACCGAATTCTTCCCACCAAGACAACACATTTTCATGCATTCAGCGCACACCACTTTCGTAGGTACTCCTCTCCCACAGCATTCGCTCCTCAGCGGCCAAACTTGGTGGGGCCCGCACACATGGAGAGACCTCTCTGGCAATACCGTTAATGATATTCATGACCCCCCACAAGCCCAGCAATCGGAGGTCAAAGGTGGATGTCAGCCGGATTTTCGCCCAGCATTTCCCTAAACTTGGGCCAGATCTGACTGATGGCACACCTTACACCACCAATTCGCAGGTTTTCTTGAGGCCCTGGGTGGGGTCTATGAATATCATTAGAATCAAAAATTCTCGGGTCAATGAATCTCATTAAAATCAAAAGACGCCCACGACAGGCCGAAGGGGGGGCTGCCGCCCCCCCTTCGAAACCCCCCCGCTTGTACGTTTAGTGGGGGAGGCGCGCCGAAATCTGACCAACTTTTTGAGTTCGTGCCTGAAAGTCGTCCCTAGGCCCTCTGAAGCCTTTTTGGTCTCTTTTTGGACTGATGAGAAGCCCTACATGTGCATAGGGTCTAAATGACGCATTTATGCGTCAATAGGGCTTAAAGGGTTAAATGGCATAGCAACCTTGCTGTTTCCTGTGAAGAACATGCTAACCACTGCCACTACATGTAGATGTACATGTGTTCTATATGGACTAGCCACTTGGGACAGTCTTCTGTCACCATGGGTACTAATGTGCAGTAGAATGGAGGGAGGTGATAAGCAATGGGTTGCTATGGTAACAGGTTGCATTCTCCATGTTAGCCATTCTTTCCACCTCAACCGTTATAGGAATATCTACCGGCTCCTTTGAGCTGAGGGCAGACGGCACATTCCATGAATGGACCATCTTCAACCAGTACCCAGCTGGGGCAGCCAAGATCCAGGTGATTGACAACGTGTTCCTGGGAGTAAGGACGGCCACGGCTGGTGGCAGTGTGGCGGTGGTGATGCAGACACACCCCAATGACACCCGCCTGCCCGCAGTGGAGGGTCTGGAGTACCGAGGTACCGATTTAATGTTCCAATTCTACAATGTACATCACGTCTACGGTGCCATATATGGTACCTGCCAAGCTCTATAAGTTTAAACTGATTCTGCAGTACTAGCCTACGGCACCATGTGCCAATTCTTAGACTACATCAAGTCTATGTTGCCGTGGTACCGCTGCCAAGTGTAGTCTAAACAGTACTATAGTTTATGGTGCCAACTTACTGTAGAGTAAGCAATCGATTATCGGACGCTTTATTTTCAAGGCAATACTACTTCAACATTTTCACCAACCAGGGTACACCACACGAGATGTTGGGCTCCGAAACTTTGTTCTTCGGCACTTGGCCTCTAACTTCAGCCACCTATGTGTCCACTACACGAAGCAGGATGATCAACCAGTTGCTACACCTTGTTGGGAACTGGGTAGCCAATGTGGCAAACTCAAGTTTTGATCATGGGCAGACCGACCTGAAACACGTCATTTGTCAGACATTCAATAAACGGACAACTCACGCAATCGTATCTGCATACGAGCTCTCTCAGTTTACGTGACTTAGGGTGGTTTACACATGTAACTACATATGATACCAAATCTAAACCAATTCTACAAGTAGCTTCGCTTGCTTCGCTCACTCAGCTACTTCCCCCTCATTCGCCTACCGTGAGTAATCCGGCACCGGACAGCTCTCTGTGCAGAGCTGCTGCTCCCTGATTGCGTCCGCTTCAGCTGCTGCTTGCCACTTGCGTCCGCTTCGAATCAGCTGCTGCTCCCTGGCCCGATTGCATCCACTTCATCTGCTGCATCCCATTTGCGTCCACTTCCAGCTGCTGCTCCCTGATTGCGCCCGCTTCAGCTGCTGCTGCATGCTCGCCGCTTGTGTCCACTTCAGCTGCTGCTCCCGATCACGTCCACTTCGGATGCTGCTCCCCGATTGCGTCCGCTTTGACTGCTGCTCCCCACATCCGCTTGCAGCCCTAGCTGGATTCCAACCCAATGTTCTCGAACATTCTTCGCAGAGTTCGAGGTTCAGTAAATAAATTATAAAGTACGAAGGTCGTGCATCACTATAGTCTAGTCCCGCCCCACGAACATCCCACGTCCGTCACTCACAGACACACACACAGACACACATTAAAATCTTAATGTATTGACAGTACCTAGTCTACAGTACTAGTACCAAGTCTACAAGTCTATCCTACCGTTACTGTACCAAGGTGCCTGTTCAGTGGTACCATGGTACTGTGCTATAATTATTTGGAGTTCAAAGTATTGCAGTTCAGCTATTGGGAAGCTTTTGTGGGAGGAGACAAAGCTGAGTGCTATTAGCCAAGCCAGTGTTGGTTTTTCAGTATGGCTAGATACGTAGCTCGAAACCCACAGTATCTGTTTAAGGTTACGGGATACTCGTGCGCACGCAGTACGAAATGTATTGGGAAATGTATACTTAAGCTCGCTAACCAAGAATCTCTGGTACGAACAGCGTGAGCAACTTGATTCTGAAGGTGAAGGTACGCTGTCACAAGGTGCAGGGCATGACGGAAGCATTTACCGATATGCGGTATAGCCGTGCAAAAACGAGCAGTTCAGTTCACCAAAAAGCGGTATTTACCACTTTTCTCGAGCGAGACAGCAGATAAATTTGCCAAGGATTATGCTATCAAAAAAGCTTCTGTCATGCCCTGCACCTTGTGACAGCGCACCTCCACCGCCAGAATCAAGTTGCTCACACTCTTCGTTCCAGGGATTTTTGGTTAGCGAGCTTAAGTATAGATTTCCCAATACATTTCGCACGGCGCGCGCACGAGTATCCCGTAACCTTAATTACGGAATGGTGTGTGGTCTACCCGTGTGTATGCACACTACTTTATGCCCTTCCTTCACATTTGTCCTTCTTCCTCCTTCCCCCCTCCTCTCCTCTTACTCCTCCTCCCCTCTTCTTTGTTCTTCCTCCTCCCCTCTTCTTCCTCATCTTCCTCCTCCTCTTCCTCCTCCTCCTCCTCTTCTTCATCTTCTCCTCCTCTTCCTCTCTTTCCTCTTCCTCCTCCTCCTCCCCCTCCCCTCTTCTTCTTCATCTTCCTCTTCATCTTCTTCTTCTTCATCTTCCTCTTCATCTTCCTCCTCTTCTTCCTCCTCATCTTTCTCCTCCTCCTCAACTTCTCTGTCTCCTCCTCCTAACCTTTTCCTCCTACTCTTCCTCCGCTTCCTCCTGTTTTCTTTCTTCACCCCATTTTCTCTCTCATCCTCCCTGTACAATTATAGGGGCTCACCCCATCTCCAGGCTGGATGTCATAGACAGCAGAATCCCTATTGACATATCGGTCTACGCCTACCCTCGCTACAGATTCAATGACATGAACACTTCTGCGACACCAGCAGTGGCGTTCACTGCAGTGATACGAAACTCTCTCTCTGAAAGTGTTGACGCCTCTTTCCTCTTCAACCTTCCCCTTGGAATGGAACCGCACACGCTACGACTTCAAGAGCAGATGTCCCCTTCTCCAAGAAACTCAACTCAAAAGCAGCGTCTTGCTCTAACTGCACAAGAATGCTTTGAGTTCTGCAACAGGGATGATTCTTGCTTGTCCTGGACGTACGAAGTCAGCAACTATAAATGCTTACTGTTTGATGATGTGCGAATGAATGGTCACCATGATGGCTTTGTTGCTGGCATAAAGGTACTGGTTGTGTACTCCATTGTCTTGTATGTCCCTCTCCCCCTACCTCCTTCTCCGTCCCTTCTTCTCTTCTCTCCCTCCCTCCTGCCATCCCTCCCTCCCTTCCTTCTGCCCTCCTCTCTCCCTTCCTCCCTCCCTCTCCCCCCCCCCCCCCCCCCCCCCACCCCCACCCCACCTCCCTCCCTTCATCCATCCATCCTTCCCTTCCTCCCTCCGTCCGTCCCTCCCTCCACACATCCATCCCTCCCTCTAGGGAGAGTGGTCAGTTGTTGATAACTGCATCATTCTGAATCGTGCTGCACCAGGCTCTTCAGCAAATGGGAACCTCTCCCTCTGTGCATTCTCTGACCAGGAGGTAAACAGCTGTGATAGATTACAACACCCAGCATTATGGTACATGTACGTGTGTGTCTGATGTTCATGTAGACCAAAATGATTTATTCTCTCTATCCAGATAACACCATCGTTTGGAACTGCTGACGACTCTTTCACGCTCTGGCAGCAGTTTGAAGCAGAAGGCGAGCTGGCCGGAGCCTCCAGAGGTAGCTACGTGACAGGAGCTGCCTCAGCCAGTGTGAGAGTTGGTCCAAAACAGACAGCTCAGATCACCATTGTACTGGGCTGGTCTTTCCCAGACAGAGACTTCCTGGGTCTGCCAGTTGGTGAGTTACTGTACCGTAGAGTATGTATCAAGTGCCCACTATGTATTTAATGCCCACCCCCCTCTTCTATTAAAGGCCCACTCAATGTATACTCTTCTTTTATGTTATACAGCTGCCTTTACGACGCTCGTAGATGGGTAGATACTACGTGTTGAATACTAATAAAGCTAGGCGTAGCCAAGGATGAGGGTATTCATTACTATAGCCAGGGTGAAGCTTGACCTGACTGGTTGATCTGTGCCATGACTGCTTAGCATGTGTGCATTTTCTGATGCCCTCTGGCTACAACACGTAATTAAACGTATACAAAATCAGATAATTCTGATTTTAGAGAATAAATGAGTGTAGTGCTGTTCCCCCCCCCCCCCCCCCCCCCCCCCACAAACACACACACACACACATATACACACACAGGCAACTTCTATAGCCATCTTGTCAGCGACTCTGTCAATGCCGCCAAACTCCTTGGAGAAAACCTCACCTCTGCCGTGGTGGACATCCAGACTCTCCACAACCCCTTCTTCCACTCCTCCCTGCCGGTCATCCTGCAAGACATGCTCATCAACAGCCTCTCTCACATCAGGTCCGACACAAGCTGAGGCTACAGTTTTTTTTCCACTGGTCTCCATGCATTGCTCATTCCAGATCCCAGGTCTAAGAAAGAGAGACCCCCCCCCCCCCCCCCCCCCCCCCCCCTCTCTTTCTCGGGCCTGGCTACATGTATATAGCATTGTGCAATGTTCACTAAGTGATATGTCTCGATCCTCATATGGGAACCAGTTGATATATCAAACATGGTTGTATATATGTAGCATGGCAATGGAAATTTAGTAATTATAGCAATGGAAACTGATGAAGTGGTCAAGTTTCAGATGAGAACTCACTGGGCTACAATTCATGAGCCGGGAATGGGAATGCTTCACAGTTATCCCTGCACCCTTCTTGAAAGGATGCCAATTAGTGCACATCATGTACACTCACTCACACACTCCCTGCACACATGCAGGTCGGCCTTCTGGCTGAAGGACGGGAGGTGGAGGCAATGGGAGGCGTACGACTGCACCAATATAGGTGGGTGTTCAATGGCACAATCCAGCATGCTCCTGACTATAGTTATGGCAATGCTGCAGGCAACCATATCGTATCAAGTAGCCGTACTCCCAGGCCTGATGTCATTCGGCCTTTCTCCTCCATTTTGTTTTTTCATACTTCAAGTGATTTAGAGTTGGGGTCGTTATCACTTTACGTATATTTGATGTCATATGCATAAACAGTGTACATTTAGTGACTTTAGTAATGTTTAGTAAAATGTCCATAGTAATACTAGTAATCGTAATCTCTAGTAATCTCTCCATACTGTGCTCCAATTTCTTGTGTCTCCATACCCTCATTGTACATGTAACTGTAAGTCATGTACAAAGGCCGGCAATCGCACATGCTGTGGCATCAGAAACTGATACACATGTAATGGGTGGGTGTGTATAGTACAGCCCGCCAACCAGCCCTCACAGGCATATATACTACTTCCCCCTCGTTCGCCTACCGTGAGTAATTATTTGGCATCGGACAGCTCTCTGTGCAGAGCTGCTATTCCCGGATTGCGTCCGCTTCAACTGCTGCTCCCCGTTTGCGTCTGCTTCAGATGCTGCTCGTCCGTTTCAGCTGCTGTTCTCCGCTTTCGTCCGCTTCAGCTGCTGCTCCCGATTGCATCTGCTTCAACTGCTCCCCAATTGCGTCCGCTTGGCTGTTGCTCCCCGATTGCGTCTGCTTCAACTGCTGCTCCCGATTACTTCTGTTTCAACTGCTACTTGCCTGATTGCGTCCGCTTCGACTGCTGCTCCCCGATTGCATGCATCCACTTGTAGCCCCCAGCTGGATGCCAGGCCACGCCGCACCCGGGCCCAATGTCTCGAATGCTCTTCACAGAGTTGGAGGTTCAGTAAATTGAAGTACGAAGGTCGCGTGTCACTAGTCTAGTGCCGCCTCCCGAACATCCCACTTTCGTCACATACACACACACACACACACACACACACACACACACACACACACACACACACACACACACACACACACACACACACACACACACACACGTTAAAATCTAAATATATGCATCATGTATGTATTATGTATATATCAATACATTAAGATTTTAATCATGTGTAACGGAAGTGGGATGTTCGTGGGGCGGGACTAGACTATAGTGACGCGCGACCTTCGTACTTTGCTAAACCTCGAACTTTGCGTAGAATGTTCGAGACTAGTGGACATGGCTGGAATCTTCCAGAACAGCTGGCGGGGAGCAGCAGCCGAAGCGGATGCAATCAGGGAGCAGCAGTTGAAGCAGACGCAATTAGGGAGCAGCAGCCGAAGCGGATGCAATCGGGAAGCATTTGAAACGGACGCAATCGAGAAGCGGACGCAAGCGGTGAGCAGCAGCTGAAGCGGATGCAAGCAGGAGCTCAGCAGCAGTTGAAACGGATCGATGCAATCGCGCGGGGAGCAGCAGCTGAAGCGGACGCAATCGGGGAGCAGCAGCTCTGCACAGAGAGCTATCCAGCACTGGATTACTCACGTAGGCGAACGAGGGGAAGTAGCTGAGCGAGCGAAGCGAGCGAAGCTACTTGTTATAATATATGATATATACCCATCCCTCTTCAGATTCTGTCCACAATGATGGTGAGCGCCATATCCCCTACATCACAATCTTCCCAAACTCCACCATCAACAAGCTCTATGCCTGGGCAAAGTTCCAGCTACCCAACGGTATGATCCAGGAGCAGTTGAGATGTGGCTGCGAGTCTCTTCCCCTGGAGCCAAAGGTCAGATGCTAGTTTTTAAGCCGCCAAATATGAGTGTGTGGTTGTGTGTGTGTGGTTGTGTGTGTGTGGTTGTGTGTGTGTGTGTGAGTGTGTGTGTGTGAGTGAGTGTGTGTGTGTGTGTGTGTGTGTATGTGTGTGAGTGTGTGTGTGTTGTGTGTGTGTGTGTGTGTGTGTGTGTGTGTGTGTGTGTGTGTGTGTGTGTGGGAGAGAGGGGGGCAGTACAAAAGAGGGAAGTCACGACACATGCCAAACCCCCAGCGCGGATCGCTTCCAGGAAGCAATCCGCGCTGGGGTTGGTTTGGGTCTGGGGCCGAGACTAGGTGAGTTTCAGCACCAAAATTGTACGTTTGGTCAGGTGATCACAATGGCGTATACGTAGTCAGAAGCTTTGTAGGGCATCTGTGATTTGCCACTGCACTACTTGTAGCGCCAGTGCATCTTGCCAGCAGGGCAAGCTCACTCTTCAGAATCATACTCGGTATTATTCTCACCAGAGCAGACTCTGATTGCATCCACCAGCTCGTACTTACGCTCCAAGGCTGCCAGTTGGGCATAAGCGCAGCTAGCTCTATGGATCGTCTCAGTTAGCGGACATGTGGCTGTCTCATTCCTGGAATGAAATAAAAATCTACCTACCATTAGTGTAATGTAGATATAATATTATAGGCCCATCAAGTTGTTGAGATTGGTCTCAATTCACACTCCCTACTGTGCAGGTGGTGGAGTTTGGTTGTGGCCGTGAGATGTCCGATGTCTCCTCCATGTTCATCGTCTACCTACTAGAGTTACAGACGTGGCACCTGAACATCTCAATTGCTGAACATGAGGCGGTCCTGAAGGACCTGTGGCCACACGCCCGGCTAGCTGCCGAGTGGCAGATGTCCGTCAGCACTGCAGATGGCATCCCACTTCACCTTGTTGACACCTATGACGTACTTGGGTTGGTAGCATACCCTCATTCCACGTACAGCAGTGCATTTCACCTGCTCGCCATGCTGGCAGCTGAGAAGCTGGCTTATCAAATGGGTGAGTGTTGCTTGGTACCAAGTAGCCTCATTCCCAGGCCTGGGGATCAGGCTACTTGGTACCATGCATGGGCAAGTGGGGTAAGCAGGGTTTCATACAGGATTTTTTTCCAGGGGTGGAGATATTTATGGGATAGTAAACATGATGCACGTAAAGCAGGCGGCATACCTGTTCTAGGGGGGTGTGGGGGCATGTCCCCCCCCCCCCCCCCCCCCCCCCCCCCCCAGAAATGTGGTTACCCTAAGATTGAATCTGGTGGGTTTTGGCAGCTACCAAACGCTTGTGTTCAAAACCACCGCTTGTTTAATTCCAACTGCCATTACATGTATGCCTTGTTTGGAATACATATCCGCATCATACCTCGTGTGCACCGCATGACCTGACCATGTGCTTACGAGCATGATCATAGTACGTTCAAGAATTTGAGACTGTGGAGCTGTGAAAGGTATGCTCACTGTTTGACTCCTCGTGAACATTTTGTAGCTGTTCTAGCTCTGCAAGCCCTGAAGGCCCGCCTCTGGCTATGCGAGACTATTGTGAAGTTGTGGTATAAACAGATGTTGACTGCACTCACTGTTCAACTCCATATGTAACTGCTCGAGCTCCTCAAGCCCTGGAGGCACCGCACTAGTCCACTGATCGGAGTTTTAAGGTTGTAAATCTCATACTGTCGAGCCCTCGCTACAAATACAACTCAACTGGCCGGCAGGAAACCTGCAACATTCCTAAGTATAACAAGTAATAACAGGATGTAGGGATACCAGAACGGCAAAAAGTAAGGAAACAAGGTAGGGATGATCGCACAAAACAGTGAAGTATACAACCCCCCTACAGAGATCTTTTTCCATAATACGTATATAATGAAAAAGATATGTAGGGGGATTGTATACTTCACTGTTTTGTGCGATCATCCCTACCTTGTTTCCTTACTTTTGCCGTTCTGGTATCCCTACATCCTGATACATTTTGAAATGTTTTTTATTACTTGTTTACGTTCATTTTTTTTAGCAGCAGGTGCATGTTTGAGCTGAAATTTGCCTTCACAGAGCAGAATTCAGTGTCCTCACAGGCAGTAGGTGCCCTTGCTTTGGAATATTGACTCCGGTATAATTTTACACTGCCATATCAGACCCACATCCGGCTCAAGTCAACCCTTTTCTGGATGGATACTAAGCCATAATATCAAGTGGTAGCGACATTTAACTATTGTTGAGTCTTTAGATAGGCATTCACCCCTCTCACAGAACACTGTAGTATACTAGTACATGGATTTACCTCAGTCTTATGAAGTACCTCTTTCAACCAACAACACAACGGCGCAAGGCACTTCTAATTCAGCGATCTTGAGTAATAATTACGCATCGTTGCTAAGTGATCGTTAAAGTGCGCATGCGTACAAACGAGAAAATGGCGTGACAAAAGAAGCCATAGTTGTTGAGTGGGCAGCTGCAGCCGCCTGGTGAAGACTTGGAGGTTGCGAAAAAGCGATGGGCTGGTGCACTGCTCCGTGTAAAATGCTGCTGTTTCGTGCGATAACCATCATGAGAGATTGAGTCGACGTTGAGCTAGCCCGTCTGAAAGAAAGAAGAAAGAAAAACAATTTGCCCGTTTTGCGAGTACCTGGTGTGGTACTTTCGCGATGGTTTTTCGCGACGCGAAGAGTCTTGTTGGTCATGAAAACACCCGAAGATGAACGGTATGTGGTTATAAAGGCTTATAAGTGAACCGTTTCTGAGATTTGGAGAGATTTTTTTGTATTAGCATATATTGCGTGTACGTCGTATCCCTACATACAGAGTCTACCGACTCTGTGATATAAACTGGAGGTGGATGTGAAACGGTATGCATCCGCGGAGAGTACACGGAAATTCATTGAAACAATCATTGCAGCCGGTATATCGGACTATTATACGGAAAACTGCCAGTCCGCTGGCCAACTGGAGCACCTTTGAGCACTGTCAAGGTTTGTTGCGACATTTTTACCCAGTAGCTGCTATATATGTAGCTGGATTATGAACGAGCAGCTACGACCAAGTAAACTAAGCAACTGCTGCGTCTATCTAACACAAACCTTTGTGTGAGATTATTACGGCGACAGAGGAAGGCAGCTGGTTGTTGACGATTGTTCTCAGCTTTAGAAACCACGGAGCACTGCGAGTGGTAACTCGCCCCTTTCCCCACGAAAGAATGGAGCGGACCAGCAAACTTCCGTTACACCCGCTGCAATGAGTGTTTCACGCAAAATCGAATAAACGGAAGCGTTTCACATCCACCTCCGGTTTATATTATCTATGGTATTATCAACATTCCATGAGCGTGCCAGGTCCAGAGGTCCAGTACGTAACTACATACAGTGTACACATATCATGAAATCCCCCATTCGGTGTCTCGCACTACTGCACTCGGCAATTATGACATCAAATTCTGGGGGGGGGGGGGGGGGGGGGGGGAGATACAGGAGTGCGACTGCCCCTCGTGTAGCAAGAAAACTATTACGGTTGCCCCACAAACACGTGAAACAGCAGAAACAGACACCTCACACACACACATATTTACATGTACACCACACGCACAAATATGCACTGCTTGCATAATATTATAACCTCATTCCTCATTCCTCATTCTAAGTGCTAGTGTTGTTGTAACTACAGTGTATGTATCTATAACATTTACGTACTATGGCCTAGGGGGTTGATCAAAGCTTGAACAGACTGTAGCCTATATACATCAAGCAGCAATCACACTCCTGGTACAAGGTGTGGTCACTCCAATACGTGCCATTTGGTAGTGCAACTGGTTGGGCGCCTTAGTGCAAGGCAACTAATATCTCAGTGAGGATCTTCGCGTTAGGCAAGGGATGCAGAACCTCGCTAACGCGTTCATCCTCCTCGAGGGGACGCTTTCCATCTTCTCAGTCACTCGCAACTGAACTTCGCACCTTACTGCAGTGGCCCACGTAACCACGCCTGTTTATATGGAATGCGTATTGCAAGCACGCACGTGAGGCAAAAGCACTGCGCATGCGTATTCCTAGTAATTGTGTACTTAAAACTTGAGTTGAGAATCATTTTCAGACTAGTAAATTAGAGGTGAGAACAGATTATGTTGACAGTCGTATTTACTTCCTATCTTATTTGAAGGTGATGTGGAGTTTGCTGAGACATGCCACAATGCATTCGTAGTTGGACAGCACGCACTGGACAAACACCTGTGGAATGAGACAGCTCAGTACTACAATGCCTATTCAACCGAGGGCTTTGATTATGAGATGTATGTTAACGCAACTGGCTTGGAGATGTGCGGTTACTCATCAGAAAATAGAACGCATACAATTGATCGTAGTCATATCCACGCAAAGAGGAGGGTGACTGACCAGATTTGTGTGGAGGGAAACCCCGCGACTCCAGGAGCCATTATGACGGATAGCTTCTATTCCCAGGTAGGGAAAATTCAACAATCACAAGCTGGTACTTATGAGATCAGCAAACTATATATCTCTCCATGCCAGTAACTTTTACTGAACCAGAGGTGTATGGTGACCAATTGCTGTTGAAACCCTGTCCACCAAATTCTTGATAACTATAGGAAGGTGTTTTGCTGATTGTGGATAGTTTTATTGGAAGCCTTTTAGCTCCATGCTGGTCTTCTACCACAGTGCGTGGGCGATCCTTTGATGTACCGCGGTTATCCTCCGCTATGATGTCATAGCGGAGGATAACCAATTTATCCTCCGCGGTACATCAAAGGATCGCCACGCTGTGCTGAGAATCAGAGAGTTGTAGCTGTCTAGCAGCCGGATCTAGCTACTAACTTGATTATGTCTGTGGTAGAAGCCGGATCTACTACGTCGACTCGGAGGTTATGTGGTTTATCCTCCTTGGGAAAGTTTCGCCTCGGCCAAACTTTCCTGCGGAGGATAAACTCCGCGTCGACGTAGTAGATCCTATACTTTGTCCCATCTGTGTCTTGCCCTGTGTTTGGCTGGAGAGAAAGTTAGTTCTTTACGTAGGCAAGAATGAAAACAGTATTCTGTATGTCCACAATTTCCTCAAACGTCATGCTAGCCTCGTTCCCAGGTCACATGGCTTGGGAACGAGGCTAACGTCATGCAAGCCAGTCCCACTATTGATAAGCATCGATTCTTCTCATAATCGCACAGGTATTGGCCTACTCACTCGGCCTGGGCACTCTTGTTCAGAACGAGACGAGACTCAGACTCCACATGAGGGCAGAGCTAGTCCACAACGACAGTCCTTTTGGTCTACTGGTACTAACAGGTGGGAGGCCCAGATGTGCATGTATATACTTTTGCTAGCTAGCTCTTAGAGCTACAATCATTCATTGCACCCAAACTGTGCATCGTGGGTTTCTAGGGTATATGGGATTTGTAACCTGAGTGCTGTTTTATGTATAAACAATGGGACATACACCCTGGAAACCCATGGTACCGGTACAACTGACTTCAATATAGCCTCGTTCCCAGGCCTGATTGAGGCCCATCTCAGGCCTGGGAACGAGACTTGTTGCCATAGTGCATGCAATTATGTTTTGATAACAACACCCCCTTAGATGTTGCTTGGCAACACCAAAGGCTAAGGTATACAAGTAGCTGAGCTCGCTTCGCTCGCTCAGCTACTTCCCCCTTGTTCGCCTACCGTGCGTAATCCGGCGCCGGACAGCTCTCTGAAGAGCTGCTTCTCCCCGATTGCGTCCGCTTCAGCTGCTGCTTGCCGCTTGCGTTCGCTTCAGCTGCTGCTCGCGGGCACGATTGCGGCATCCGCTTCCACTGCTGCTCCCCGTTTGCCTTCGCCTCCAGCTGCTGCTCCCCGATTGCGCCCGCTTCAGCTGCTGCTCGCCGCTTTCACGATCAGCTGCTGCTCCCGATCGCGTCCGCTTCGACTGCTGCTCCCCGATTGCATCCGCTTCAACTGCTGCTCGCCCGATTGCGTCCGCTTCGACTGCTGCTCCCCGACTGCATACTGGATTCCAGCCCATGCCCCGGGCCCAATGGTAATGTTCTCGAACATTCTTCACGGAGTTCGAGGTTCAGTAAATAAATTAAAGTACGAAGGTCGCGCGTCACTATAATCTAGTCCCGCCCCACGAACATCCCACTTCCGTCACTCACAGACACACAGACACGTAAAATTTTAATGTATTGATAGTAGATACACTTTGTACCACCCATCCGCCCACGCAGCATGGTACAAGTACCATTGTGGTTGATGTGGCATTTATGGGCTGATTGACATCACTCACTAGCCTTGTTTCCAGGCCTCCACCCACGCCCAGCTATTGCGGCTTGTACGTAGGTACCAGGTCTGGCACCATTACTTGTGGTGGGCAGGAAGGACTCAATTGTATTCCAACCTACAGCCAGCAGTGGAGGATTTAGAAATTTAGAAGGGGGGGTTCAGCCACTGGTGCGCGAAGTGTAGCCTCGTTCCCAGGCTCTCGTTGTCAGAAGGGAGAAGAGAGCCTGTTAACATTGGGGGGGTCAAACCATTGACTGTTGACTTCCGGCGTGTCATCATTCATGTGATAAACGAAGGACACTCCTACTTTTGTCCCCCCTAAATCCGCCACTGGGTAGTGGCAAATACCAAGTCTGTCACCATTACTTGTAGTGGCTACTCTAGAGTGGGATATCAAATACTCATGAATAAGCCCACCCTGGGCTTCTTTGGTTACCTGTTGACTTCCTCACCCATGGGCATATTATCTGGAGATTAGGCCATAGTTACAAAATTCATAGTTTCTGGTCATGAATTATTCAAATATTCCATGCGGGCGGGCGGCCCTTTTTAATTTAATATTCGTTATTTATTATAAGTGTCCTTTTCGCCGCTGTATCACAATCCCAGGCCGCTGGACCATAAACTTCAGGTAAGTGCCAAAGGCAGCCACTTCCCCTAACTTCGCTGCCAGATTGCATGGCTGAAAGGGGCCCGATTGCTTACTTGCCACAACTACAGAAAATGGCTGCTCTTTGTAGGTTTCAGGAAACTCGAAAGGGCGGCTGCTGCGGTAGACGGAACTTCAATACTGCCATCGCGAATTCCAGTATATAACTCTACAAGAGAGCAACATTCCTGCACCACCATGATTGCCCAGGGTAAAATAAGCTTGAAACCAGCAGCAATACTAACCGAGACTAACATCACGAGCCACGGTAACTGACAACTGACAGAAGCATGCATGTGCAACGACCTTTGAACTCTATTAATAAAAAAGCTCCAAGCGGTGGTCTTTTTAAATGCGGGCGGTGACCAGAAACTATGAATTTTGTTACTATGGCCTTACGGTAGACACAGTGTGTTCAGAGGATAATTCTATCTTGGTTGTCTCCAGGTCGTTATCCCTACCCTGGTCCTGATACTGACAACGCTGTGTGGATGATGGGAAACCCAAACTGGGCCTCCATCAGCCTTCACCTCGGAGAAGTAAGTTCCAACTGCAGTCATCCCTCCTCTGCATGCATAGTCTCATGCCCATGCAGAGGGTCTGGGAACCAGACTAGTTCATGCACACAAATCATCTAAAAACAACTATACTCAGAAAATACTAGCGTCTACATAACTCACAGCCAGAGATCCACTCGAGAGGCTGAGAAAAAAGTTGTGTGAAAGTCGACAATTAGCCCTGCTCATTTATACAACTTGACCACACCCTGTTTCTAACATTATGATTACTGCCACAACTTACGGTATGTTATTCTGCATGCATGCTGTATCATTGTTCATGCTGTATTTAAAATCGGCCGTAGGCCATAATAAAATGTAGTGTACAGGGCACGTGCTCTGCTGAGCACCTCTAGTTTTTCATTAGTTTTGGTTGCCATTACATGTACACTTCCATGCATGCAACATGGCCACAAGAAAATCAATTTACATGCACTTTTCATGGAGCTGGTTTACAATTGTCTCCATGCACACACATACTCATCAACTGCAGGAAACCGACAAAGCTCTTGAAGTCTTTACGAAACCATTTGCACAGTGGCATTCAGTCCTCCACGATCAGTGGAACGTCGCTGGCATCTTGGGCGGAATTAACTACGGAGCCGATGGCATGCCCTTCATCACCAGCCACTACGGGTATTACATGTCTTCATGGCACGTAGTCAGGGCCCTCACTGGACAGAAAGCTAATATGACTGATCATGAGAGGACGCTTACCTTCGCTCCGAGGTTGGATCCACCCTACAGCCTCCCTGTTCACCTCCCAGCAGTCTGGGGATACCTGAAGGCAGATCTCAATATTAATAGTAGCATCCGAATTGAGTTCGGTCTTGAGTTTGGAAGTCTGAATTTGACATATCTTGCTGTACATGGCTGCGAGCTTACGGACCCGGATTTACTACTCACAATGAGTAGTTCCAAGCGTGTGACTTGGCTGTGCTCTCATAATTATCAGTAAGAGTCGCACTGCTCGTGTTATGTATAACATTTATTTATCTATTTTTTTGTGTGCCACAATTTTTTTTCGTACTATGAGTGTAAGTTACCACTATGCAGCAGATTTACCATTACATTGCAAAATTTATCACAATAATTATAAAATCTTATCTATCTATCTATACAATGTACATGTACACGCAGTTGTTTTCCTATATTATACCCCGGTAGCCTGGCTATCCTTCCTGAATTTTGTCTCACAGCTTTGGTTGGCAAAAACTCGGAAGGAAGGATTCTGTGTGTGACAAGGTGCCGCTGTGGTGTCACTGAACGCACTTTGCTAGCCCTGTGTGTCCTCCTCGTTCCCAGGCCTCAATAGCTGGGCGTGGAGGCCTGGGGCTACTCCTGGATGCTGTGTCATCGTCTTGCATCAGCTTTGTTTTTGTGCTGACACGAACAATGAGCAGGCAGTCAGTTGCATTTCTACCATATTGCATCCGGTAGATATGTGACATCACAGTGGCACCATATCACTTGGCTGTACGAGTTCTTTCTGAAACAGTATACGTATCTGGGACATAATTGGTACAAGGATAATAGTACTTACAAACAACAGTTTGTATACGGATAATGCCTATAATAACATAATAATTATAATATTATTATGAATGAGTTAGGTAATAGCTATTATGTTACCGGTAGCGGTATATAGTGCACGTGCTGTGTTCCTGAACGAGCCTTATGCATGGGCTCCTGCATGGTCTTATCATATTATTGACGTCTATACATTATTCACTGCATGCTGGTAATCTGCACATTAATTTTATGCTGGCATGACAGTAGCTATAGTGGTCTGTGGGCTGGACTATGTATATTATACTCCACGTATATATACTGATCGACCTTGTATTACTCATTACCTGTACTGCCTGCCTGCCCTCCCTCCCTCCCTCCCTCCCTCCCTCCCTCCCTCCCTCCCTCCCTCCCTCCCTCCCTCCCTCCCTCCCTCCCTCCCTCCCTCCCTCCCTCCCTCCCTCCCTCCCTCCCTCCCTCCCTCCCTCCCTCCCTCCCTCCCTCCCTCCCTCCCTCCCTCCCTCCCTCCCTCCCTCCCTCCCTCCCTCCCTCCCTCCCTCCCTCCCTCCCTCCCTCCCTCCCTCCCTCCCTCCCTCCCTCCCTCCCTCCCTCCCTCCCTCCCTCCCTCCCTCCCTCCCTCCCTCCCTCCTCCGTTGGCTCCCTTAACTTACTGCACATCTGCAGAAGAACATGTACAAAGTATTAACGCCTAATATTAAACCCCCAATATAAATTCTTATGGGCTTATGGGTATAACCTCCGGGCTCATTTGGCTGCTACAGGGTGCAATGGGTTAATTAACTTAATTAGTTAACACATTATTTCCTACTAGCTATATATACAATACGTACACAGAGAATGTGTTTCCGATCAGCTGTTCGTCATAATGATATTACTCCGCACAATTATCCATGGTGAAACTGACTGACTATAATAATAACATTATACGTGAACAGTATAGCTATATAATGTGTGCATAATTTTGTTGTTGGCCATCCTAATTATTTTGTACTCGTTTGTGAACATTTAAAGCTAGTAACAGTTGTTTATAATAATAATAGTAGAGCTGCGTTCCATGCAGGCCCCGGCCAGCTTACATCACATGAATGATTATAATGACGTTCCTCAAAACATGCATTATAACTATAATTATACAACCACAATTCAAACATAAATTTCAAATGTATATTATTTAGCGCTTCAGCAGATATTTCACACACATCTCATCCAGCATAGTGTTCTGAGTATCGGTCACTCTGAGCTCTCTCACACTGGAAGTATAGACAGTAAAGTTCAGTAACTTGGGACAAGAATTCCCCTTCCAAATCTTGTACATACATTCCACCCACAAGATGTGAATCAGGGTCAAGCTAACACTAAGTTTGTGTAGTTGAGGAAGGCTGAACAGGGCATCGAAGAAACCATGGACACTTACATCAAGGCTACTACCGAATTCACGATGACAAAATATGTTCAGTTCACATAGAGTCCCAATTTCAGCTTGTTTTGTCAAGCCAGCTGCTAGTGGTGCGAGCGTGGAACATTTACATTCAAGCTTTCTCAGCGATGGGTTGGACAGGAGAACCTCAAAGTCATCATCAGTACCTGTGCAGATTGGGAGGATGAGCTCTTGTACGTTGAAGTTTGGGTGGTATGCCATTAGTTTGAGCAAATACTCCATAATTACTTCTCGGCATCCAGTACGTTGAGGTTTGTCATCAAAATAATCGTCAGTTGGTTTCATAGTCAAGGATCTCAGATTCACTGCTTCCTGTCGCAACAGCAAGTCACCAAGTGCAGAGGAGCACTTCAGGATGAGGGACTTATGCAGTTGGGCACAGCCAGGTAGTAGCCTCGTTCCCAGGACGTGACCCGGGAACGAGGCTAAGTCAGGTAGGTGATCACATGAGCTTCGCATGTGGAGTCGTTTCCAAGCTCCTCCCCAGCTTACACAATATGGATGACGGAATTCAGACTCATTGGAACTCCAAACTGCTGGATGTGATGAAAAAGATGGGTTTTGAATGAATTCGCGATTCTTGAAGACGGGTTCCTCAAACATTTCTCCAACATGGAAGTTCCATCGCCAAAGTCTGTTTGGAAAGACAATGTGAAGAAAGAAAAGACCATACAAGACCCTTAGCTACTGCGAAGGGAAGAGGCATGTGACGTAGAGTAAGGTTGCGTAGTGTTGGCTGCTGGCATAGTACCTGAAGAACAGTGTACAATCGATATTGACCTTCATGTGGGAGGCTATAATTAGCAGTCAGTGTCAACACTTGCAAGTTACGCTGCTGTTCAATGACAGACGTTAGAGCATTCATAGCTATTAAATGAGAGTTGCTGTATGCGTAGTCATCTTCGCGGGAACGGGAGGGTTCTATCTCGATCTTGAGTTCTGTGAGTGCACAAAAGGAAACTTGCAGACAACAGACATTGAATGGTACCCCCCACACGCTAATAGGTTGTGCAGACAAAAATGTTGCTAAAGATTGCATCATGGTACTGTCTACTACTCCGATGTCGAGCAAAGACAGTGCTGGTCGTTTGCTCATGAGTGCAGCAGATAGTATTCCTATTGCCAGTGGAGCTTGGTCATTGTGGCAATGACCATGCAGCGTTAGACTTTCAACACTAGAGAGCAGTCTATTCAGTGCACTAGAACAGTTGAGTCCTGTGGAGTCAGTCAGCGCAGCCCAAGAACACTGTGGTATTCTGATACTATCAAATGCGGGACAAAAAACGTCCAGTATTTTAAGCTGTATGGAACATTCTGCAAGCAAGCAAAGGGCATCAAGATCGGACAAACAAGAAGAACCTCCAGGGAAGTAGTGTTGGTACCTAGGAGGTACGAGCTGTCGGGTCCTGCAAGCTTCAGAATAATCACCAGGCCGTAGAAATGCCCTTTCAGCTAACAGAGCGACAGTGTAGCAGGTGATAGGGCTGTAGGCAGGGACAGTATCACAGTCTGTATCGACACTATTGGGAACTGGAGCTTCAGCTTCTGAATGCCTGAAGAGCTCTCCAGCACAACTGCAGGCCAGATAGTTCACAATGTCATGGGGTTGAGCATCCAGACCGTGACGATAGCAGCATTTGTCCCAAGCAATGCGACTCCATCCAAGTTGAAAAAATAACCCTGAGGGCCTAGCATTGTTTAAAACAATTGCAGCAATGGAGGAGAGGTATAGCTCACGATTGCAATGGACTCGTTGCTTCAGTGGATGAATGAGGTTTTCTACTACAGGGAAGGGACGGCGAATCGTGAAAGATACTTTGAAATGTGCCAATCAAAAAGTTTTCCCCAGAACATTTCCATGTCCATACCTTCCACAAAGCATGTCTGCTCTAGCCGGCAGACGTCCACCACTGGGAGGTGAAGGAGCAGTCGATGACGGAGCATGGTTGGAAGTAGGGCTAGCACCTCAGGAGGGTAGTCTTCCAGTCTGCTCACCAGCTGGAGAAGACAGAGGTTCTGGAGGAACAGCGGAGTGGAGGGCATAATTTCTCAGCACGATTTGCAGCATGATGCAATGTCATTAGCGCGGGACATAAGTACGGCACTTCCCCAGGATTTTCTAATTAATTTGCAGCCGTGACCGACATACGGAGGTACTTACCTCTGCTCTACCTAGCTTTACCTGTGCTCTATCTGATCGACTCTACCTGGCTCTACCTCTGCTCTACCTGGTTCTACCTCTGCTCTACCTGGCTCTACCTCTACTCTACCTCTGCTCTGCCTGGTTCTACCTCTGCTCTACCTGCAACCTGGCTCTACCTGGTTCTACCTCTTTTCTACCTGGCTCTACCTCTGCTCTACCTGGATCTACCTCAGCTCTACCTGGATCTACCACTGCTCTACCTCTGCTCTGACAGGCTCTACCTCTGCTCTACCTGGCTCTTGGCTCTACCTCTGCTCTACCTGGCTGTAACTCTGCTCTACCTGATTCTACCTCTGCTCCACCCGGTTGTAACTCTGCTCTACCTGGTTCTACCTCTGCTCTACCTGGCTGTACCTCTGCTCTACCGGCCGGGAGAACTAATGATCAGTAGTCGACGACCTGGAGGCAAGAGTAGCCTGGTGCGGTATACCATAGATGGGTATACAAATGGCAAAGGAGGAGCTGGTTTGACTGCATGCATGGGCAGAGAGGGCCGGGTTTTTTTTTTTTTGTGTGACAGCAACAACTTTTGTGTAGTGGAATCTGTACCAGTGCATGGATAAGGGCAGATCTCTCGAGTTGCACCACAAGTTTGTGTGAGGAAGACCGACATATCACGGAAGACAATAGAGCATATTTTGTCATTGCCTGCTGCAAAATTATCTATCCATCTATTTATCTATCTGTCTATTTTGTAGCATGGCAATGATTGATGATGAAAGTGATGATCATGTCTTGGGTGGTAATAAAGAATATCAATGATCTAGCTTGTCCAGAAGACCAGGTACAGGGCCATGGCAATGCAGCACATAGAGACATAGGGACTCAGTCTTTCTCCAATTCTTGCACACTTCCAGAATATTCCTAGGAGACTGTAAGAGGAAGATGTACAGAGAAACGTGATTCCGTATCTACACATTAATCATGTTGTTCAAACTTACTTTTAAGTAGTAGGTAATGAGTTGGATGAAACCTAGTCTCTGTCCCAGACCAAACCAACCCCAGCACAGATCGCTTCCACTCACTTCCACTGGAAGTGAGTGGAAGCGATTCGTGCTGGGGTTGGTTTGGGTCTGGCACTGGAAATGAGTGGAAGCGATCCGTGTTGGGGTTGGTTTGGGTCTGGCACTGGAAACGAGTGGAAGCGATCCGTGTTGGGTCTGGGACTGAGCCCTGAGTATACATCAATTAACGATAAGGAATTGGGAGAGAACAAGGAGAAAGATAAGGAGAGAGCCTGATATGCTGCTCCGTCAAATCTCCTTAGAGGTACAAGTTACCTCTCTTTGCAATCGCCGTCCCTTAATTGTCAAACACTCCTTAGAGCTAGAGGTAGGAGCTATGTACCTCTCCTTGGAGTCGTGTTACAATTTAGCTGCTTCTTAGCAGGGGACAGGCTCCCTGATATCAGTGATATGTCTCTAAGTCAAATCTGAGAGTGAAAGTGACCCATGCCCCTTTTCCGTTCTTTCTGTCTACCTGATGGACGTCACCACAGCGACCACACATGACCAGGTCTCCCTATCCATATTTGCAATCAACAAACGATCAAAGACTAGAGGTGGGAGAGGACTGGGAATGAGGCTGACATTCTTCCCTACCCTTTCCTATGTGGGTCGATGATTCTCGGGAACATTGATCTGAAGTAGGCACATGTGCAGATGAGGAGTAGAATCACCACCAGAAGACTCTGGAAGTTGAACAGGGCAGACTTGTGTGTGTGTGTGTGTGTGTGTGTGTGTGTGTGTGTGTGTGTGTGTGTGTGTGTGTGTGTGTGTGTGTGTGTGTGTGTGTGTGTGTGTGTGTGTGTGTGTGTGTGTGTGTGAGTGTGTGTGTATGTGTGTGTGTGCATGTGTGCATGTACATGAGCAGGTACAAGTGTGTGGTATGTACATGAGGTGTACATGTCTGGATTAGCCTTGTTCCCCCAACATCTACTTCAAGTATAATCATGCCAAAATTCTTGGGGTCTACTCTATCATGTGAGTGACATCAATTCTAACTAGGTAGACAGAGCGGGGAGGGGTTTCCACAAAAACTCCTGGTCCTATCTTGTGGTGTCTGTCCACGGATTGGAGACTAAAGTGTTCGCATGATAGTATTAATACTACAGTAGCTTCGTTCCCGGTCCATTCCCACTACCAGTATCTGGTCACGTGCGGTGACATCAGATAGAGAGAGGGTAGACACAGAGTCAAGCAGACAGAGGATAGACACACGAGGGTGGCGCCCAACCATTATAATACCTGTGACAGTCAACAACAAACGGTATTGGTCGTCTGCCTTGCGAACACTCTGACATCTTTGGACAGACAGTACAAGATAGGACATCAAGATTCTTCGTTGGGCCCCGCACATGAAGCATCACAGCATCACATGAAGCATCACAGTTGCCCCACACCCCTAGCCTTGTTCCCAGTCCCATGCCCAGCTTTTCGTCGCTTACTGCAAGCGACGAAAAGCTGGGCGTTAGACTGGGAACGAGGCTACCACACCCCACTAGATATCGAATACACCAGGCTCCCCCCTCCGTCTTTGCATATTGCAAGCAACCAAACCAAAAATCACACGATGGTAACGCATCCAGCAAAGATGTGTTAACACTAGAAGTTGTTCATATGACAGTTTTGATAGCTAGATTTGTGGACACATGGTTATGACTCAATATTGCATGGTAGCAGACATTCTTATGCTGAAACTCACCATTTCCTAGCTAGATATAGATCCTTTTCAGTGCTTTTCTTTGTTTATCATGTAGCAGGCGTTTGCAAGTGCACGTGACTGTAATGTACATCAAAAGGAGTTAAATTTTAATCCCAAAATAGTCTCGTTCCCAGACCCCGAACGTGAATGCGCGTTCGGGATTTGGGAACGAGACTAAGTAATCCCAATAACGGTTACCTAGGTATTCAACCGCGGTAAACTACTCTATTTGGTGCCCACCTCTTGTAAACACGTGTTGACCAAATTGTTGTCAAGCGATTCGCGGATTGCTGATTATGCCCGAACCAAAGGAGGCTGCGAGTGGATGCAATCCGGATGCAAGGATCTCAACACATGGCGAGCAACCTGGGTGAGCTCTCTGCTTGACAGGTCTGCACTTGGCGATAAAATATTTGGTTGCCCCTCCCCCTTGCAAATTATAAGACCAGCAGGCTGAGAACCCTCTTTTCTGTACCTTTTGAATGTCTGTCAAGCAGGAGTGCTGCATAAGAACAAAGCCAAAGGACAGACTAATTACAAACCTAGCTTTAATCAAGGGGTGGTCACGCCAATAAGCGCCGTACTTAGAGCTGCGACCGGCGATTGTGACCCCGTATACGGCGGATGTAGGTGTGGCTTACCTTATTACTCCGTATACTACCAAAAAGTCACACAGTCACGGTGGATTTTTGCGACGGTCACAGGGTCACCGGCAGTTTAGCAGCGCGGTCACGCGGTCACTGTCAGTTTTTGGACGGTCACAGATTGTGATCCCGGTCGCAGCTCTAAGTACGGCGCATATTGGAGTGACCACCCCTTGTTTAATGTTGTACGATGCCGTACATGTGTACAAGGCCAGGGAAACTACATTCATCGTTTCACATCAGCCATTTCCAAAATTTGCAGCAGGTGGGTGTTGCATATTTTCAGCGAGTTGCAGAAACCCTGCTTACAGTTTTGTCAATAAGTGGACGAAAGAGATGGCCTGCTCCTCTGGAGCTGTCATCCAGGAGATAACTGAGCATCCTTCAATGGTCACAACACATGACAATCACCTCATCAACATCACTATCACGTGTGTGAGCAAATAACCATTGTGAGGTTCACAGCTCTAAGGTTATGGCATTTGAATTCTGTCCAGTCAACAGGTGAGTGCTGGACCTGGTACTGCAGTGAAGGGTGAGCCAGGGTCAGATGGAGACGCTGTCATGAGGGGAAGCAATGGAGTGAGCAATGGGAGAGAGGTGGACGGTGGTGGTACTTCTGATCAGAACCAGGGCGACATGATGAGCGGTGAGGAGCCGTTTGTGTTTGTGTGCAATCCGTTCACTCTCTGTGTGAAGTATATTGTAGCAATACAGTTTGTCATGGAACTCGCATGATAAAATATTCCATGCCTCCTCCAATAAATCAAGCAGGGATGCTTTGAGGGATGCTTTGCACGGGTCTAGGAAGTAACCTAATATGTCTATGCAATCTGTGGCCATGCATGGATCCACTCCAGGTGGAGAAGAAAGGAGAGGAGAAGGAGGAACTGAGGGAGAAGGAGGAGCAGGAACTGAGGGACAAGGAGAAGGAAATGTGGGAGGAGGAAGAACTGAGGTAGGGGGAGAAGGAGGAGGAAGTGGAGGAGGAGGAGGAACTAAAGGAGAGGTAGGAAAAGGAGGAGGAAGAACAGGGGGAGAAGGAAAAGGAACTGAGGGAGAAAGCGAAGGAGGAGGAGGAGGGCAAAAGAAAGGGGGTGAAGGAGGAGGAACTGAGCAAGAAGGAGGAGGAGAAGGAGGAGGGAAGGGGGAGGGAAGAAGTGACAAAGAAAGAAGAAGGAAAAAGAAGGAAGAGGAGGACTCCGGGCCAAGGTAGGTTAGCTGCTTGTATTGTGTGACAAGGTCTGCTATGGTAGTGATCACTACGGGCCATAAGTTGCGAGTATAGAACCTGCAAGCACTGTATACATGCCCAAAGCACTCAACACGGTGGTGTGAGAGACGACAGCTTCGAGTCCCACCAGTTGCACCTACATGTGTAGGAAGATTTATTTTCCTGTTTTCCCTTCCCAGGAACGGGCTTCAAATATTTATGCATTCATTTACTTCCTGCCCAATCCTGCCAATCTGGGAAAACTTTTGTAAAGATAAAACAACAACCAAAAACGTACTACAGTGTGCCGGCGGCTTGCCAAGAGAACATGATGACATCATCGACGATGATGTCATCATACACTCTTAAGCTATTGTATACACTCCACAGGATGACGAAGCAGTGTCTGCTGAAGGTGTGCAAAGAACTGAAGTTGTACAGGACACCGGAGCTGAACGATGTGCTCTACCTTCACTTCAAGGGTGTGTGTGGTTGTGCCAGTTTGGCTTAGTAAGCCCACTGAGTCCGTAACAGTAGCCTCGTTCCCAGGCCCCTCCCAGCTTTCCGTCACTTGCAGTACGGTTATGCTTCCGTACTGCAAGTCGGATGCCCATTGAGCCTGTGAGGCTAACCTTGTTCTCAAGCCCCTCCCAGCTTTCCGTCACTTGCAGTACGGTTATGATTGTTTCCGTACTGCAAGCTAAAAGCTGGACAGTGGCCTGGGAACGAGGCTACTGTGAGGTAGTAAGGGGAGCATGCAACTGCATTGTATCCCTAGATGGAAACTTTTAACAGATTCCTACAAAACAACAGTTTGTGTGGAAGTGGAGAGAGTACATTGAATAAGCCAGTCGATTGCATGTGTATTTCTCCCCTTGCAGGATTCTCCCGCATTGAGAACCTTGAGGAGTACACTGGTCTGAAGTGTCTGTGGCTAGAGTGCAACGGCATCTTGAGAATTGAAGGACTGGACAACCAGAAGGATCTGAGATGCCTGTATGTGAGGGTGTGTGAGTGGAGGGGTGTGGGGAGGGAGAGGGCAATTGAAGTGTAAATGAAGACCAAAATTAGGGGGTGGATATTCAAGCTAAATGTGTATGATTCCCTTCTCTCCTTTCCCTCCCTCTCCCTCCCCCCTCTCTCCCTCTCCCTCCCCCCTCCCTCCTCCCACCCTCCCTGCCTGCCTCCCCCTCTCCCTTCCTCCTTCCTGCCCTCCCTCCCCTCCTCCCTTCCTCTCTGCCTCCTTCCCTCCCTCCCTCATCCCTACCTCCCTTCCTCCATCCCTCTCTTCCTCTCCCCCCCTCCCTCCTCCCCCTTCCCTCCCCCCTTCCTTCCTCCCTCCCTACCTCATCCCCTCCCCCCTCCCTCCCTCTCTCCCTCACCCCTACCTCCCTTCCTCCCTCCCTCTCTTCCTCTCTCTCCCCCTCCCCCCTCCCCCCTCCCCCTCCCCCCTCCCTCCCTCTCTCCCTCCTCTCCTCTCCCCCTCCCTCCCTCCCTCCCTCCCTCCCTCCCTCCCTCCCTCCCTCCCTCCCTCCCTCCCTCCCTCCCTCCCTCCCTCCCTCCCTCCCCCTTCACACCCCACCCCCAGCTTCCTCCATCAGAATCTGATTCGAAAGATTGAAAACCTGGACCACCTGCATCTGTTGGACACCCTCAACGTCTCCAACAACATGATCGCCAAGCTGGAAAACCTACGTACGTATGAATTACAACTCAGCTATTTAGTTTCTTACAAGATTCAGCCACAAGCCAAGGTTCTGCATATAATTATCTAAGAGCTCCTAGTGATGCTTCAGGCTGATGCAGACCTAGCAGACTGCATAGCAACCTTACCACCCTGTTCCGAGGCTATCAACATACATGTGTGTCTCATAAGCTCTCATGAGCTGGCTGCTCCTGGCAGGTGACATAAAAGTTTGATTGATTGATTGATAGTATACCATGCCTCTATAATGTATTATACATTCCATGTTGATAGCCTATTAGCCTCTTTCCCAGGCCTGAGACGGTGAGGCCTGGGAATGAGCCTAATAACCTGTAGGCAGAGGTTGTGAGTACCATTGAAATCCCAAGTACCTGAGTGTGTCATATCGGGTTGGTTGCTAAGTGACTATGAGATGTGGATGACATGGGTACATGTACCTCACATGTCAACATTGACTCACAAAATAAAAACTCCCAACATTGCCATGGACGGTTCCATGGATCTTGAAGACTCCCTTCCAGTCCGAACTCCAGATGGGACTGCCCGGGACTTGGTCCCACAATCCCATGTCATCCCTGTGCCCCAGTAGGAATCCCACCCTTTGGTGTGAATGCCCTTGTTCACCTTGACATCTCCTCTCCCTGTGCAGGCTGTCTCCATGTGTTGACCACGCTGCAGATTGCACACAACAGACTCTCCACTGCAGCAGACATCGAGGAGCTGGTGCACTGTCCAAAACTAAGGTAGTATCGGTATGAATATTATTGTGCATGACATTGTATAATTATTGCATAGTTGCATACATACCTATAGTGTGGCCCACGATTTCACAGCCACCCTAGTGCAAGTATGAGGATCTAGTTATACATGTAGCAGTGCCCTTCCCTCTCCCCTCCCCTCTCCCATCCCCTCTCCCATCCCCTCTCCCCTCCCCTCTTCCCTTCCCTCTCCCCTCCCCTCTCCCCTCTCCCCTCCCCTCTCCCCTCCCCTCTCCCCTCCCCTCCCCTCCCCTCTCCCCTCCCCTCTCCCCTCCCTTCCCCTCCCTCCCACTCTATTTTCACTTGAAAATCTCTAGCATAGCCTAGTGAGGTAGTAGCCTCGTTCCCAGGCCAGACTGTAGACAACAAACATACAACACTGGGAACGAGGCTAGGTCCACCCAGTGCACACTATGCAAGGATCTCATTCCTGAATGGGAGTGAGACTCCTCACTGGGATGGACACACTCTCCCCTGCTGCAGTGTGGTGGACATGTCCCACAACAAACTGGAGGACCCTGCTGTGCACGAGATCTTCTCGGCAATGGAGAAACTGGTAGGACACATCATCCACACACACGAGGGTGCAATACACCCACCCCCCCCCCCCCCCCCCCCCCCCCCCCACACACACACACACACACACACACACACACAAACACACTTTCCTGACAGTTGGAATGAGCAAACTCATGTGTGCTGGCTCAATGTCACTCAGTTTGTAATTCTACATGCACCTCTCAGAGTGTTCTGAACCTGATGGGCAACCAGGTGATCAGGCATATCCAAAACTACCGCAAGAATTTCATCTGTGACATTGTGAGTGATACTTCCGCTCCTCCTCTCCCTCTGTCCTCCTCTTCATTCCACCTTCTTCCCCACCTTCCTCCTCGTCCTCTCTCACCTTTTCCCTACTCTCCTCCTCCTCCTTCTCCTGTTTCCTTCTCCCCCTCTTCCATTTCCTTTTTTCTCTTTCCCACTGTCCCCCCCCCCCCCCCCCCCCCCCCCCCCCCCCCATTCCCTTCTCCCACCTCCTGTCCCCCTCCCCCATAATTGAATTGTTCGTCTAGCAACTAATTGCAATATCAATTGTGTTACCGTCTGGAAACTTGAACAGTTATGCGTGAAGTGCATGTGACTGACTTTGAAATCATTTTTAAGGAAATTGTTTAAAAGCGCTATATTTTGGTCACATCTACAATCCCGTGAGGGTTCACATTAGGTGTGATTACCTGGCAATCTCCGTCCCACAGCCCACCCTGAACTACCTGGATGATCGGCCAGTGTTCCCAAAGGATAGAGCCTGTGCCGAAGCATGGCAAGTTTATACTGACTGATTTGTACACATACACTGTAGCAATCACAAAAGTGCATTGATGAATCTAATGAGTCTGAGGCTTCCATACTGGTTACACTACAGAGGTGAAGGGGCCTGGCACGTGTGCAGTGTATGTACGTACATGTAGCATGGCATGGAGGTTGATGTGTCAGGCCTTGTGTTGCTTTTCGTGCTACAAGTGATGAGTCAGGTGGACGAGGCCTGGGAATTAGGCAGTTTTTAGCTGCTCTGACACTCACTTACATACACACACACACACACACACACACCACACACCACACACACACACCCACACACCACACACACACACACACACACACACCACACACACACACCCACACACCACATACCACACACACACACCACACACCCACCCACACACCACACACACACCACCACACACACCCACCCACACACCACACACCACACACACACCCACACCACACACACACACACCACACATACACGCACACACACACACACAGGAGGCGTGGGGGTCTTGATGAGGAACGGGCGGAGAGGCAGAGGTGGATTCAGAGGGAACACAAGAGGATCATGGACAGCGTCCAAGGTGTGTACCCCTTTGTGCTGCTGCCATGGCAACTAGGACCATTCCAAATACATGTATGTACAGATTCTGTGAAGGGTAAGATATGCTGGTAGAATTATGATGTATTGTCTGTGAGTATATAATGTCTATGCAATAGCTCAGTCTATAGTCTGCAGTCCTTGCTTGCTTGAATTCTCTCTCAAGTGTGGCTGTTGTATGATACTGACACAGGACTGGCAAGAATCAGGGAGAGAGCTCTTGCTAGGAGCCAACAACAGGAGGGGGAGGAGGAGGACGATGAGGAGCAGGAGGAGGGAGATGTCTCGGAGGAAGAATCACTATCACAGGAAGATCAGGTGTGTGTGTAAATGATCACATGCACTCTAGCCTCGTTCCCAGACCCCGCCTAGCCTCCCAAAACGGCCTGGGAATGAGGCTAGACCCCGCCCAGCTTTCCATCACTTGCAGTTGCAGTTCCTGTACTGCAAGCATGGGAACGAGACTGGAACCTTGGTATTCCTAGCTGTGCTATCCTGTAATGAACAGCTTGCCCCTCCACTACCTCCCCCCCTCCCCCCTCCCCTCCCTCCCCCCTCCCCCCCTCCCCCCTCCCCCCCCCCCCCCCCCCCCCCCCCCCCCCCCCTCCTCCCCCTCTCCCCTCCCCCTTGTAAAAGCCTGCCCTGACTATCAAATTAGTAGCAAACCACTTTGGCTGACCGCTCTTAGTTTGTCATGCCCCATTTTTGACCCCTTCTTTTTATGGAAGAAGCACTGCATGTATACCTCCACGTTGACGTTATACCTGTAATCATGTTACTATTCCATAGGCCCATGAGATGCCACCTGACCTTGAAGATGCTGAAGCAGAAGTACACCAGGCAACTGCAGCTACGAGTGGCGGGAGTATTCAAACTGTCAGCACGTCCACAGAGCTACACAAGGATACGTCTACTTATAGTACAACCGCAGGCCGTGAGAAGGTGTTCCTGACTGAACCCATCAGTGAAGAGCCCATAGAATCACCGGAAACCCTGGAGCTCATCAAACCGAGAGGAGCGGAAGAGAAGCTGTTTGGGTCTCCAGATCTTGGCCTGTTTTCCACATCTTCTCACGACCATCAAACAGAGCATGCCACTCCCCTTATCATGGATCTCACTTCAACCAAATCAGGTTTTGAGCCCCGGCGTGCAGAGGAACAGAGGAAGAAGCCACTGATTGAAGTTCTCAGCTCCAGTGAGAATCCACCCCCAGAGCAAGGTGAACCCAACCCAGCACCACTGATCAAGGAACTTAGAAATGAAGACCAAGACGACTTCTCCAGTCTGAAACCAAGCGGCGACCTCCTTGGCGATACCAGCGAAGGCATGCCGCCAGCTGAAACAGTGGACAACCGTATGATAGTAGAATTAGGAGATGACACAGACAGTACCATGCAGCAGGTTAAGCTTCCTGTCAAATCTAAAGAGAGTGCAGAAAGCAAACCCGTCCGTAGCATTGCTGGAGCATTACCACCAGACTCGATTGAGATGACGGATGGGCAAGAATGGGCCGCTCCAACTGAGAAAAGCAAGCAGGTCCGGTCTGGAGTCACGACAGGGTCTCACAACACTTCAGCAGTCGAACAACAGCATGGTAGTGGATTGGTGATTGAAGAAGTGGGCAGTGATGATGAAGGTAGCTCCATGGCTGATGAGCCTGGCATCCAACTGTCAGATGTCCCAGCTGTGAAAGATCTCTCGGAAGTTCGTCGTACCGAGTCTGCTCTAGAATCACTGAGAAGCAAGCCTGAAAGTCAACTAACCGCAGAAGACAAGATATGGCAACTGGCAGCTAAAGGTGGATCGACCCTTGAAAGCGATCGTGTTGAACTTGACCCCCAGACGAAGGAAAGACTTCATGAGAGATTAGGCGATGCTGGCTTGCTGGACAAAGTGTCTATTCCCCTTTAGTATTGATCATGCGACATTGTATAATTATGTTATGTCAGGTGTATATCCGCACATGTACAAAGACTATAGCTTGACTGGTATAATTATCCCCGAAACTCAGTATTCCTATGTATTAGTTTTATTGTCTACACACGCCCCCAGTTTTTGTTGCTTGGAGTTTATACGCAACTATGGCAGCTAGCAGCTAAAGGTGCAGTATGCAAGCAACAAAAGCTGGGCGTGGAGGCCGGCCGGCCAGCGCGCTGAACATAAAAAAAAGTGAAAAGGGAAAAACAGCTAACTTTGGAGTATAAATAGAACCAAAGCTGCATGGACAAAAAAGACACATGAAAAAAAAGTGAACCATGCAAAATAGCCTAGCAGGAAAGAAAACATACACTTGGACTGCTATATATCCTCACTCCGCATGCATGCAGCTGTACTCCATAATGAAATCCAGAATGGATGCCTATATAGGGCCTGTTTCATTTCGTGAACATTTCGTGAGCAACCAGTATAACTGTTATACTAACGGCATTTCTAAGGAGAAACAAAAAGCAATATCCTGGCCTCACTCACTAAAAGAAAAAAAATGGAAAAGGATAAATGAACAGAGTCCAGCATGAACTAAAACTGAAAACAGACTGGATGAAAAAAAGAAAAAAAAAGAATAAAGAAAAAAAAAAAAGGAAAAAAAAACAACCTAGCAACAACCTACCCCTCCGTGACAGGTCAGACACCGAAGTGTAAGCCTCAGGAGCGCTGGATAGGCGCCGGTGACTGGAATCACAGGAGGCTAACCTGCTTTCAACCAGAACACCTTTCTTTAGCTTCGGTGGTCAGATGGGAACCGGCGTACTCAAGCTGCTAGGCGGGGAAGTCAGGAACCGGTGTGTACGGAGTGGCCCAGACTCGTACTCGGTTATTGGGGAGACGAACACTCAACCCCCAGGCTGTAAAGCAAGTGCTTAGCGAGTGTGCCATCCCGACTTCCCGCCAAAACTTGCTACAAATTCAGTATTTAAAGCCCGTTTCCGGTTGCGCGCGCCCCTCGCGGTTCAAAGGTCACGTATTGACTTGTCATATCACATTGATTGAAGCAAGAAAGCGGTTTCTTAGATATATAGATGCATGCTGGATGATGACACTGTGACACCAACGGATACTAGTACGAAACAGCTCTACACGAGTGTGCCATGCAAAGGCGGAATACTGGCCTGGGAACAAGCAAGGCAAAAAGCTAAGTACTATAATAGTCTCGGAACCAGACCCTTCGCTGTGTAGGGTCTGGTTCCGAGACTACACATGGAACCCCCGCTGCTTGAACTCATGAACTCTGCACTCATATCTCACCTTGAAGCTTTTTGCACTGACCTCCAGTTTGGGTTCAAGTGAAGTTATTCAGCTAACTGTCTCGTTTATAGCTCATTACAGTGGAACAGATTCAGGATAGGAATATCAGTGTGCAGAATTCACCATGAAACGTTACCTACAAAGATAAATTGCTGTAATTGTAGTGAAAATCCTAGAATTATTACAGAACTACTGCGTAGTTCATAGTACAGTGGTCCTCGTGGGGAGACCCTGTGTTCGGGCGGTGTTAAAGCTCTTGTATTGTATTGTATTGTTTAAATGTTCTTTTAACACGGTTGCTACATCGGCAGGCTGGTTTTCAGTAACGCCCTGTCTACAATAATTACAAGCAAAGCAATACAACGAGAAAGAAAGGGGCAGCAACAAAAGGAAGCAATTTTCCATTACAGGGTAAACACAAGGCAAACATAATGAAACAATTAGTATTATCATAAGTAGTGACTTTTATATATAAGGTTTTAAATGCTGACAGAGTAGGTGATGGGTACAGGGACTGGTGTAAGGAATTCCAAATAACTACCCCTTGATGATAAAAGCTGCTTTTGGTCGTCAAGCAGATAGCATTTCTCTCCTCCCTGTGGCCTACTGGCAAGCTGCTCGCCACAGTCCTGAAGGTGTGGGTATGTGCATGGATGGTAGGGATGAGCAGAGGTCATTCATTGCAAGAACACAAGCTCATGACAGCTATGAGTCCTTGTCACTGTGGTGTTGGTGTGCCCCCCCCCCCCCCCCCCCCCCCCCCCCCCCTTCATATACCTAACATCTGTAGCATTCCATGTGAAAACACTTCTTCATTGCAATCACCTGCATGCAGTTATCACCCTCCCCTACGAAACAATGACACACGTCGTCGTAAGACATTCCTTACACTCACACGTCCTCACTGTCCTTCCCTCCTCTCCCCCAAGTCCTTAATTGTTCCTCCTATCTTTCCTCCGTCCCCCCAAGTCCTGCTGTATGCTCTACCCCTTCCCCCTCTCCCATCCCACTCCCTCAAGTCTTGCTCCCCCCTCCTCCCTCTCAAGTTCTCCCCTCTCCCAAGTCCTGCTACCCTCCTGCTCCTCCCCCTCCCTGCAGGCCTGCACCCCCTCTCCCTACACCCCTCCCCTCTCCCTACACCTCCTCCCCTCTCCCTACACACCCTCTCTCCCTACACCCTCCTCCCCTCTCCCTACACCCCTCCTCTCTCCTACACCCCTCCCCTCTCCCTACACCTCCTCCCCTCTCCCTACACCCCCCTCTCCCTACATACCCTCTCTCCCTACACCCTCCTCCCCCTACACTCCTCCCCTCTCCCTACACCCTCCTCCCCTCTCCCTACACACCCTCTCTCCCTACACCCTCCTCCCCTCTCCCTACACCTCCTCCCCTCTCCCTACACCCTCCTACCCTCTCCCTACACCCCTCCCCTCTCCCTACACACCCTCTCTCCCTACACCCTCCTCCCCTCTCTCTACACCTCCTCCCCTCTCCCTACACCCTCCTACCCTCTCCCTACACCCCTCCCCTCTCCCTACACCCTCCCTTCTCCTCTCCCTACACCCCCTCCCTCAGAGGTACGTAGGGGGCACCTCAGAGGTATGTGGCTACACCTTGGTTCGTAGGGAACCTTGGAAGTATGTGAGGACACCTTATAGTGTATAAGGAACCATAGACGGTATACATGACTACAATTACTTTGTTTTCTAAAGCAGAGGAAAGTCACCAACTCCACTAATAATGAAGCAGTTGTTGTGTTGCCATGTTGCCCTGGCAGCCTGTGCATGAGTGTGTGTGTGTGTGTGTGTGTTTAACTCTGAACAGCTGCCTTGAATTGTGTTTTGCTGGTGCCACCTAATCAAATTCGCTGATCCCCCCCCCCCCCCCCCCCCCCCCCCCCCCCAACACTCAGGCACTGTTCTTGCCATGGCCGGAGGAGCCCAACAAACTGAAGGAGGATCACAAGGCTGTGATGGAGGCTGTCCGAGATGTCGTGGAGAAGGATTTCAAAGAGTACATTGCCACCCACTGAAGAGTGTAGCGTCCAGTTTACGAAATTCTGAAGTATTTGTAGCCTTTCATGTTTGTATAGTAATGGTTTCATGCATAGGTACATGTGGTCGATAATCAGTGCTGCTGATCGCGTTGTAAGAATCTCAATTTTCATCATCACACAATGATGCACCGATATTTAGCTGATAGTCTGATAACTGATTATCTACCGATAGCCGATGCAGACTTGAAGTGTGGAATAAAAGAATACCACCGCTCAATCCAATTAGCGCTACAGTTTACTACATGCATGTAGTGTTGTCCTAGCCTCGTTCCCAGTCCCACGCCCAGTTTTCGTTGCTTGCAGTACGCTGGGCGTGGGACTGGGAACGAGGCTAGTGTTGTCCCATATATCAGTCGTAGTTATATACGCTTTGTAAACCTTTGGTAAACTCCATGAAAATGGTCCTTTTACGTACAATTGCAACTTGTAAAGTAAGCTATAGGATGTTGCCTGCAGGTTTCTATGGAAACAACTTGGCTAGCCTCGAACCCAGGATTCGAGGCTACTCCTTGGCATACAGACCATGCATGCACATCAAGCAGAATTGGGACTTTCCCCATCTAGAAACTATGTACATATAGGTACACTTGAGGAAGACCCACCCAAGTCGAAACGTGATTATACCTCATCAGTCACAAACTCTGGCAGATTCTGACTACTCCCACCTACTATGACATTGTACTATTGACCTAGTAGTGGAGTTCAGCAATTAAGCCAGTCGTTGCTCCGCACCCTCCCCCTACTTTACTCACAGTATAGCATAATTATGCATGACCGGTGATCAGAAGCATTAATTGTTTTCATAGTCAGGTACATAGCTAAGATGCATCAATACACAACTCGATCGATCAATTAAGCAGTTCAAACCATTATTATAATTCAGCAGGACGTATACGTACTGCTCATCAACCCATGCAACCTGTGTATAGGTAGAATCTGGGTGGAGAGGAGTCTCAGTCCCAGACCATGATTTTGCGGGTCTGGGAACAAGACTAGATGGAGGCCATGGGAATGAATTTAGCTATAGAGGTGGGTGGTAGTCAGCTAGGGGCCCTGTACTAAGGTATTATATACCGCCTAGTATTAAATTCCCCATATAAAATACATATGGCCTGGCTTATGGGAGCTCATGACGGCTTTTGCAGTTGTTGGTTCCACTGCTATTCACAAGGTTCAATTTTGTTCTTCCCAGGACTCATGGCGTCATGCAGCTTGATGATTAAATAGCACCCTGTAGGAGCCAAATGACCCCCATGCACTTGTACCTTTAGTAACCTCGTTCCCAGGCCTTCTCACCCCTGGCCAGCATTTGTCACTCATGATCAACAAAGTACTGCAAGCAGCAAACACCAGGGTGACAAGGCTGGGAACGAGGCTAAAGTCCTTCAGTACAAGTCATTCTCTACTACATCTACTTACATGTAGCTGATCTGGTACGGCAAACAAGATAGTGACAGTAACTTGTTGATAGAATGAATCATAGAACAATCATATGTCGTACAGTTACAAGGTTCAAAAGAAAAATATTACTTCTCCTGTGATGTGTGGCGTCAAAGAAGGCACTCAATGATCTAGTATCGGTAGCTGTTTCTTCTCTGCAGTGATGAATCATAGCTAACTGTGTTGGCTACTCTTGCGATGTGCTCTGATCCCCTAAACCCCCTCTCCGAACGCAGGATCCCATCAGGGTAGGCACTGTGTCTTCTTCGGTCAGGAAATTTAGTTCTCTCACTTGAGCTTCTGTTTGATAATCTGTCACTAAGATCCGAAAACCTTCTTTCACCAGTGCTCAGAAATCGATCGCTGACATCAGAAAATCTTCTGTCACTGGGGTCAGGAAATCTACTATCAGTGATGTCTGAAGATCTTCTGTACTTTGGTGGAGAGGGATGGGCGTCGAACGTCCTGCTAAGAGGGGGCTGGTTCATGCTTGGTCGACGGAAAGGGGTTCTTGGGTAGTCCCCATCATCTATGTGGTCGTCCCACTTTCGTTTGTGGTGAGTATTTGGGTAAGGTGGCAGGGGCTCCCTCGGGTAGTACTCCTCATGTCGTGTGGAGGGTGGTCGGGGTTCCGAGAATGATTTCCTGGGAGGGTCTAGTTCATGTCTGTGTGGTTATGTGTGTATGTAGTATATTGGACATGAACGTGGCACAGTGTGATAGGCAATGAACACTGTTCACAAACTGCAATTTTACCAAACATAGCACATACAGTACGCGTGTTTAAAATTGATGTTGAGATTCGGAATGCAATAGTTATGGCTCTAAGTTTCTGAAAAATGGTGCAGCGTCACCTATGGGTCTTCCAGAGCTTTGTTTAGGCCATCAGTTGCTGTGTTCAGGTCTTCCAGATAATCGGGAAGACCTAAACACAGCATATTATGCATTTGTAACGGAAACCTGGACCAGCGACAGATAGGTTCTGAATCTCGGCATCTGGTCAAATGGCCAAATGCTGCTCCAGGTCATTGAAGGTACTCTCCCACTCTGTAATTACCGTAGTAAAGGCATGCTGAGGTGTTGAGCACTGCCAGTGTTTCATTTAGAAAAAGATTCAAGGGGGTGGGTGCGAAATGATAGCATGGTGATAAGGGGGGGAGAGGCATGAGTTGCCTAGCATACATAACTCAAGGGGGCAGCAATGACCGCCCACCTACTAAATGAAACCCTGACTGTGGGGGGCTAGCCTCATTCCCAGGCCCCACCCAGATTTTTCATCGCTTACAGTCCGTACTGCAAGTGCCAAAAAACTGGGCGGGGTATTGCAAGTGATGAAAATCTGGGTGGGGCCTGGGAACGAGGCTAGTGGTTGGCAGCAGTGCTGAGTCCGCCATTGACAGCCAGTACAACTGCTGCCTCTCAGGGCTTTCAGAGCTAGAGCAGCTACATGTGGAGTTGAACGGTGACCATAGTCCGCACTTTTCCATATTTAGATCCACATTCAAAGTCGCAAGTGTTAATGCTCTTCGCCAGAGCTCTGCGGTCAGGCCATGTGCCACACTTTAGTGTGAGCTCAAGTTTAAGTAGATACATAGATAGATAGATAATTTTAATTTGTAACAGGAATGCTCCTTCAGCCTGCAATCAGCCATTCTTCCAGGAGGTTCTACGTAAGATTGCCCATGTCCCTAGTGTAGCCCCGCCTCCTGAACATCCCACTTCTGTTCCTCACACACACACATAGAAATTTTAATATAGTGATGTACCTTGAAATAGGAGGAATTGGTGGATGGTAAGGAAGTAGAGTTCTATGCGGCTCATGTTGTGGCGGGTATGCGGGCCTAAAGCTGTCATGAAATCCGGGAGGGTGATCCAGAAGAGGTCGGTCGATTGAATCCAGAGAGGAACGGGAGAGGGGGCGTCTCAAATCTATTTCTCCACCAGGATGAAGGGACCGGGAATAACCAGATGGAGGTTCAAGCGATCTGAAGTTGGCTTCAGAATCGTACTCATTGACAATGGAGTTGGGGTGATATCGACCCTTCTTGGGTGGAGGGAGCTGAGGATCATAGGACACACTGCGCTTCAAAAGGCCCCTCTTGGTAGTCACTGTCAGACCTCTCATCTCAACAGCACTGCTGAACCCTCTGCCGCCTATCCTGTGCCTCGGTGGCCACACAGCATCGTACTTGGCAATCAGAGGGAGGTGGGGAAGAGGGGAATACTTCATCCGATCCTTGGTGCACTCCTGAAACAATGACATAAAAATAATTGGGACTCAACCAATCGGGAGGTGACATTTCATCCATGGACAGGAAGTGAAGGTATTTATTAAATTACTGGTTATTAGTATTTACAGACAACTTGTGGCCTTGAGTTATTTGTCAACAGGGACCAGTCCCTATACAACTGCAACTGCAAAATTCCTTGCCAATGGGTTCATCGAGGCAGGTGCCTTCTTCCGTGTCCCGGACATGAATAAACTTTAGACGGCCGGTCATATCCCACTCAGTGAATATTAACATATTCATTAAAATAAAAAATACCAGGTGGTTTGGTTTTCCGTGAGAGGATCACAATTATGCTAACTCAGGAATGCCAGTGTACACAACAGGGAGGATTTCCTCAAACAGCTCATTAGACTAACATTGCCTGCTGTAGAGAAGCCACAGTGGAGGACTTTCAACAACACAGGAATTCTAAGGTATGCAGCGGGGAAAAATATCCCAAGTCGGTAAGCCAACTACCTCATTGCCATGGCGATGTCAAGTGTTTTACTTCTGATTATCAGTTATCCAGTTTATTTTAGGCAGAGGTTGGAATTTCCCGGAATCACGTAACCCTCTCACCGAAAACTGACCATCTGGGATCACAATTCTTGTGAGTTTAAAGTTCAATGCAGTGAGTGCACATTTGCAATCATGCTATTTCTAATGCTCATAGTGGGCGAACGTGCTTCTGCTCTCAACTTGAGATTATAGTGCACATACGTTAATGCTAAGATCGGAAAGTCCGACACGTTCAAGAGGTAATTACACACACTTCAAACAATCGAAGCATATAATCACATTTAGATGTCCATAACTCTGGAATTCCAAAAATGTACTAGAGGGTTGGTTTTCTCCGAGAGGGTGACATAGTTGGTATTGTACTTCTTGCACAGCTCAAAGTCACCCACTACAATAGCCTCCCCACAACAGGCAATTAAGTGTTGGAATGAGCTACTGCCATGCAGCTTACCCAGGGTACTAGCCTTGCCAAACGTTTTTTTGAAGAGATAGCAAGATTCATATACGTAGCAAAATACGTCATGCATCTCTTTACAGAAAGTGACACCACCGTCATGTGATTCCAACCTACTGTCATGTGATCCCAACCCACTGTCATGTGATCCCAACCCACTGTCATGTGATCCCAACTTACTGTCATGTGATCCCAACTTACTGTCATGTGATCCCAACCTACTGTCATGATCCCAACACGAGTCCCAACCTAATGTCATGTGATCCCAACTTACTGTCATGTGATCCTCATGCGAGTCCCAACCTACTGTCATGTGATCCCAACTTATCGTCATGTGAGACCTAGGCCTGCACGATATGGCGATATTTACCGATATCGACGGTATGCGTGCACGGCAGTACGTTTTTTGGACGTGAACGGTATTTACAAAAAACGGATAATTAGGATATTCGGTAAGTGCACGAGGCAACTTAGTCGCTAGTCGATCAGTATAGCTAGCGATGAGCGACGTACACGCGATGGTTCTACAGAGCCTGGTGATTCTGCTGCAGGCAAAGCCAAGATCTCGTTAATAAATGAAGCTGTTACTGCTGTTTGGAACGAATTTGGCGTCGAAGCGGACGAGAAAGGCAAACCACGATCACCTGACCGCCCGAAATGCCGCGTGCGTGAAGGACGGTAATCTTACAGCCAGATTGTACTTTTATTAGTTATACCTTGCCTTACCTCTTCTGCCCTTGCCAAGCTGTATGGCTACTTTTTTGTACGATATTTAGTAATATTGTGGCATCATGCGTGATGATATACCGTGGGGTGAAAAAAGTGATACCGTGCAGGCCTAGTGAGACCCAACCTACTATCATGTGATCCCAACCTATTGCCCAACTGAGGGTATTGACTAGAAATCACATAACATACTGTAACTCACGAAGCCAAAATGTCCCTTCTGGCCACAGTTGTAGCAGAAGACACGCTTGCGCTGCCTTTGCTCGACTGGGCGGATCATCATCAATTCTCTGTCGGCATACTGAGGAGAGGACGACATTATATCACTGTCCATCCCTAGCTTGAGTACATACGTACATCGAGTAACAAAGCTCATTCACCACTCTCTCTTCCACCTCCTCCTCCTTTCAGATGCACTCCCTCCTCCCTTTCTCCTTCTTACATCATTTTCACTCCCTCCCTCCCTCTCCCCCTATCCACTCATTCCTTCCTCTTTCTCTCCCTCCCTTCCTCCACTCTCTTTTCTCCTTGTTTCTCCTTCTCCACACTTCCTTCTCTACCTTCTATATAACCTCCCACTTTTCTCTCCCACTTCCTCCCCATTGCCTGCCTCCCATTCATCCGTTTAGTCATTCCTTCCTTCCCTCCTCCTCCATCAGTCCCTCCTCCGTACGCCCCTTCCTCCTTCCGTCCACCCATCCCTCCCTCAACCCATCCCCCTCTCTCCCTCCCACCCACCCACCCACCCACAGTCAACCATCCCCCCTCAATCTTACTGTTGTATTGTGAAACTGACGCCACTGATCAGGGCAGATCTATGAAGGAAAAGGCAGTCTGATTTGAAATTTGTGTTAGCACTGACAGATACAATAGCTTTGTTCTCAGGCTGTTCCCTGGTCCATCTGTGATCACCTGCAGTATGAGGGAAGGCCTGGGAGATATGGCCACGTGTTGCAATGCCAGATGGACAGATGGTAGATACACAGACCATTTCTATTCTGTACTTGGTAAGTGATCAAAGATTGGAGATGGGAACGGTCTGGGAACGAGGTTACATTTTCTTGGGAAAATGCCTGCTACAGCACACACAGCAAGAGGTGTAGAGTTGTAATGGGGGATCCGAAAGATACAGAACACTACAACTTGATTGATGCTCGTTGTTGCGCACACTCACTGATGCACACACTCACCGATGCACACACTCACCGATGCACACACGCTCTGATGCACACACTCACTGATGCACACACTGACTGATGCACACACTCGCTGATGCACAGTCACTGACACTCACACTCACTGATGCACACACTCACTGATGCACACACTCACTGATGCACACACTCACTGATGCACACACTCACTGATGCACAGTCACTGACACTCACACTCACTGATGCACACACTCACTGATGCACACACTCACTGATGCACACACTCACTGATGCACACACTCACTGATGCACACACTCATTGATGCACACACTCACTGATGCACACACTCACTGATGCACACACTCACTGATGCACACACTCGCTGATGTTCACACTCGCTGATGCACACACTCACTGATGCACACACTCACCGATGCACACACTCACTGATGCACACGCTCACCGGTGCACACGCTCACTGATGCACACGCTCACCGGTGCACACACTCACCGATGCACACACGCTCACTGATGCACACGCTCACCGGTGCACACACTCACCGATGCACACACGCTCACTGATGCACACACTCACTGATGCACACACTCACTGATGCACACTCACTGATGCACACACTCACTGATGCACACGCTCACCGGTGCACACGCTCACTGATGCACACACTCACTGATGCACACACTCACCGATGCACACACTCACCGATGCACACACTCACCGATGCACACACTCACCAATGCACACACGCTCTGATGCACACACTCGCTGATGCACAGTCACTGACGCTCACACTCACTGATGCACACACTGACTGATGCTCACACTCGCTGATGCACACACTCACTGATGCACACACTCACCGGTGCACACGCTCACTGATGCACACGCTCACCGGTGCACACACTCACCGATGCACACACGCTCACTGATGCACACACTCACTGATGCACACACTCACTGATGCACACTCACTGATGCACACACTCACTGATGCACACGCTCACCGGTGCACACGCTCACTGATGCACACGCTCACCGGTGCACACACTCACCGATGCACACACGCTCACTGATGCACACACTCACTGATGCACACACTGACTGATGCTCACACTCGCTGATGCACACACTCACTGATGCACACACTCACCGGTGCACACGCTCACTGATGCACACGCTCACCGGTGCACACACTCACCGATGCACACACGCTCACTGATGCACACACTCACTGATGCACACACTCACTGATGCACACTCACTGATGCACACGCTCACTGATGCACACGCTCACCGGTGCACACGCTCACTGATGCACACGCTCACCGGTGCACACACTCACCGATGCACACACGCTCACTGATGCACACACTCACTGATGCACACACTCACTGATGCACACACTCACTGATGCACACTCACTGATGCACACACTCACTGATGCACACGCTCACCGGTGCACACGCTCACTGATGCACACGCTCACCGGTGCACACACTCACCGATGCACACACGCTCACTGATGCACACACTCACTGATGCACACACTCACTGATGCACACACTCACTGATGCACACTCACTGATGCACACACTCACTGATGCACACGCTCACCGGTGCACACGCTCACTGATGCACACACTCACTGATGCACACACTCACTGATGCACACGCTCACTGATGCACACACTCACTGATGCTCACACTCACTGATGCACACACTCACTGATGCATGGTGGCCGGTCATGAAACAACGATTGCACTGAGTCCTCGGACTTGCCCATGGCACACCACACGACTAAGGAGAAAGAGAGAAGTTCCATCAACAAGTAGCTTCATGCATGATGACATCACCACTTACAACTTGGTCCTTATTATATTTCGCATTCATGAGGCAGTTAGAGTTTGGCTGTAATACCGTAGTCGAACTTATTATGCACATGTGTCTCTAATAATGAGGTGAGTTTCATTTGAGGAAGTGTGCTTCATTTGGAATGATAGCTTCTCCACACTGTAGGACGGAGGACAGGGTTGATCTTTGCTGATTTGATACTGGGAGAGCAATAGCTTCCCTACGACAGGACCAAGCCGAGAGTCTTGATTTGAAAAGCAGGATCCATCTTGTTAACAACTATGATTTGAGTAGCCTCGTTTCTAGGCCGGAGAAGGAGAAAGCTGCAAGGGCTGCATGAGCTTGGAGGCTGCGACTTCAGCTCTCAGGATGCGGTTTATACTGGATGCCCAACCATGCCGCAGTCCTGTAACCAGTGAACAAGGATGTGCTTTGCTTCTCAGCTGACAAGGATCTGCATACACGGCACACTTTAGAGTACATTGTTCCTTCTCCATTACTTTGCTTAGCCGTGACACGTATGTAACTGCATGCACAGACACGTAACCCTATGGCACACCATCAAGCATGTGGATAGGTAAGCGTCCTTTGCCCCCCCCCCCCCCCCCCCCCCCCCCCGCCACACACACACACACACCTTTAATACAAGCATGCACAAACGGTGGATACAAGGCAATTCTCTCTCTCTTTTCCAGCCTGGGAGTGAGACTTTGAGTTTGAAACAAAGAAAACCATGCAATTAGCAATAACCCCAGTCATTCCAAACATGTCCTCCCTCCTCTGGTTAATTGTTTGGAATGTCCAGTCCCATTTCAGAACTGGAATTAGGTCCACACAGTATGGAATCAGGTCCAGGTGGTATAGAATGAGGTCCAGGTGGTATGCAATGAGGTCAAGGTGGTATAGAATGAGGTCCAGGTGGTATAGAATGAGGTCCAGGTGGTATAGAATGAGGTCCAGGTGGTATGCAATGAGGAGGTCCAGGTGGTATTAGAATGAGGTCCAGGTGGTATAGAATGAGGTCCAGGTGGTATGCAATGAGGTCCAGGTGGTATGGAATGAGGACATGACTCACTCACCCTTCCTCTGTGCTTGGGACGGTAGCAGTACGGGCACAAGTCGTGAGGACAGCTAAAAATCATGTGATCAAAACCAGCACAGAAGTAGCACGTCTTGTGACGCTGCAGGGGACAGGAATGGCAGTACATGCGCTTCACTTTCAGCATCACCATTCACCCAGAACTGCTCCACTTTCATCATCAGTATTCACCCAGAACCGCTCCACTTTCATCATCAGTATTCACCCAGAAAGGCTCCACTTTCATCATCAGTATTCACCCAGAAATACTCCAAACCCTCTCTTAACTTGCCTGGCCATCACTGATTGCTCGAACAAGTGCTCAGTCAGACTCAAGCCATAGGGCGTCATTAGCACCGCAGAATTCCAATAACCCATACCCAACACCTCATCGGTGTGACCCACCTTGGGGTGAGGGCATTCCTTCTCCATGTGGCCCTTCTGCTTACAGTTGTTGCATTTCATGAACCTTCCGGCATAGTAGCGTCCAACTCCTTCTCGACCCTCGAAGCGTCTCTCGTATGCATTTCTTCCCTGCAGAAGTATAGAGAAAACACCATGTGAAATCATGTGACCTCACACTCAAAGACATGTGACTTGACACTAAAATACATCATGTGACTTCACACTCAGAGACATCATGTAACTTAATTCACACTCAAAGACATCATGTGACATCATGTGACATCATGTGACTTCACACTCAAAGTAGTGGTCAGTACAGGATTAATGGGACAATAATACATTACGACAAGGTGGCTACGGGACATATTCTTTAGACCACTTCTACAAGAATAGAGTTGTGCTGCACTGCTCAGGTAGGTTCACTGTAGACTCCGATTGTATCCAGCTAGCCTCGTTCACAGGCTACTTCGTAGTCCAGGCTAGGATATGACTCACTCCAATTAACACACATGTATGTGACGTCACATACTGCCAATGTTATGGGTTCAAAATGCTAAATTCCACTGAATTAGCATTTGCAAAAAACCTAATGTGATGGCAGAAATAGAGGCAACAAACAGGCCAATTATTTCAGCTGCAGATGCCACCTTCACAGGCAATACTGAAAACAGGCAAGATAAGCCCTGACTGGAATACCTAGCCAGCCACAAGGAGGAAATGAATTAAGTAGAGAGAGAAATTTACCACAAAAATGTTATCGCAGGTCCATGGGGAGTTTTGTTTCCACCTTGGCTCATCCTGTTTAGAGCGAACCTTCTAAAGCACTCCTGGCGGGCAAAATTGTTCCGTGTTACGTAATGTACCGTATATGCTTGGGTGTGCGGTGGTGCACTGGTAGACTGCGTGTCTCTCGTGCTCAGACTCGGGCTAAAGCCTTTGGTTTTTCTGTTGAAGGGTGGCTGCCTTAAAAAAAAGAAATTTGCCCTATGCCCTTCCAGAAAAACAAGTTTGAACAATACCATTTATGGTGACTTAAGGTTACGGGATCCCTGCGCGCGGATACGCGCACCGTATACTTAATTAAGCGCTATTTCATACTTTTTTTGTCGCCAAAAATAAAGCCGTGTGATCCGACCTGGACTTGGAAGACCGTGTTGAAACAGGCACAAACAGTATAGAAAGGGCCGGACGAAGCGTTTTTGTAAATACTGATGACCGTTCCGAAGTTATACGACGCTGTATTCCAAAGTGGGGAGTCAAGATGGCGGTTATTCGCACTCAAGAGTCGTTCTTTCGAGGACTGCTCAACCTAGCCACAAAACGCTTACGTCCCGCCCTAGAGCTTCCTATGGCGTGTCTCCCAACGGTAGAATCGAGTTGCTCGCGGTCTTTGCACTGGAGATTTTTGGCGAATAGTTTGCTGGAATTGATTTAACCAGCGTACAACAGCTGCAGTGTGAGCTACTGTAATGATGATTAGTCTGCACGTTGACTACCCTCCCTGCTTTGTGTCGAGTAAGTTTGATTTCACTAGCTTACTTTCTGTGCGAGAAAAATGGGGTTGAACAAATTGTCAGGCCACGCCCACCGCCCGGGGATCCCGTAACCTTAAGGTTCCGATGAACAGTTAGGAGGCAGCTGTCAGTTTGTTTACATAAAACAACGAGATAATGTTATTCATAGCGGAAGCAGTACATGTAAACGTGGTACAAATTCAATTAACAACAGACTAATGAGACCTTACAGTATTTGAAACCTTGCGCCAAATATAACGAAGGGAAATTGTTTCTCATGAATTTTGACTTGCTGCACGTGTAGCCTGATGTATTTTGCAGGGCGGCACGAAGCGATATCACGAAATTGGGGCATAAAACGGAGGCTATGCATGCCTACAGAATGCTCATCCTCGCTGAACCGGTAAGTTTTTGTACATGTAGCTAAAAGTAGACACAGATCGCCGAATATCTCTTCGTCACGACCTAGCAAGTACTGTGTACTAGTGCTGGAGAATTTTTGAGGGTTGGGCTACCCTCTGCCTCTCAGTAATTTGGCGCAAGAGCGCTTGAACAGTGAGTCTAATTGCCTAGATCCAAATGCCTTGAGGCATTTTACTTTCTTGTTCCAGGTGCTCATACTTCTTTCATGTGGTGTTGGAATGTTGGAATGCAACTTGTTTCGGATTGATATCTGTTGTAGTTCCTGAGATATAAAGTGGCAAAGTTACCAGCAAAAACGTTTATCGAATTGTACATCGTAACCTTAAGCGAGTTCAGTGATGATGTCATAACCCCACCCCCCAATAATGGGGCCCAGGACCTGCATGAAACCCTTCTGCATTGGAGATGTGACATTCCTGGGTTATCAAATCAATTAGGCCTCACCCATGGGAAGCCTTCCAAAAATTCTTTAGCTAAGCTAAAGGACACAACTAGAAGAACATCTTACAAGGTATAAGGTACGCTGTCTTTTATACAAACCTCTTGTCCGTTACACTTGTGGGTTTTGTGGTTTGTGCAACGTCACACTTACATATTCATAGCTACATATTCATAGCTATGAATATGCTTGTAATGATAGCGTTGTGGTCACGCCAATGAGCATAGTACTCAGAGCTGCGACCGGGATTGTGACCCCGTACACGGCGGATGTAGGTGTGGCTTACCGTAATACTCCGTATACTACCGAAAAGTCACGCAGTCACGGTGGATTTTTGCGACGGTCACAGGGTCACCGGCAGTTTAGCAGTGCAGTCACGCCGTCACAGGCAGTTTTTGGACGGTCACAAATTTTGCCCCCTGTCGCAGCTCTAAGTACGGCGCATATTGGAGTGACCACCCCTTGCAAGGATCGCAAGGTCTATGGCCTGTGGCTGTAGCAGAAAATGAGCGCATGCACTTTTGAGTTTTCTGACACCTACTTGTATAATCAACAATAATTATCACTCAGGAAACCTGTATACGTCAGTGTATCCCATAAACAGTTTATGTATGCAAGTGCACCAGACCCGACTTCTGCGTGCGAGCTAGGGTCTGGTACCGAGACTACGGGTTTCACGCTGCATATTTGCAGTTAGTGTACCCACATTCAATTTTGCCTACATAGACGTCACTCACGTGATAAACTATCCCAAGGACAAACTACATGTATCTGCCTTTACATGTACGTGACAGTGCTGGCCGATACCAACTACCAGTTATCGATACTACCGATACCAGGTTCCGGGATGGTGGTATCGAGTACTGAGATCGGTATCGGTCGATACTTGAGTATATGTGGCTCGGACTTGTGCTAGAATCAGAGAGTCTGACCTACAGCCCATAAGCCTAAGCCTTGTAGACGAGAAGATACTGTCTTCAAGACACCAATGTTGCTCTTCTATAACAAACATAATAATCATCGTGTTTGAAACTTCAAAGGGGGTTGAATTATTGGTATGACACATTTTCTGCATAATATATATGCACTGCACTTAAGCGGAAATAATTGCATGTTTTACATTCCTAACCTGAACAGTCTCGTTCCCATGTCAACATGGCTTGGGACCAAAGGTAAACCTAAAGTGCCAACGAGAAGTGAAGCTACAGTTGGGGAGTTTCAAAGGTAGGAGTGCCTTGACGATGCCTCAGGTTGAGCAGGCTTCCAGTCGGAACACTAGTATAGTGGAACCTGTCTAATGCGGTCACCTGGGGGCCAAAAATATTTGCCTCATTAGAGAGGTGGCTGCATTACAGAAAACCTCTCTAAAGCGGTCATGTGAAGTGTGATTGACCTCACTACAAAGGTTCTTGCGACACTGAACAACTTCGATTCAAGTAAGTTCCATGAAGAAGACAACTAAGGACATTAAGTATTGTAAAATAACTTGATTGTTTCATTCTTGTATGTTCAGTTTGGCACTTTCTATAATGTTAAACGCACGCACGCACATATGCGCGCACGTACGCAACGCACACACACTCAGTGGCCGTTATTGGCAGTGTGTTATAGCGTGCTATAGCGTGCTTGGGGTGGAGCAACGCGACCGCATTACGCATTATGCAGGTGACCGCTATAGAAGAACAGTAAAGTATGGAGACTATGGCTCAAATTTCGGGACTTTCCCAAGCTGACCGCAGTGTGAAGGTGACCGCCTTATTCAGGTGGCCGCTAAGGCAGGTGGCAGGTTCCACTGTACCAAGAGTGCCTTGTAGCACTGGTTTCTCCACCATCCCGCACGGCCGCTCTTACAAGAGGCCGTACAGCCTAAGTGACCCAGGGGTTGAACGGGGTAACGGCATATTTGGAATCTACTCCAGCAGGGCTCAATATAACGGTCGGTCATCGGTCAAAATCCGCGCATGCGTGTTAGATGACCGCCCATTCTTAACGCGTGCCTGTCAAAATGGCCGGTCTAAAACGTTGGAGTGACTGCTGTAGATTAGCAAGAAGGCAAAGCACCAAGCCAGTGTGAAAATATCAGAACGGTGGCAGTGGCAGTGCAACGTGGAGTACAAGTCTGCGCTGAGAGCGGGGTCTGCGTGCTAGAACCCGGTGCCTTAACCGTTCGTTCTGGGCCAGTCAGGCGTTGTGGAGGGACCTGGTGGCATGGTTGAGGACGCTACTGGCCCTCTCTCTGGTTGGACGTACCTTCGCTCAATGCCTTGGAGAAGATCTGCTGGCTACAAATTTTTTGTTTCGTGTTGTTGGCATACTTCGTCTCGATCTCGCGCGATGTCTGCAGATCTGGCCTGCGGCCGCGCGCAAGCGCGCGAGACTAATAGATGACGTAATCTGTGTACTTGTAGTACTATAGTAAGTTCCATGCATTGTGCATACAATGACAAAGTTGTCTTGCATTGGATGTCTTTCACATGGGAAAAAAAGTTATCATTTACTGGGGGGGGGGGGGGGGGGGGCATTTGATAGTGCTGGTAATATGTATGGCAGGTCCGAGTGGTCTGTCATTTCAGTTTTATGGTCTGCCATTTCAGTTTATGGTCTGTCATAATGGAAGGTGCACTTTAAAAATTATATTGAGCCCTGCTCCACTGGAGCTTTCGAATGATGTCAATTTTGTTGATGCTAGTAAAGACTACCACCTCAGTCTGTAGCACAGAAATTAGTATACAAGCATAATATTATTCATAACTATGAATATCTACATTGTTCATCACAAAAACCACAAAACCCACAAGTGAACCGCAAAGCGGTTTGTATAAAAGGAATCGCGCGCCTCTTCAGACCAGACCAGCACGATTTCGGAACATTCTTGGAAGGCATCACCTGGTGAGGCCTACCTCACAAATCAAAACAAAACAAACCCTCAAACAAACCCTTAGCATCGTGGCTTTAGGTCACTTACTACACGTGTATAGCCTTGTTCCCAGGCTTGTGCACTCTTTTGGTTGCATGACAGAACACAAAGGGCCTGGCATGTTTCCTCGCGTGCGTGAGGTTGAGGGTAGAAAGGACTTACTTGAACATGGGCCATCTGAGGCACTGCTCAGTCTGCTGGTGCAACAGGTACTATGATGTCTCAGGTCTCGTAGATAGTTTCGAGCGTAGCAAAATTTAGAACACTTACAGCAATTGCAGTCTGTGTCCTACGCTGTTCTACCTCGGGTTCCTGGATCTCTCTCCCTGCTGGTCCTTGTTCAGTGTTCACAGCTTTACAGAACTAGAGATACAACGGCAGTGGGCTCGATCGCTGCTGAAACCCCGCCCATGAAGTGAAAGCTCTTGGATCTAGCAATCCCTTAAATATGCTTTATTGGAAAGCCTTGGCTATACGCTGGCTTATCCCATGTCTGTAGCTTACTCGCAACCGGAGATAAACCCCGACGAGTTTAGCCACTTACTCGGAATGGTGATAATTGCTGAGTAAGCAAGTGTGGTACGGGACGATTACACAGAAACGCTCACACCGTAAAACGATCGTTGCCCTGCCCACAGAACACCCAGTTCCACTAGTCACACACAGTACAAGGGACGGTCACGTGTCACCATTCTAGACCCGCCCACAGAACACCCACTAACAAAGTATGAAGGTCGCGTGTGTCACTAGTCTAGCCCCACCCACTAGCACCAACTTCCATTAGTCACGCAATAAGGACAAAGGTCACTTGTCACCATTCCAGTCCAGCCCACAGAACACGCACTTCCACTAGTCACAGCACAATACAAAGGACAAAGGTCGTACGTCCCTCCCCGTAACATCCCACTCCGTCACACACACACACACACACACACACACACACACACACACACACACACTGATATCCTACAGAGGCAACACAAAGGAACCAGCTACGTAAAGGAAACCAAGCTCACCATGATGTCCTTCTTGATTATATGCCAGGGGTCATCATCATCTGTACAACAGAGGGAATAGAATGAGACACTTGACAGTGATAGAGAAAAGATTCTGCGGCATGTGGCAAATACCAAAATAGAAACCAAATCTACAAGATTTATATTTCAGATCTGGGTTATCAAAACTGCCTCCAAAACTTGACATCACCATAGCAGTGCTTAACTAGCCTCACTCCCAGGCCAAAGATACCTTCAAATAACTTATTGCATTCCAATGACCACATCAAAAATATAAGCCAGGAAGGGGGGGGGGGGGGGGGGGGGGGGGGGGGCACCAGGGTACCCCCTTCTGGGGGGAAACACTGGATTTCTACCTCTGAGCAACTGCACATCCACACAAGACCTTGCACTGTAAAGGTAGGAAACCACACCTGGAGCACTGAGCCTCCGAACCCCCCACACATTACATCAATGAAATTTCTCATTGAATCTCGTGGCCGTCAACAGACAGGGCTATTTACTGTAAACATAAGTCCATAACATCTCCTGACGAGCGGTGCAATCAGGTTATACTAACAATCAGGAAATTGCATGACTCAATACTGTGCACAGCCATTTATGGAGCAAAGATATCACTAAGTAATCAATCATTCAATTATGTGATCAAATAACATGCAAACATGTAAACAAACAAACAAAATCTCATTACTGAGAACAGTCGGATTGCAAGATTGTGGTGCTTCTTTGCTGATAAGTAAACAACGAAACCTCATGAACGATAGAGAGTGGTATGATCGAGAGTGGTACGATCGCAAGGAGGTTGCGCCATGTCAGCAGAGATACAGCTTGACACTGCATACCAAAACGTCATACTTGCTTAGCTTCAGACGAAGCACATATGTGGAAACCACTCTTGACCACAACACAACCTATGACAAGCGGCTCATCTAGAGATTCAACCGGAAGCTCATTGGAATGGCCTCCTGAAGGTCATTTGAATGTGCCCCTACACGTGCTTGAGGTATGTAAATACATTACCACATGGTACTTGGAGGGTTGTGAGGTTGCCATGTGGCAAGATGTGATTGGAGATGTGAGTGTATATCTGTTATTGCACAAGTATTGAGACTAATTTCTGCAGGGCAGCAGCCTACACTGATTTCACCACTAATCATATGGAATGTTTCAATGCAGCAAGCGAATGTGCAAAAGCTCCCCATACACAAAAATCAAATACTGACGCAAGGGGGAAGTTGTACAGTAATTTTCAGTTCCAAAAGGGCACCACATGTTGGACTCTGTCTCCATGAAATGAAGTATGAAAGCCTAAATTAAGCATACAAGTAGCTTCGCTCGCTCAGCTATACTTCCCCCCTTGTTTGCCTACGTGATAATTGGGGCGAGCCTGAGCGAGCCCCACATAGTCGTGCTCTTCAGGATGTCCGTCCAGTTGGTGTCTGTCCAATTTAGCGTATGACCGTATATCCAAGTGGAAAATCAAAATGTTGCGCTGCCCGCACGCGTGCTGGATCAACAACACGCGTTAGGCCTATAGGCCTACAAGTCGGCCGCACGACAGTTCAGAGTAGAGCCTGCTACGCTTTACGCCGGTGCTACAACTACGTAGCTACTACAGACTTGCAGGGGTCAGCTGGAGGGAGAGATTCTCTCTGCAACTTGGGGTACTCCTCTCAGGTACAGTGTAGCCTCGTTCCCAGTCCCACACCCAACTTTTGTTGCTTGCCGTATGTATACGTTGCTTGCCGTACGTATACGTCGCTTGCAGTAGGGCAAGCAACGAAAAGCTGGGCGTGGGACTGGGAACGAGGCTACCACGAACTTGAAACTGCAGCTGCAGACCGTTCAATGACGGCTACATCGCAGGCCCCACCCCCAGCTTCCCTTATTACCTGCGCCGCGCCGCCCGGGCCTCCCAGCCTATGATCACTCAGAGAATGATTATTGGCAATGACTTTGGCATGCAGTACAGTACGTCAGTTTGTCAGGCGAGCCCCACAATGCCCTGCATTCTCCTAGTCCGGCACCGAACAGCTCTCTGTGCAGAGCTGCTGCTCACCGATTGTGTCCACTTCAGTTGCTGCTCCCCAATGGCGTCCGCTTCAGCTGCTGCTCCCGCTTCAGCTGCTGCTCACCGATTGTGTCCGCTTCAGCTGCTGCTCCCCGATTGCGTCTGCTTCAACTGCTGCCGGATTGTGTCCGCTTCGACTGCTCCCCGATTGCGTTGGCTTCGGCTGCTGCTCGCCGATTGCATCCGCTTGTAGCCCCAGCTGTTCCAGCCCATGTCTAATGTTCTTGAACATTCTTCGCGGAGTTCGAGGTTCAGTAAATTGAAGTATGAAGGTCGCGCGTCACTAGTCTAGTCCCGCCCCATGAACATCCCACCTCCGTCACACACACACACACACATTAAAATCTTAATAACAATTGTCAAGGACAATTAGATGTGATCAACTACTGAATAGTATTCACTAAAGGTCACTTTAAGCCCCGGGCACCATCCAGCTCTGTCCAGTATATAGTCTCCAAACTTCACACAATGCCCATGAACTGCAGCTATCCTGTGCGGATTCGTGACCCACTGCTCGTTAACAACATTAAATAGTCAGCACTTCAATGAGATATTGAGGCCTGCAAGGTGACATATACGACTGTTTCCATAGCACATATGAGCATAGGAGGAGAGAAACAGCCCACCCAGTGCCAACCAAGGTCTTTCTAAAGCAAACCCAGACATGGCTATGCCGTTTGCAACCTCATCGGAGTGACCCCCCCCCCCCCCCCAACCAACTGCCCAAGGATATTGCCGGAAGCGACAACACAAGATGAAAGTCTAGATTTGGATTTGGTCAAAGATTTAAGTCAAGCTTTGTACAGCTATAAAATCAACACCACTTGGTGTCTCCACGCTTACTTCTAAATATTAATTTTAGGGATAGTACTACCCAGTATCATCTGGGAATATCACGGAGGCCGGCAAGGCAAGGCAAGGCATGTGACCACGCATCTTGTGAAGCTGAAACACTCCGGGACTTCTTGACACCTTGCTATCACCAGAGGTGCAAGGTGCTGAGGTACCAGATAAGAGATATTATCAGAGATGAAGTCTGGTGGGTGGCAGTCCGTCTTTCAATAGTAGCACAGAAAAATGCAATCATATGTACCCACACAAATTTGTCTACATGTACTGCTCTTTTCTCTATCAAAAGAGGAAATGAAAAACGATAATGGGACTAGAGCTTTCAGAGAAGCTGTTACTTAATTAATTTAAATACTCCAAACATGTTAGACGGAACACTTAAGAGAAGCTCTAGTCTCGTTCCCAGACCATCTCCGTGCGTATGAGGGTCTGGGAACGAGTCTAGAGAAGCTCCTAAGACAATCATGTTAGGATGTGAGGGTAACTGTTATTCGCTCGTTATTAGGTACATAATAAGCATGCACCAATATCTCTACAGGAGGAAACATGAGGCTATACGCGAGATGAAATTAATTTCAAATGACATTCCTCGAATAGGAAGTACGCTTCGCTTCGAATTTTATACAACTTTTTCCACTCAGTAGGATCGAAAATGGCAGAGTTTCTGGGAGAAGACTTCAGTGCTTAATAAACAAGTATATAGCTGGACGAGTCAGACCTGCGCCTAGCAGCAAACATGCTCCTACGAGTGAGCTGTACTGAACAACTACAGTAAGTCAGTGCTGTTTTGAGAGTAGATGCTTTTCATTATGATGTGGATATTGGTCCGGCAGGAAGTAATACTTTAGGTATAGGTAAATGTGTGTGCATTTAGAACAGGCCCTCTCCTAATTACCCTCACCCATCGCCCTACTTCCTGCCGGACCAATAACCATTTCGTTTTCATTAAGTTGTCAATATAACAACTTGCTCTATGGAAGGAGTAGTTTTTTGGCATGTCCAGTGGCTGACTTGCTCTATGGAGTTTAGAAAGGTTTATCTTGTGATTTACTCAGTGTCCAGGTCTGTTGCCATGGTGATGAGCATGCAGCATGCAGGAAGCATGTGATCATTAGCAGCAATGGGATGGCAAATTGCTGCCATACTAGCACCTCAGTCTAGAAATCCAAAACCACTTTGCTGACCCCATCCTGTTAGCCTACCAAAGATACTCGATGATATGCTTTGAAGGTTGAGGAGGAAAGATTCACCCAGATGATTTTCAGTAAACCCTCTTGCACAAACATTTAATCAACTCCTACCAATGCTAATAAAGTAAGGCAATTTCCTCTGAGCGATAGGAAACAGTAAAACCACTTGCCACTTGTTGAGCAGGGAGAGGTTAGAGGAAGGAGGACACGATGTCATGGTGTGGCAAAATCATGCTCTGCTGCATGCTATACCAAGGTAGCCTTGTTCCCAGGCTCCCCCCCCCCCCCCCCCGCGTGCGAGGCAACGAAAAGCCAAGGTCTATAAGTACCTAATGAGTATCATATATTACGACTGCAAATATCGCTGAGGGCTTGCCAACCGCATCAATTTTACAGTGCAAGTGCATAGCCTCAACTACAGTTCGTGGCTTTGGATCACGTATATCAGGTGGTCCCGTCTGATCCTCTGTGGTGGGGCTGAGGTTTTTCCAAGAAGGAACTACTGCCTTCAGCTAATACGGAGGTCACTGTGAAAGTACATCACATGTGAAAGTGGCGATCACTTGACCTCCTTGCTACCAGCGTCAGACAGGACATACAGAAGTAGGGAGGGGAATGTCTTCCCCTGCAAACCTTACCACCACCCAGCAAAGCAGGAAGAAGCCTTGCTAACAGAAAATTCCTCTCAGGTCTGTCAGAGTACTTCTAGCCTGGTACCCAGGTTCATTTCTCTTCATGAGAATGAGTCTGGGTACGTGGCTAGAAATCCATGTACTCCTGGACATAGCCTCGTTCCCAGGCTTGCCGTCTCGGGCCTGGGAACGAGGCTATCCGGGACATGGCTATCCTGGACATGGGTGACAGCACATGAGCAAAAGTACCTAGTGACTGATACTGTACGTACACACAGAGGAAAGAGTAGCTCGGCATCCATTCTCTTCACTGTACATACCTGAAACAGTACTTCACACTATTCATGCTGAAACAGCACTCTGGATGAGCCAATCAGATCGTTCTAGTCACATCTCAGAATCACTTTTTGGTAGAAACAAACTGATTGGTCTGTTTGGTACATGGGCAGAGTCTTGGTAACCGTCTTAGACTAAGTTGAATGGCATTGGCACTGGCAGCTGACTTAGAAATGACTGCACAGTGCTGTTCTTTGCTACTGTAACATGTGATCGACTCACTCTAGGTCTGTTGCCTTGGTGATGAGGCTGTGTCATACAGGTCTGTTTCCTTGGTGATGAGGCTATGTCATACAGGTCTGTTTCCTTGGTGATGAGGCTATGTCATATACAGGTCTGTTTCCTTGGTGATGAGGCTATGTCATACAGGTCTGTTTCCTTGGTGATGAGGCTATGTCATACAGGTCTGTTGCCTTGCTGCCATACTAGCACCTCAGTCTGGAAATCCAAAACCACTCTGTTGACCCCATCCTGTCTAACCTACCAAGGATACTCGACGATATGCTTGAAGGTTGAGGAGGAAAGATTCACCCGGATGATTTCAGTAAATCATATCCCACAAACATTACTCAACTCCCACCAACATTAATAAAGTGAGGCAATTTCCTCCGAGTGATAGGAAACTGTAAAACAACTTGTTCATTGCACTTGTGAGGCTAGAGGAGGAGGCAGGACATAATGTCATGGTTAGCCATCGTTCCTGGCATTCTGAAATATGCATGAATACTAACGAGGGGCAACCATACTCCTGGTAGCCGTTGCAACCCCAGTTGTGACTCGCCATAGCACAAGCTAACTATTGCAGTTCGTTCCAATTAATGCACATGACACATGGCATTCGCACTCAATTGTAATGGCGGCCGAAATGAAGACATTAAATTATTACAGTGCTTACAACTTAGCCAGCACGGTGAATTTCAGCATGTATTCATCAGTGCACAACGGTTATCACGACCGTGTGGCCGGAATCTTCGTGTGCCTTTCCTAAGAGCTGTACCACCAACGAAAGTTAAAGACAGCGCTTAAGCAATGGCGGCTGACAGCACAACACAAGTGCTTGTATCTCCACCACCAAGGTGAGTTTCAGCACTAAAATTTATGGTAGGGTCACTGCATGATAGCGATCACGATGGTGTAGTCAGAAACTTTGTAGGCCATTTCCAAGTAGTCAAACATTAATAATTTAAGATTATGCAGCACAACTTTCCCCCTACCAGGAATGTAAGCAGGACTAGGGAGTTTCCCTACTTGACTAATTGGCTAATAGCTTACACAACGAGTACTACATGTAAGTGGGAAGTTTGGAGAGCTTCAGCCAGCTCTCACAGTTCCTGCGGTGGCACTGGAACAGTTCCAGCAGACCCCACTACTGCCAGACCAATGTTGGCTGTATGGTGCCTCAGCTAGAGCTAGCAGAGCTCTCAGCCATCTATGAGCACGATGTAATGATGATGTAATGACTAATCAGCACGCAAGGTTTTAGGTTTAGAGTGCTTACAGATTGAACACCTTGGCATATAGTCAACTGTTGTGTATGAATCTGTGAAATTTGCTGAGGGTGGCCCGACTAAACACAGCACAAGAGTGCACAGCCCGTACTTCTAAGAGTTCACTGACTATTAGCGTATCAGGTGGTCCCGTCCGATCCTCTGTGGTGGGGCTGAGGTTTTTCCGAGAAGGAACTACTGCCTTCAGCTACTACGGAGGTCACTGTGAAAGTACATCACATGTGAAAGTGGCGATCACTTGACCTCCTTGCTATCAGCGTCAGACAGGACATACAGAAGTAGGGACCCCTGCAAACCTTACCACCACCAGCAAAGCAGGAAGAAGCCTTGCTAACAGAAAATTCCTCCCAGAATAGTTGAAGCCTATCAGAACAATTCTAGTCTTGCACCCAGGTTCATTTCCCCAATGTTGTAGACAAAAAAAGTTCCTGATTTGCTGAAGCTTTCTCCTGCAAAATATCCATGAGAAAGGGCCTGGGTACGAGGCTAGACGAGGCTAGACCTACTAGGGTTTCATACATGCAGGACTATTTGGTGGGGGGTGGACACTTTTATGGGGTAGCAAACTGAAGCGCACAAGCAGACGACATGCAAAGTACGCAAAAAATGGTTGCCCTAAGATTGAATCTGGTGGGTTTGGCAGCTACCAAACACTTGTGCTCAAAACCATCACATGTTAATTCCAACAGCCATTATGCCTTGTTTAAAGTTAGTTACGACATCACACACTTCAGACTACACACAAGCAAAGGTACAGCATGCAAGTGACAATGTAGCACATATCCCCATACAGAGGAAAGAATATTCTAGTTACTACGTAGTACCAAGAGTGTATAATAATAAGAAGAGAGTATCCAACTCGCTATAGGCTAACGTTGAATGTATGCGGAAAGTAACGTGACTTCCAGTATAGTGCTAATGCCAAAAACACAATCTTACCTGACATAGACGCCATGGCTACCGTACCACAGCTAGCTAGCCTCTTTGACTCGACGATCAAGACGTGCGTGCAGCAAGTAAACTCGGCCATATCGGGGAGTACAATAGTTGACGAGTCCGTGTGGATCACGTGCACCATACTGGATGTCACGTTACTTTCCGCATACATTCACCGTAGCCTATAGCGAGTTCAATACTCTCTTCTTATTATTATACACTCTTGGTAGTACCCAATCTCTGCATCCCTACTAGAACGTTTACTACTGTACATAATTTCAACAGTACTTCATACTGTTGATGCTGAAATAGCACTCCGGACGAGCCAATCAAATTGCTCTATCACATCTTGAATAATTTATGGCAAGCTGATTGGTCTGGTTAGTTCACTTCTACAATTCAATAGGTCAATTGGTATAGTATAGGCTGGGCCTCGGGTACTCTGATAGACTAAATCGGTGGCTGACTGATTAGCTCTATGGAGTTCAGAAAGGACTCAGTGTCCAGGTCTGTTGCCTTGGCGATGAAACTACTTCATGCGGGAAGCATGTGATCACTTGGGATGGCAAATTGCTGCCATACTAGCACCTCAGTCTGGAAATCCTACACCACTCTGTTGACCCCATCCTGTCTAACCTACCAGGCTACTGGATGATATGCTTCCAAGGTTGAGCAGGGAAGATTCACCCAGATGATTCCTATCCCACAAACATTAGTCAACTCCTACCAACGCTAATTAAGTAAGGCAATTTCCTCCGAGTGACAGGAAACGGTAAAACCACTTGTTGAACAGGGTTATAATTGTTCTTAGCAGGCTAACTTATTAACCAATACTCAGCCAGCAAGTAGCTATTAGCTGGCTTGCTGCGAGGCTCTTCAGTACTCATACGTATGCAATAGCATACTCAACCCCAACACTATACCAAGGTAGCCTTGTTCCCTGGCCTTCTCACCCCAGCGTTCGTCGCATGCACTGAATTCCCATGCACTTACCTAGTGTTACACAGTCGTACTACACAAGACATCGCGTACAGTCGCACATACTTGCAATACTGACACAGCAGTCAGCCCGGGAAACCGCGTCAGTGATTCCAACCACCTCCACCCCCCATGTGACTGGTAGCTCTTCAGTGAGCCATATAGGGCCATTGTGTTATCAGTCAGGAAATAGTAGCATACCACTGAACGCATGTCTTGCACCCCAGGAATCCCATTTCTTCCTATCTACCTCCCCAGCATGCCTGCCGGCACAGGAAGCAGAGAAGCGCTTGCAGCGCCCTACCTCCCCCACATGTGAGTCTTATCAAGGTGTGCAGTGTGTGGGTGTGTAGCTATTAGCTGCATTCCCGTGAGGCTCTTCTGTGTGCATCCACATGCGTACGTATGCACTCAACCCCAACACTATACCAAGGTAGCCAGCCTCGTTCCTTGGCCTTCTCACCCCAGCATTTGTCGCATGTACTGAATTCCCATGCACTTGCCTAGTGCTACACAGTCTTACTATCCGTACAGTCTGACATACTTGTAAGACTGACACAGCACAGGCCCGTAGCAAGCTATTTTTGAGTGGTACGGCCACTGCCGAAGGCAGTGCGTAGAGCCGTGTAGCGGCAATCTAATCCGCGCGAAGCGTGGAAAATTTCTTCACCTTCGCTATCTGGATTGGCTCTCGTAGCACCTTCTTGCTTTGCACTACACCGCCACTTCTAACCTTTCTGTTTTTCTATTCTGTGACCGCCTCATTCTCAGTGGCTATTACATCATTGCCATCTCTGCCAATCGAACTTGTGAGTAAGGCGGCGCGCGTTGGCCCTGTCTCCATTCCGTGTGTTGGTCTCGTCTCTAGCCCCTGAATATCGAGTTTCGACTCGCGTGGACTGGTGAAAGCATGAAAAAAGTGAGCACTGCACTTTGATGACTTTCTCTGCCATGCCGTAAAGCACTGATGGAAGCCAACAAGGAAGTTTTTCTTCTTGTTCGAGTGAAAAGTGGTCCAGCCAAAACCGGACCGGCCGGACCGCTTGCTACGGCCATGCAGCAAACAGTCCGGGAAACAGCATCAGGGATTCCAATTCCAACCACCTCCTCCTGCCCATGTGACTGGTAGCTCTTCGGTGAGCCATATAGGGCCATTGTGTTATCAGTCAGGAAATAGTAGCATACCGCTGAACGCGTGTCTTGAACCTCTGGAATCCCATTTCTGTCTCCCCAGCATGCCTGACGGCACAGGAAGCAGAGAAGCACTTGCAGGGGCCCTACCTCCTTCACATGTGTCATTGTGTGGGTGTGTAGCTGTGCTGTGCATCAGGTGAATTGTTCCCTCCTTGCACCCACACAATCTTCCCCACAAACCACATACACTTCCCTCCAATAACATGACGCTACCATGAAGGTGTTGACCCCATCTTGCACCTCTGAAAACGCAGGTGTATATATGTTGGTGGGCATTACATTGTGCTGTGCTAGGCTGTGCTGTGCATCAGCCAAATTGTTCCCTCATTGTCACCCACACAATCTTTCCCAGCAAAACATGATGCTATACCACTCAGAAACTGAAGTTATTGATCCCCGTCTTGCACTTCTGAAAACCCAGGTGACCCCATTTCTGCTTCCCCAGTAAGCCTGACCCCACATGAAGTAATAGTCTGCTTGCAAAGGACCCTATCTCCTCTGCCTGCTCATTTGAATGTATGTTGGTGAGCGCTACGCTGTGCTGTGCATCAGCCAAATTGTTCCCTCATTGTCACCCACACAATCTTCCCCACCAAAACATGATGCTACCACTCAGTAAGTGAAGTTATTGATCCCCCAGGTGATCCCATTTCTGCTTCCCCAACCCCAGAGGAGGTTGGACATGGTTGACCTTTTCTAATCAAAATGGCTGGGGTCGCACTAATTAGATCTCGAGATCTCGAGAAAGAGGCATTTTTAGCTAATTCTAAGGAGGGTCCCCTTCATCAAAAAATTTATAATGAGGGGGACCAACCTCAAAATTGGCTAAACATGCTTCTTACTCCAGATGTAGAATTCTGATTAGTGTGACCCCAGCCATTTTGATTAGAAAAGGTCAAGCGTGTCCAACCTCCTCTGCCCCAACCCCACATGCTTGCAAGGGGCCCTATGTCCTCAGTAAGTGCTCATGTGAGTCTTACCTGTGACTCTTGTGTCGGGCTATGTTTACGGGTGTTACGCTGTGCTGTGCGTGCATCAGGTGAATTGCTCCCTCTTTGTCACCCACATATAATCTTCCCCAGCAAACCATAAATTATACACCTCTCTCCAATACCATGATGCTACCACCATGATAAGTCTTAGTGGGTTCAGATGAGCACTGAACTTGTTGACCCCTTTCTTGCACCTCCCCAAGCCCAGGTGACCCTGATTCCTCATTCTATTGTCACCCACATAATCTTCCCCAGCAAACCACATACACCAATAACATGATGCTACTATCAGCAGAACACTTGTCTTGCACCTTGGAAACCCACTTCCTCATACCAGCTCCCCCAGCAAGCCTGGCCCCACAGGAAGCAGAGAACCAATACCCTGCCTTCAAGGGTCCCCACCTCCCAAGTGAGAGCTTATGCAAGCCTTTATCGGGGGGGGGGGGGGGGGGGGGGGGGGGGGGGGTATATATACTTGCTGTGTATCTGGTGGATAAATCTATCTTTGTCACCGACGTAACCTACCCCAGCAAAACCTTATCCCCTTAAAAGTTTAACCCACTGTTCAGCAGAACACCAGTGGCAGGGTGTCCTGCATGGCAACCACTCCCTCAACCAGAACAAGTGGCTATAACAGGTAGCCATGGCAACCAATGACCTGATGCAGGTTCAATGATGGTATCTCCTCCAGGCTTGAGGATTCCAGTGTTTCCCCACAAAGGGGGGTAGAGGGATGCTCCTCCCCCCTTTCCTGGCCTATATATTATCACTTGATGTGCTCATTGGAATGCATTAACTATGTATCCCAAAAACGACATTTTCAGTCACTCGATCAGTCTAGCGTACGATAAACAAGTAACAGCATGGATGTGAGAATGATTTGGCAGTAACAGGACGAGTAACTGGCATAGATTAATACTAAATAAGGCACAGTAGAGTACTCAATTCGCCTCAATTCGTCCATGTCTTCCTGAGATACAACCCCACTTTCCTGCCCGGTGGAGCAACTCATCAACATTGAACGTGCTTGCAGAATTATGTAACACACTGAGTGGCTTCACAGGAGGTCCATGTGGGTTTAGGCCCGCATGCACCTACATGTAGGGGCACTTCTCTTCTCTGTCCAGAGGAAACAGGAAGCAGAGTATTACACATGACAACATTGCTGGAAATAAAAAAACTACGCAACTTCACGTGTCAATCATGCACAGGAAATTGGGAGTGCTTATCGTAGGACTTCAGAGCAAAGTGGGTTCCTTTTTGCCTGCACTGGTAGAGACTTCCAAATAGGAAACGTTGACCTCTAAAGTCTTGCACAATAATGATTATGGCTACATGGTCGGTTTCCCTTGACGTTGCATTTCTAGTCTGAAACAGAAACCCCCTTTTCAGGGGTCACGAGGTCTCACGCAGCATTGAAGACAGTCTGTAAGTTCACGTAACTTCACCTTCAGGACCACATATTGGGACTCTGTCTTTTAGCACCCCATCACCAACTAGCCTCATTCCCAGGTGGTACATAGCCAGTTGATTTCATGCTTTGGGTACACCCACCCACCTCCCCCTGCCCCACCTTTCTACTCACACAGAACCAAGGACATAACTGAAGTGTCACCACGAAGTCGAAAAGGCTCACAATGCATATACTCATCATTGGTGGTTACAGGGTTAACTTAACTATTCAGCAATACACAAGATTGCAAAATGAAGAGGCTACTTCTCACACACTTCAAAGGATGTGTACAGTTTTGCTTTCGATGCACGCGAGACAGACAAATACATTTTCCCAAGTCAAGTTTCCAATCATATCATGATTAGAACATTAAGTATACCTCAAGTTTCCGAACAAGTTCCCCATGAAAATGATCAAGTTTTCAATCACAATATGATTAGAACATTTTCCCCATTATTTTTCCACTCAAATACAAATCCGTCTTTTCCAGGAAACATTTTCCCCTTACACATGACTGCATATATCATGAATCAAACATTTCCTCAAGGAAATATACCTCAAGTTTACAGAATATAAACATCTTCCCCAAATCAAATCATGATTATTCCCTATGAAAATGTTTCCAATCAAGTTATGCTAATCTCCCTACAAACTTCCTCATACTATTCCAATTAGAACGTACCTCACTTCACAACTGCATCAAAACATTGTGAAGAATGGAAACTAAATCCCTAGACTCTGACCCGTCGACTTTACAAGCGAACTTACTTGAAGTATTGGTACACGCAATTGATCTCAGAATTACATCACCACCAAAGGAATACCCAATTGCCATTGGCTACATTCCCCCAGAGATTAAGTTATAACCACTTTCCGGTATCAGTCAATTTCTGTTCCGGATTAACGACCACTTGAAGCATACGTCAAAAACAACAAACGTCAAGTACGTGTGTTATGCTAACAGTCAACTCGTTATTGTTTCAGAGTGTCTGGCTGATAAAGCCAACAGAACAAACTCAACAAAGCAACACGGAAATCGTCAGATCCATCTTAATACCCCCTCACCCCCACCTCACAGATTGTCCGTTGAAGTTATATACATGTATAAGGCTTTTCTGGTAATAAGATGACACACCTGAAATATATGGTAAACGTCATTTGTGCTTATGGTAACACTAACTTGTGTTATCATTTCACAGCGTTTGATTAAGTCAACAACGTAACACAGAAATTGCCAGATTCTTCTATAGAACTCCTCTCAGAATTACGTCACAGCTAAAGGGGTCCTTAGACTGCCCACTCCCAGAGATTGTCAGCCGCAGAGACTGAATTACGACGGTACAGATCGCATGTAAGGTAACACACGCGAGCGCGCGACCTGCAAGTGAGTAGTGTTCACACGCAAGTACTCGCACCCCAGCCCTCGAGGCCCTTGCACATTCACATGTAAGTAGCTGCTCCGCCCTTGCATGCAACTCGCGAGTGAGCTCCGCCCTTGCGTGTAACTCGCGAGTGCGCTCCGCCCTTGCATGTAACTCGCGAGTGCGCTCTGCCCTCGCATGTAACTCGCGAGTGAGCTCCGCCCTTGCGTGTAACTCGTGAGTGAGCTCCTCCCACGAGTGTGGATGTGAACAAAATACGCGTAATCATTCTTGAAGTTTGTGACAGTGACCAGCTAGTATCTGCACTGTACATGAACGTACAAAGTGAAGATAATACTCAAATTTATTAACCCGTTTGAAACACAGGATAAAACCATCAAGCACGTGTCGTGTTTGTTCTGGTATTGTATTTGTTTGTAAAATCAACACAATGCGGAAGCCACCAGACCCATCATGATAACTGTGCTCTCCGCATTACGTCACTAGCATAGGGAAGCCCAAATAGCCAGACCACTTCCCCCTCAGAGATTGTCAGTTCCAGAAAGCTCATCATAGCAACTTTCCGGGTATCAACTAAAATACATAAAATAATTAACCCACTTGAAACATATGGTAAATGTCAACTAACGTGCTATAACAACACTAACTTCAGTTATTTTTTCGGAGCACTTGTTGTAAGTCAACAATACAACACGGAAATTGGTGGATTATATATTTCTAGCCGCTCAGATCTCAGAGCCACGCCATAGCTAATATAAAGAGGTACATACATGGGCTATCTCCCTCCTGCTCCACTCCCCAACTCCAAATAATATTATTAAGTTGCTATTAACCCACTTGAAACATACAGTGAAACATCAAAACATCCAGTACATGTGTATGCTTATGCTTACACTACGTTCCACTATTGTTTGGTTTGTTAAGATAAACTCTCAGCATTACATCACTGTTACATGTACATTGATTTCAAAATAGCCATAGGCTACTCTCCCCCCCCCCCCCCCCCCCCCCCCCCCCCCCCCCTCTGCTGACAGGTATATTGATCATGGATGGCCCAGTAAGTCTGAGAAAGAAATCCTGTCAGAGAGTTCAGGAAATAGCCATAGTTTACTCACCCCCCCCCCCCCCCCCCCCCCCCCCCCCCCCCCCGCCCACCTCTGCTGACAGGTATATTAATCACGGATGCCCAGTCAAGAACTCCTGAGAGAGTTCAGGATATCTTAGGAAAACCACTGGAAACATTAAAGAGCCCTCAAAACTTTCAGGAAGTAGATACGAAAACCCACGAAATTCCTGGAATGTGGAAAAGGAAGCCTTGAAGTCCTCAGAATCCCCCCTTAAATGTTGGGAAATCAGAACTTGGGATTGACCGGCCGCAGAGTGTCCCCCTTGCTGGCATCGCGTGGCGTTCTCACCAGTAATTTGTTTACGAGAGGTGCACAATAATCCAGATTCACAGCATTCCATAAATTGACCTCCAAACATTAGAGTTGCTTGACACAAAATATTAAGGGAGCCTCGGACTGTCCAGCAAGACCAAACCTGTTTCAATCTGGCAGCATACATGTACTTGAAACCATTTCAATTTCACCCAAGGGAGGGAGGGGGGGGGGGGGGGGGGTGGGGGGGGGGAGGAGGAAGAGAAACCTCTGCTGAAATCAGTCTAGAGAGGACACTAACACCCCCCCCCCCCCACCCCCCCCCCCCCCCCCCCCCCAAAAAAAATACTCGTATATCACCACACATCCTCCTACCACACCCTCACACACTACACATCCTCCTACCACACCCTCACACATCCTCCTACCACACCCTCACCCACCACACATCCCTCCTACCACACCCTCACCCACCACACATCCTCCTACCACACCCTCACCCACCACACATCCTCCAACACCACACCCTCACATTCCACACATCCTCCAACCACACCGTGCACCCTAACCTTCCACAATCTCCCCCTCGTCACATAGCTCCATGTCTGACAAGGTGTCCCCAGGGTCACCAGGGTCCACACCACTGGCAGAACTCTCCGATAACTCAACACCACTGGCAGGATCATCAGAACCTATTGTAACAAGTGATTGCAGCAGAATGCAAATGGGGGTGTCATTGTGCTGGGAGTCAGACTGTCCGTCTTGCAATGTTGGTTTCGTTGCCCATGAATTATATGTACATGTATGTATTGTCATCTACAACAAGTGCCTTATAAAAGCCATGGTTGTACAGTGTCTATTATGACTATCGGTGACCTGCGAAACCCTACGCTGCTGCGAGTGCTTGAGGGAACGAGGACTTACAGTACAGAGCGCCTACGGTATTTTCAAGTGGCAACAAATTCTTGGTAGTGCATTTCACTGGTACGGTACGATGCCTCGGGTCTTATTCGTACCATCTTTGAGAACTTCAGCAGGTTCTACCTCCCCCGAGTCACTGCTGATGACGATCCTCTCGACGGGGCCACCCTCCACCCTCACAATGTAGACATCAGAGTCCGAGTTGGAGTGGGAGAAGTTACCAGCCCCACCTGTAGGAGAAAGAATGATTGACCAATCAAAAACCCATATCTAGTATTGAAACAGGAAGTAAAACACTTTAATTAGTGCAATCCAAGCATCTATGTACATAATAAATTCCTCAGTTAGTTATGAAGCCTCAAGATATCGGACAACATACGACGGCTATCTAGGTACGATAACTGTTGCTGGTCTTACCTTTCACTAAAAAAGGCTCATAGCCTTGGCGGAGATTACTAGAGATTACTGGAAATTACTGAAGATTACTGGAATTTACTGGAGATTTACTGGAGATCACTGGAATTTACTGGGAAATTACTGGGCTGGAAACAGATTAAGTTCGTGTGTGGAGGTTTTGGCATAAATGATGCGGCAAGAGAGAGACAGTCGCAAAATGAAATGTTAGTGCTGGTTGGTAACCAGGTTAAATGACTGCTTTTACGGCCAATCAGGTCACCAGTTAAGACCAACTAGCGTCCTTAAATTGCTAGGTAGACAGATAGTAGACACACAAGGGGCAGTGCCCGACTGTAAAAATTCTCATTTTGTGTCGACCAGTCCTTGGCGATGCAAACAACTATTGATGCTGATCACACCCTTCAGGCAGACATTACAAGAAAGGGCCTCGAGATCCTTCATCAGGGACGTCCTCGTGTGTGTCTACACCAGTCTACAACCTCATGTGACCAGATCAGCTATTCCAACTCTGGTACGTAAGAGAGAATTGCATCATCGGGGGACTGAAGTGGAGGAGGTGAATTCAGATGGCGGAAACAAGCAAGAGACTTTCCAGGCTGCCCGACAATCTAGGATTTCATCTTGCTCCACATGTAAGGTGTTAATGTCAGTGCTGACTTGGGGTTGTGGAGGTTGGGGGGGGGGGGGGGGGGGTCCGTGGTACCCACCCTCCTTCAGGGAAAACACTGCAAATAGCAGAGTAAAGCCATTTGCTACCTAGTTATGGCAGCAACAGGAACTATGAAGCAGCATGGCATCTCGTGTAAGAATGCCTACAGGTAGATGAATGCCGGGGTTTCCCCTCGTTTAGATTAGCACCAGTGCACACAAAAGCCATTAGACACCTAGCTATGACAGAGATAGGTATGGTGATGCGGCACGGAATCTTGTGTGAAAAGAACATTCCACACGCAACAGAAAGTTTATGGGTACATTTAAAGCCTGGGTTTCCCCTCGTTCAGATTAGCACCAGTGCACACAAAAGCCATTTACCACATACGCACCTATGACAGTGACAGGTATGGTGATGAAGCATGGCAGCCCATGTAACAAAGACATGCATGCAACTGAAGTAATGCCAGGGTTTCCCCTCGTTCAGATTAGCACCAGTTCACACACAAAAGCCATTTGCCATTTAGATATGACGGAGATAGGAATGGTGATGAAGCATTGCATATTTTGTACAGAGAACAACATTCCACATGTAACAGAACGTCTGTAGGTAGCTGCATGGGGGTTTCCCCCAACTATACTGTAGCCATGACAACGACAGGTATGGTGATGCAGCATGGCATCTTGTGTACAACATTCCACATGCAACAGAACATTTAATGCTGGGGTTTCCCCTCGTTCAGATTAGCACCAGTGCACACAAAAGCCATTCAATACCCACAACAGGAAATCATATCCAGCAGCTTCCATGAGGTCAACTGGCAATGTCTGGCATCCTGAAAGAGCTGCTAAACATAGATTGTCGTACCAAGTACTTGCCCCAAGCAGGGTATAATGGCTCGTGTATTTGGCTTCGAAGATGAAGTGTCACGCCCCTGTAGTCTCGCTCCCAGACTGGCAGTCTAGAAATCATCACACATCCGTATAATCAGCGTGTGTTAGCTCCCCACATCTCGGAACCCACTGCTGCTCCCGACAAAGACAAAGCCAAAACAAATCGTAGAACGATATGCGATGGCTGGACCAGTTGCAATGACATACCAATCTGATATGTACATGCAGGTAGGGGTGGGCGATATCAGAATAATGTGGTCACGATATATCATGTGTTAGTTATCACGATATTCGATATTATCACAATAATGCGTTTTGGCTAGTTTATTTGACTTCTCATGGCACACTAGAATATTTCTACAAGCCAAGCATTTACTATGTTGTCATAAATTGCATGTATACACTATTTAGCTACTGCATGCCTTATTTCTGCAAAAACAACACCATTAATAATGTGAACACAATATGACGATAATTTTAAAACCACCACGATACGATTATCATGGGCTCTTAATATACGATAATAACGATATATTGCCCACCCCTACATGCAGGAACGTTTTGAACATGTGCAAACCTTCGAACCTTTGCCCTCTTGTATAAATAAACCTTTGAAAGGTGAACACATTCATTTATGCCCTGGTCTCAAGTTTGTTTCCAGGCCATGTGGGAGCCTGGGAACGAGGCTAAAGTTACATGGACGACTCACCTAGTATGCCAATGCATTGTGCCTCAGAAAAAAGAGCATGTTCATTGTCTGCGTTGTCGCCTCTAAAACCACCTTAGCTTACTTGCTTGAAGTGTTTTTGGGGACAGACTGACTGACAGACAGATAGACGAATAATGCCTCTCACTCATTTAAAAGACTTATTCTCCACCTGCAAGTATTATGATCAGTCTGGTTATTTCAGCCAACACAAAGAAATCTTTATCCCGGTTATGCTAAGCTGGTTCTCAGGACAGAAGGTTCTCTGTTACCAACTTTAGATCGGCAGATGTTTCAATTGAACGCTTACGTTTAAGTTGGCTTTCCTGGTTTGGGCATTCAGGTAAACATTAAATCTGTACCCGACCTGCTAAGCTGCTTCGGTAGCTCAGTTGGTGGAACATTGGCCCTGGAAGCTAGTGGTTCTGGGTTTGACAATGACTCAAAGTTTTCTTTGCTGGCTAGAATAACCTGAATAATCTTTCATGTTACAATACGTCAACGTACATGTAGCAGAACGACGTGGCAACAGGACTGTTATCTCTCCACGGGACTAATCTTTTCCCTTATCTTTGCTGAAGAAGTATAAACAGTATATCGTCAGCAATCACACGCATCATCCGATATCATATGTGAAGCCCACTGTTTGTGTGCACAGCTTTCCATCTGATATAGTATGTTTTCTAAACATACGTAGTTCAAAAATGTGAAGAGGAAAGCTAAGTTGACGCAGCAATCTGATGGCAAACTGGTCCTCTCAGTGTAGCTTCATTCCCAGGGAGTTCCCACCTCCAGTCTCTGCTCGCTTGCAGTCTGCAAGACGAAGGGGAAAGGCCTGGGAGGTATGGTCACATGAGTGACATCAGGTAGACATCAGGTAGACACATGGGGGGCAGAGCCTGACAGATCAGGTCACATGTGTGACATGAGGCAGACACATGGGGGGCGGAGGCAGACACATGGGGGGCGGAGCCTAACAGATCAGGTCACATGAGTGACATGAGGCAGACACATGGGGGGCAGAGCCTGACAGGTCACATGAGTGACATCAGGTAGTAAATAGAGGTAGACATATTGGGGGGGGGGGGGGGGGGGGGGGGGGGGGCAGTGCCTGAAGAAGAATCTCAAAGCCCTTTTCTTGTACTGTCAACCCAACATCATGGACCACCCCTTGTATGTCTACCAGCTGTCTACCAGACGTCACTCAGATCCCCAGTACAGCCTTCCCCTTCATATTTGCATACTGCAAGCGATCAAGGAGCCTGTGAACGAGGCTACCTGCTAAGCTGGGAAGGAGCCTGGGAATGAGGCTACCTGCTAAGCTGGGAAGGAGCCTGGGAACGAGGCTACCTGCTAAGCTGGGAAGGAGCCTGGGAACGAGGCTACCTGCTAAGCTGGGAAGGAGCCTGGGAACGAGGCTACCTGCTAAGCTTAACAACTGAAGAAAACGGAAGATGGAAAGAAGCTGTGGCTCTTGAACCACCTTGTCCCACCTTGTCCACATCGATGATGAAGGAGAACTTGTTGATCCAAAAGATAGTTCGATGGTGTGGCTTGGACAGTTCTTTCCGAGTGACAGTGAACGTGCAAGTCTGCCTGCCAGCCAGTACCTCATTGATCATTTCGCTTCCATTGCAACACCCGACTTGGAAGCATCTGCACTTGCCCAGCAGCATAATGAGATTCATTGCTGCACTCTGCCGTGCCCATAATACAACTGTGGGAAGCCTTGCCTAACTTCCAGCGGTTGCTAAAACAATCGAAGGGTAAAGGGCACATTTACCACAAAGTGCACTTAGAAGCCCAAAGGGCACAGTACAGGCCACAACAACTAGGCCACAACTCAAGCCTATTAACTTTGACCTAATATTCTTTCTGGAACTTACAAGAGACTTCTCCTCGCAAACCTACCCCATTATTCTCATCCTATTCTCACATTATTCGAAAGATCAGTCTGACTGGCATTATTCCCCATTTTCATCCCAACTATTCTTGCATTAGAGGCAGTCCCTATTATTAATTTATGCCAGCATAATGATTAGGCTCAGGCCTAGCACCAACAATCCTGTGTGGGGTACAGTGGAATGCCACTGCTGCACCTTTACAACAGGCCTAGCAAAAACACCGCTTCCTTGCCAGTATGAACGTCACATTGGGTCTAGAAGCCATAAGGTGTGACCACTTTCAACGGCTGAGTCCTTGATTAGAATAGCTTGGTCAAGCTGGTCCAACCCCTCCAGGGCATTCCTTTCATGGTCACAGCTGTGGGTTACATGCCAACAGTGATAGGATAGCAGGACCTGTACAGGACTATGGGGAGGAAAGAGAGATGAAGGTGTCATAGTCTCAGTCTGCTGGATGACAATCTAGAGCCATGCTATCATGACAGCATTGAGCTTCATCCGCCACAGACGATGTCGAGCTTGATATCAAGTATCATCTGCCAGTGGCGGCGTCAAACTTCATCTACCAGCAACAATGTTGAGCTCCATCTGCCAGTGATGATGTCGAGCTCCATCCACCAGTGACGATGTCAAGTTCCATCCACCAGTGCCGATGTTGAGCTCCATCCGCCAGTGACGATGTCGAGCTCCATCCACCAGTGACAATGTCGAGCTCCATCCGCCAGTGACGATGTCGAGCTCCATCCGCCAGTGACGATGTCAAGCTCCATCCACCAGTGACGATGTCAAGCTCCATGCACCAGTGACAATGTCAAGCTCCATCCACCAGTGACAATGTTGAGCTCCATCTACCAGTGACAATGTCGAGCTCCATCCACCAGTGACAGATCACGAAACAGAAGCCAGCAGAAGCCAAGCAAAAGCCAAGCAAAGCTCAAGATCGAGGACAGAAGATGAGCATACATGTAGCTGGCATCTGATCACTTAGCTTTCTTGCGGTGAGTACTGTACAGCATAAAATTTTTGTAAGGTAAAAAATTATTCCCGATCAAATGCCAGCACACAAACATGAAGCAGGAATTTACAACTGACAGAATACCTAGCCTCGTTCCCACGCGGCCTGGGAATCAGGCTACAGAATACCATGCATGTGGACCAGATGTGAATTTATAACCTCAGTAAATGACAATAGTACAACAAGTATATATGACGTGCATATCACAGACTCATTCGAGCTAGATGCCTTCATGTAGAGGAGGGTCTGAGCTCGATCCGTATACCGACTTGCATCACCAGCGGGTGGTAACAAGTGCCCCATGACAGTGCATCTTTATCTGCTTTGTGCAGCGGTTCATTACACTCCCGGTATAGGAAAAATTGTGCCGCGTAATGTAATGTAATCTTTACACTCCTGGTAGGGGAAAAATTGTGCCGCGTAATGTAATGTAATATAATTCGTTCGAGTGATAGGAATGGCGTACAAAGATTCTGACTACACCTTCATGATCGCTATCATGCACTGTCCCAACCGTACAATTTTGGTGCTGAAACTCACCTTGGTGGTGGAGATATGAGCGCTTTTGTTTCGCCGTGGACGCCATTGCTCGAGCGCTCTCTCCGACTTCCGGTGGCAGTACCGTTCTTAGGAAAGCACACGAAGATTCTGACCACACGGCCGTGATCGCTGTCGTTCACTGACGCTTACATGCCGAAACTCACCGTGCTGGCTAAGTTGTGAGTGCTGTAATAATGTCTTGTCTTCCTTTTGGTCGCCATTGCTCGCGATCGACTGGTTGCCACGTGGCATGTGCGTTAATTGGAACGAATTGCAATACTTAGCTTGCTTGCGCTACGGCGAGTCGCGACAAGGGTTGCAACGCGGCTATGAATGGTTTTATTCGGTACTTGAGAGCACTCTAAATAATTTCTGATCTTCCCATACAGACTATAGCTATCATGGTACTCAAGTGATGTGTGATAACTGGAACGAACTGTCACACTTAGCTTGTGCTACCGTTTAACCTCGCCTACCAGGAGTGCGGTTGCCCCTCGAATCTAAACTAATCTAAATAATTAATAAACGTTTGACTATTTCCGAATGGCCTACAAAGATTCTGACTACACCGTCGTGATCGCTATGATGCAGTGACACAAAATCAAAATAATCGTGCTGAAACTCACTTTGGTGGTAGAGATATGAACCCTTTTGTCTCGCCGTTGGCCGCCATTGCTCGAGCGCTCTCTTCGACTTCCGGTGGCAGTACCGTTCTTAGGAAAGGCACACGAAGATTCTGATCACACGGCCGTGATCGCTGTCGTTCACTGACGCTTACATGCCGAAACTCACCGTGCTGGCTAAGTTGTGAGTGCTGTAATAATGTCTTGTCTTCCTTTTGGTCGCCATTGCTCGAGATCGACTGAGCGTGGTTGCCACGTGGCATGTGCGTTAATTGGAACGAATTGTAATACGCGCTACGGCGAGTCGCTAGTCGCAACCGGGGTTGCAGCGCAACGCGGCGGTTTTATTCGGTACTTGAGAGCACTCTAAATGATTTCTGATCTTCCCTATATATAGCTATCGTGGTACTCACGTCATGTGTGATAATTGGAACGAACTGTCACACTTAGCTTGTGCTACCGTTTAACCGCGGCTACCAGGAGTGCGGTTGCCCCTCGATTAAATACAGTAATTCAGCAAATTACCTTAGAGTTACAATCCACTCTTTGCTGAATTCAGTGAACTCGGCTGTGTCATGCTGTTATGCAAATGAGCAATACACCTACCGCGTGGACTGTTGTCTGTTGTCAGACGGGAAATATAATAGGGAGAAAGTCAGAATTAATTCATCAATTTATGCACACTGTAGCTTAGATAAAGCATGTACTGCCATGGCAACGTAATGGTTTGGAGTGCAACTTGGGAATTAATTTCATGAGCAAGGTTTGTAATTATTCCCAAATCACAAAAAGAATTAATTGCACTCATAAGGTGATCAATTTCACTAGGCTTCATCTCGTGTAATTTGACAGATAGTGAATGCAATTTGATATTGAGTGAACGCAATTTGATACAGAGTGAGCGCAATTTGATATAGAGTGAACGCAATTTGATATACAGTGAGCGCAATTTGATATAGAGTGAGCGCAATTTGATATAGAGTGAACGCAATTTGATACAGAGTGAATGCAATTTGATATAGAGTAAGTGCAATTATTCCCAAATTGCACGAAAACACATAATTACACATACCTACCCTATCATATACCCAAAGGCAATCATTACATTGCCTGCATTCCTAAGATTGGATAGAAGCACATTATACACCATAACCCAAATGGGAGGGCAATATGGTGAGGTATTTTTCCAAGTGTGTAGGAATTTTCCAAGCTGAATACGAGGGAAAATAATACACCGGCATATTGCCCTTCCATATGGGTAATGTTATTTACCGAGTACTGGGAATATTACGAGCCTGTGCAGCACGAGTGACAATATGGCCACAGACGAGTGATGTTTCCCAGTACACAGTAAATAATGCATTTATCCTACAGTCGCTAGCCCTGACGCGCCGGCGCCATTACTCGTAGCCTTAGTTGTTTTATATACTTGGCAATGCGTGTTTTTGCTTGAACACCAACAAGATACTGCCGTTTTGGGACTGGACTTACTAGGCACAGAACTCCTTGCCGAATGTTGATTTCTCTGAGTCCGGTACTGGTACCTGGTTGAACCTGGTTCAGTACTGGCAGTTCCAGCGCTACACTTGGTGACTCGAATGATAGCTATGTTGATGTCATGTTTACGTAGTAAACATGACATGAAAACACGACCCGTGTAAACTTCATACCCTCAGGAAGAGTGGAATACAGGCAGTGGAATGCGGCCCCATATTCCACTCTATCTCCATACATTATCAATGGAGCAAGTCTACAGCTGTGGGATAAAGATTGAATTTAGCAGATGCTCACTAAGAGGGGAGGGAGAGTTCTGAAATGAATAAGCATTTCAGTACATGCATCTCTGAATCCAGACCCCCTCCCCCCCCCAAGAAAAAGGGACTCAGAAAGGTTATTTTTAGTCATTTTGCCGGATTTATTAGAATATTATAGCATTTCCTGTGTGAGATCTGAACATGCACATACCTGGAAGCCTGCCTTGAAAAGAGTTTACCTGAGGTTCGTTAAACAAATAATTAGTGCATTCTTGACAAAGTCCCTATAGCACACTTTCACATTGCATTACCATCCGGCCAGAAACACTTCCAGTTCCATAATAATCCAATAAAGTTGCAGCCAAAAATAGACACACAGGGTCATTGAAAAATGGACCATTATTCCTGAGTCATCGCACGACAGACACCAGCCCACGATCACATTCAAAAAAAAAAGAATTACCCCAGCTTTCTAAGCTTAATTATTATAATTATACCGATTACAAGGCGAGTTCTCATATGAACTCATGGATGCAATTAGAATCTGCTGAACTATTGGGAACGAGGCTAGCCCTAGTATGAATGTGTGTGTGTGTGTGTGTGTGTGTGTGTGTGTGTGTGTGTGTGTGTGTGTGTGTGTGTGTGTGTGTGCGCGTGCGATTGTGATTGTGGTTGAGGCAGTGGTGGAGATAGGTGGTATATGGGAGATTATGACTTGAAGAACAATTCAACCAAAGAATAGGGCTGAGCGATTATTTCGATTATGCGACTAATCTCTGAGCATCAGATGGTGATTGCAACCAGGATGTTAGTCAGAAGAGCAAAAGTGCTTATGGGTTTTCATGAATATACTTAGCAGGACTGTGAATACAAGAATCCAGTCATAAGCACTGAGTGGCCATGGCCTTGACTAAGCCTAGTAGCCTCGTTCCCAGGCCACGTGGGAGGTGGCCTGGGAATGAGGGGCGCTAACGTTCTAGCAGCTTAGTGACTTTGAATGGTGTATGCAGGTCCCCTTCAAACAGGAATTTCTGGCATAATCATGATATAATCGATAATCGTGACGTTGGGAAATCCACAATCGCTCATGATCAGCCCTACCAAAGAATCTACAATGTACATGACATTTTAATGACCATGTACAGTCACCTGTTGCTATGGAAATAAATTTCTAAAGTGGAATGCAGGACATGACTTAGTGGGAAACATACAGGAATTTCTGGCATAATCATGATATAATCGATAATCGTGACGTTGGGAAATCCACAATCGCTCATGATCAGCCCTACCAAAGAATCTACAATGTACATGACATTTTAATGACCATGTACAGACACCTGTTGCTATGGAAATAAATTTCTAAAGTGGAATGCAGGACATGACTTAGTGGGAAACATAGGCAGTCAATACGCAAGCACATTACACACGGGGAAATGTATGGGTCTCGAACTGACACAGGAACAAAGTTGTCAGGCATGCACATACATGTACGTGCTACATGTACCTGCTGACGCTGAGTCAAGAATATCTGCTGGTCAATCAAATCTTGTGATAGTACAAACCACAAAATGTTTCCTCTCCACATGATCATCCTGCTTGCAAGTCCCATCACCATGGCAACCAAGCTACTGAGCCACTCAACAAAACACACACATGCATGCATGCACACACACACACAACACACACACAAACACACACACACAACACACCCATACACACGTACAGGCACACACACGTCCACACAAATTAGCACATTCCCGACAAAGTCCCTACAGCATACTTTCACAACTCATTAGGATCAGGTTTCAAACACTTAAGGTACCATACGAGTACAGCCAAAAATAGACACACAGGGTCACTAGCACATAAACCAGTGTTTTCTAGTCATTGCACAACAAACAACAGCCCATGATGACATTTAGAATTATCAAAGTATGCAAGTTACCCCAGCACGCTTATTGTGCTTTTAGCTATATGTGCATGCGTGCATCATGTGTGCTTGTGTGTGTGCACGATTGTGTCTGCGTGATTGTGGTGACAGTCACTGTGATATTAGGTTAGAACTTCAAAAAAATTCATACTACCAACTTTATGTGCACCTATATATAGCCACTTGTTGCTATGACAATAATGCATTGTATAAACCACCAATAGTTTTCCTGCCCACAATCATCCTTTGTGCAAGACCCATCACCATGGCAACCTTGCTAATGAGCCAACTTAACACAACACACACACACACACACACACACACACACACACACACACACAAACACACACTTACCGTTCTTCCGTCTCCCTGCCATGGCGTCACATCGACTCTCATCACTGTCCAAACACACAACAACGGGAGCATCAGGGACGGAGGTTGCACCCCGTGCGCTAGACTTTCGTCTCTCAACTCTGTCTCCCTTTCTCTTCTTCAGCTTCTTCTTCTCTGACTCGACCGTCAACTCAGAGTGACCCGAGGAGACACCGGACAGATTCTGGTCACCATGATCATCCACCTGAAGGTCCTGCAGATGAAAACCGTGGCAACACCCTAAACAGCATGCAGAGTAGGAATGACAAGTGGTTCCACCCAGCAACTGCAACGGTAGAGATTCTTTCAGGTATACAATTGACTTCCATCAGTAAGGTCCCCATGATGGAGGTGCCTCTGTTTAGTGTGTAGGATCTTGGTCCCATGCACATTATGGGTGGGGAGACCTGTAGGCCAAGCACAATTTCCTGCCCCCCCCCCCCCCCCCCCCCCCCCCCCTAGGAAAAATGGGCAACTTAGGATCTCTGTGATCACATCTGCTGGCTGTTCATGCATCATACGGCTAATCTGTTCCACTACCAATGACACACACAACAGCCATACCTGAGGTCCACTGTCCTCAGAGACTTCATGAACAGGAGCTATCACGTCAGGATTGGCCCTCTTCTTGTGCCGTCTGCTCCTCGTTCGCTTTCTCTTTCTCTTCTTCCTGGCAACCAATGATGACGTACAAAGATAAAGATACCATGCAAGCTTTGCAGAACTTAGTGGCATTAGATCTCGGACTGCATGTACGAAGGCACATTTCAGCCGGACTTTGCCAATGTAAAGGGCTATGGCCTTGCAGCACACTGTTGAGCGCACATGTAGTGATGGTAGATCTTGATACCATGCACTTACAATGTACGGTAGTCGCGTGTTATTAGGCGCATATTCGCTGTTAGGCGCAGGTTCAACTCTCGTCCCAGGTACTCGCTGCAGTCTTTTTCCAGACTCTGCCATTTTCGATCCTACGGAGTGGAAAACATCGAATTGAAGTGCACTTCCTATTCGAGGAATGTCATTATTTTGCGCATCTCGTTTCTAGGCGTATATTTCCTTCCTGTGGAGTTGTAGGCGCATGCGCCTAATAACGCGCGACTACGGTATGTCAGATAGTCTTCAACAGGCATACAAGATATATCACAGTCCAAATCTCTACGGTCAGGGAGTCGTTCCAAATGGCTACACGGCCCTCTAAGAACATTGCCGAGCTTACTTTGCTGACCCCGTCTCCTCTTGGTCAGACATGTGGAGTGAGATACTGAACGAATGATTTGCACAACCTACACCGGTCTCTCCTGTGACTCTGCTGTCTGGTTCTAGAGGGAGGATAAATGGTCAGAGGGATAGACGGAAGGGAAGGAGACAGGGAGGGACGGAGGGAAGGAGGGGGGAGGGAGGGGTGAGGGGGAAAGGTAACTGTAGTTTGCTGTTCCCTATGTGGAATGCCCATCCAATGGTGGATCTGAGATTATCATCTGTTTCAGAAGGAAGTATTACTAAAGACTACTAGAGATTACTGGAGACTACAGGAGATTACTACATATTACTGAGGACTACTAGAGATTACTGAGGAATACTAGAGATTACTTGAGACTACTAGAGATTACTAGAGATTACTGGAGATTACTGGGGACTACTAGAGATTACTAGAGACTACTGGGGACTACTAGAGATTACTTGAGATTACTAGAGATTACTAGAGATTACTGGAGAAATGTGAGTGTGCTGATGTGAAGATGGCTCTGCTGTACGTGCTATGCGAATTCTGTCGGTGGCTAACCGAACCCTGACCTTAGAGGACTGTGTGCCTGTTATTCTCTGACAGTGGAACTGCATGTTAATGTTATCCAGCAAGTCCACCATCACTGACTACATCAGACATTATTAATGTATTAAACGAGGGGCAACCGCACTCCTGGTAGCCGCGTTGCAACCGGTTGCGACTCGACGGTAGTGCAAGCTAGGTATTGCAACTCATTCCAATTAACGCACATGCCACGCGACGTCAACGTCGATCGATTGAGCTGAGTCAGCAATGGCGGCCCAAGGCGAAGACAAGAAACTGTTACAGCGCTCACAACTTCGCCAGCACGGTGAGTTTTGGCATGTAAGCGTCAGTGAACGACAGCGATCACGGCCGTGTGGTCAGAATCTTCGTGTGCCTTTCCTAAGAACGGTACTGCCACCGGAAGTCGAAGAGAGCGCTCGAGCAATGGTGGCCAACGGCGAGACAAAAGCGTTCATATCTCTACCACCAAGGTGAGTTTCAGCACAATTATTTTGATTTTGTGTCACTGCGTCATAGCGATCACGACGGTGTAGTCAGAATCTTTGTAGGCCATTCGGAAATAGTCAAACGTTTATTAATTATTTAGATTATTTAGATTAGATTAATTAGATTAATTACATTACGCGGCACAATTTTTCCTATACCAGGAGTGTAACTATATGTTCTGATTAGATTTTCACCCCGCTGGTTTCCCTACAGGATGTATTCTATTGTCAGTAAACAAACACAGATAAATATACAATTACAGATTTTAGCGATATGATTCATCTTTGTGCGGCAACATCAATTGGCTAAGGTTTGGCCACTATAAGGAAACACAAGTGGCTCAATTTCTTGCATCGGTCCTGGCCTTAGCCAAATCAATCGCTTGTGACATGCAGTTGCCAGTCCTGGTCTTAGCCAAATGAATGTCCTTGAGAAAGGATGCAGCCATAGCAACTGACAATCAGCTAAGCTACATTTCCTCCAGACAACAGCAAACATCCTGCAGGGAAACCAGCAGACACTACCACAGGTACACACAGGTACACTTAATTGTGTTTCCGAGAATAGGAGCTTCATATGTAAAGTATGTAGTTGCAATGTACTGTTCCCAGGGGGTATCAAGTGTTCGAGTGTTCGGTCCAGTTAAGTTCATTTTGATGTGATAAACCAGGAATGCTGCATTTCCAAAGCAGGAGGTTTTTTGCGCAGGTCCTCATAGATGGTCCAAGTGTGCGTTGGATACAGAGCCACCTTCAATTCGGCAACTTAAGATTAGGGGAAACCACCTGAAGATATGGACTAGACGGGCACCTTAACCATCGGAGCTTCTCCGTATCCACACTGTCCGCACACCCATCGAGTCCGTGGTGGGACCATTTGAAGTTTTGTATTCGGCATTTTCAGCAATTCTCCTGTACAGAGGAGTGCCCGTAGGTGTGGTCTACGCAGGAAATAAGGTAATACTCAGAAGTTGAAGTGGTCCCACGACGGACTTGAACAGCGTGTGGATGGTGCTATCACGGAACAACTGCTCGTCCAGTCCTGTATCCGTATCTCTAGCTAGTTTCTCCTGTGGATGCTAATGAGAATTTGGAAGCTTTCCACATTGTTATTATTTAGTATTATGAAACTCCATGTGTTTATTTTCAATGTAGTAAGGATTCACCAAAAAGTTATTAAAATTTCCCAATCAGTCCCTCCCTCCAACTTGCTAAGGATCAGCTCTAATGTATTTAAATCTGCATGTGTGTACCCAAAGTGTATAAACATTAGAATTTACGTGGGGACATGATTCCCTGATTGTCCTTTTTCAACAGTAACAGGCGTGTTTCATCATCGCACAATATTAGTCGGTGGTTGACTAACTTGCCTTGCTCATTCTTATCAAAGTAAATCTGGGCATAGATGGCATCTTCGACATCTGAATCCAGCTCACTGCTACTCCATGAACCCCTGCACAACAAAGATAACTGCAATGACATCACCACTACAATAAAACCAGGACACAATAGCCAAGATCAGTGTTGAAATTTGGCCAAAACCAACATTGGATAGCAAATGTCTGCTGATACCGATAGATGCATTGTCTGATGTTCTAATCTTTAACCTTTTGGCATGTGGTAGTTTTTGCACTTTGTCTGCAATCATGTGACAACAAGGTACCAATCTTCCCCAGTCTGTTTGAGTTCGGCTGTCAGTCTGTGTTTGTCAGCCATTCACCTGACGTCCATCCAATTAAAGTTCAAAATGAGAATTATTATTATTGTACCCATAGGTGGTGATAGGTGGTGTATCCACCAATGCAGCTATTAACATCAGTGTATAATCAGACAGTGAACTTCGGGGGGGGGGGGTGAAGTTAAAAGAATTGAGTATAAGTACATGCATATATTTATCGCTATACGCAAACAGCTCCATGTTTCACCACCACAGCTAGGCTCCATAGAGATAACTTATTAACTGCTAGATTGCAGTTAAGGTTACGGGATACTTGTGCGCGCGGAAGCTTTTTTTTTGATAGCATAATCCCTGGCAAATTTATCTGCTGTCTCGCTCAAGAAAAGCGGTAAATACGGCTTTTTGGTGAACTGATCTGCTCGTTTTTGCACCGCCATACAGCGTATCGGTAAAAGCTTCCGTCAATCCCTGCACCTTGTGACAGCGCACCTCCACCTCCAGAATCAAGTTGCTCACACTGTTAGTACCAGAGATTCTTGGTTAGCGAGCTTAAGTATACGTTTCCCAATACATTTCGCACGGCGCGCGCACGAGTATCCCATAACCTTAAACGCTCCTCAGCTGACACTGTGGTTAAAACCGTTACCCTAGTATAATAGAATTTTATGCCCTAGTACATGTACAAAATCAGCTGGCAAACTGGGTGCTATTGGTAAAGCTCAAAATTGACCCTCAAAAGACGGTGAAACTCCCTTCAAAGTCTCATGGATCTCTAGCTTAGTTTGCAGAAGCAAACATGCAGGTTTCAATTGAAAGGTAATTTTAATCTTTAAATCACCCAATTCACATTAAAACAACACTTTCAATAATTTTGGTCCCTTCTCAATGTTTACATTCACTAAGCTTCCCTAACTTAACACTGACTTATACATGGCGGTACTTGGTGTGTTATTGTGTAAGATGAGATTCTGGGTCAGAATGACCCACTCAGTGAATGCAATGAAGTCGAACTGGAGACATAGGTCGCACATAACTCCACACGGTCAACAGTATTACTGGAGAGACAGAGGTTTCAATCATGACAGCTCAAAATTGACCCTCAAAAGACGGTGAAACTCCCTTCAAAGTCTATGGAGCTCTATCTTAGTTTGCAGAAGCAAACATGCAGGTTTCAATTGAAAGGTAATTTTAATCTTTAAATTAAAACAATTCTCATTAAGACTTTCAATAGTAATTTTGGTCCCTTGTCAATGTTTACATTCACTAAGCTTCCCTAACTTAACACTGACTTATACATGGCGGTACTTGGTGTGTTATTGTGTAAGATGAGATTCCGGGTCAGAATGACCCACTCAGTGAATGCAATGAAATCGAACTGGAGGCATAGGTCGCACATAACTCCACACGGTCAACAGTCACTAGAGAGACAGAGGTTTCAATCTTGACATTTTGACAGACTCACCTGGGCTAGTTCAGGCATTGTCTGAAAACATTATGGAACGTTGAAATATAGCACATCACTCCTGTAGTGCAGTTGAACTCCAAGCATCAGTGACCCAATAGATCTTTACGTTAAGTGCACGTGATGCAGGCAGCCATTTTTGAGTGGCAGCTTTAGTATGTTTCTTGCACTCTTAACATAACAGGTATGCTAACGTTAATACTTAGCAACGAACGTTAGCATGCCTGGAAGACAGCTATGCAGCTGCTTGCATTTCTGCAATCACAGTAGAACTCTTTTGCCACCCATTAGTGGAGTCTTATTGAGATAACTGGGTAAATAACTGCAGATGCACGGTACGGCTGCATAAGGTCTATTGCTATCTTATCTCCACTGTTGACAACTTTGAGCGGCCTCAGTCACTACTGGAGACTGTCCCCAGCCAATAGCAGCATTTATATGGGTCATAAATGCCGTTAGTATAGTTTATGGCCGTTAAATTCTAATTAAAGCCACCCTTAGTTTGTGGTGCTATCCTGTAGACGTTAATGTTGCATGTAATGACAAAGGAGTCTTGTCTCTAGTGTTCTCTACAGCTACACCAGCTAATGAGGACTTTTCTTACCCTTCCGGGCGGGCGGACGAAGATATCAAGCTATCATCCAGAAACTCGTCAAAATCACGTTCTTGAACGGGCAAAATTCTTTCAGCGGAACCTCTCAAGCTCCAATGGCCTCCTTCCATTCTGAAACACACAGCACGGGCCCTTGTTCAGGTTGGTATTCAGCCCCCTCGACACAGTGTACTACCAAATGGAAACCGAATTTCACGTGCTTATTGCCACACCCACTAATACATCACCAATTTTTAATCTGGGGGCGCGGCGCGGGCACTCCCCCCGGCCCAGTATGCGCATGCATGGTCCAACAGAATTTAGCTCTTGTTTATTTCGGCTCAATTATCTTCAAGGGGAGCAGAAAAATCCATAGATATGCTACCAGCAGAGGTGTATAAATAAAAAGTTTACACTGAGCTTTTCACAGTTTTGTAAATAACCACAGCTATCCAGTAAACAAAGAAGTTTATCTGCTGCAATTCGGAGTTTCCCCTTCTAAACTGACTTCGGCGTGAAAACATGACACCACAAATCAGCACTGCTATCATCTGCACGTGGGTGCACACATATGCCATATTGTGTATAATGCAGTTCTTCGGCGCAAATGGGGTACCCGTCGCTCACATGCACAACAGCAGTAATAGCGGACTGCGTGAGGCGATAGCTTGTGCAGTGACGGATGCTGTATCGGATTTGACCGTCTCGATTCCAGTGGACACCAAGGCCATCACAAACAGCATCATTCATAAGCTCAAAACCATTAGTATCGATAACTGCACTCCAAATTTCACACAATTTGACGATACAAACAGCAGCAACTGCAAGCCGCGAGGAGAAGAATATTTGGTACAAAAGTTTTACGCCAGCGAAACTGCATCACGTTCCCGGGGGTGCTTGAGACTGCAAAACATGACATTTCCCGCCTACAATAAGACCACGCACCATATTTTAACGGGAAGCACAGATTGTCTCAACGGCCGCCTGCGTTATGACTCGGAGTGCTTTCCGGCTCGAGCGAGTCCATACTGCAAGTGGGCGCAAAGTATCGACGATCTCGGTGAGGATTATTTCCCAAGATTTGCTGTTCAAGTTACTTGCGAGGGATGCAAACTGGGCGATGGAGTCTGCATGGCGCAGCGAAACAACTGCTATTATTCAGAGCGCACTGTAAACTATCACATTTTAATGAGACAAGAGGCCTGTGACAGCGAAGGATACGAGGATTGGAAGTACGAGTCCAAGCAGCGCCAGCTCATCGTTGGTTGCAGCTGCGTGCAGTACAAGATTGTATAAAGCATTCATGAAAATTTAATATTTAATACTGGACTTCGTATATACATGTATATAGCAAGCGAGGAAAATATACCACGTACCCAAATTATACCTGCATGCGTGTCCGAGTGAATTGTGCGAATGAGCTTATTTTTTATACCGAACATATCGGCTTCTGTCTACTTGTAGAAGTTCTTGTTTGTTGTTCGTCTTGTTTGCATAGTAATATCTGTATCCCTGCATTTCACTGGCATGCAAAATTTTTGTAACCAAAAAATATATATATATCGGCATAATTACAGACTATATCTCTCTTTCGTTCACTGGAAAGATTGCTCTGAGTTGTACCTATATTTAGCTGTCTCCGAAGCCTATGCATGTACTACAAGCTATCTATACTGTAACGTTCCATATATTGTACTGTATGCTATAGCTATATAGTAGGCCTAGTACTTTTAGATATCGCTAAGTATAGGCATTATACCTTTTTTAGCGGTATTACTTGTGATTCAGTTGTCCAACTTCTTCTGGTCGACTAACATTTATACCCAGCATACTTCCACTAAGTTACACCAACGCACAATAGGGGAAAGGACCCTCGAGGTTCTGCTTAGTCAGTCAAAGCAGAACGGAAAATCAATTTCCGTCTCGCATGCACGTTCTGGCGCAATGCGTTAAAGTTTTTTCAGTTCCTTTACAGCAACTGGAGGAGTATAATTCTGACTTAGCTAAAAGTTTCCCGTTAGCATAATTTCCCAGCATGCAGGTCGGTATATATTCGATCGGAGTTCCATGGAGTTGCATTCAAATTAATCAGTTGGACAAGGCAACAACATCACTTCAGCGACTTAGGGTTCCACATCAACCATGTACAAACACGTTCTCTTCATTACCTTTGCCTACTCTCTGGCCTGCCTTATTTCAGGGCGATCAATCCGTAATATGGGAAGAGCCGACAATTCTTTGCACTTACCAACAACGGCACCGAGAAGTGAGAGCCCGACAGTTGAACAGATGGACAGAGGGGCGAGACAGACAAGCGGAAACAGTCACGCTCATTCGGGTGACGGATACGAAAATAGTACTTCGTACAGTGCAAGCGGTCAGGAGGTTGCTGGAGATGAAAGCTGCGATGTCTCGCAACAGGACTTGCGAGAAATTCAGCTGAATCCACTCTACGCATTCTCTGTGATGGCAGAACTTCAGCACGAAAACTTCACCGCCTCTCGGCGCAAACGCCAAGGGTCCCTTAGCGATGTGGTAAATCCCAACCAAGTGTGTCGTGCCCTGGAAAACCAATTGATCGCTAAAGAAGTTACTTACAACACAGTTGTGTCATGCCCGTCTGCTGGATACCGCTACGTGGCATATAAATGCCACTTCGAACAAAATCGGTACCCGCGTTATTTGGTCGAGGCGAAGGTGTGCCAAGGCGGCGGCTGTATGGGCTGTACTACTGCGAGTCCTAACGCGAGGTGCGGAGAGCACAATGCCACTGTGACTGTTGCGGAACACTCTGCTGGAAGCTGTACGTGGACAAAACGACGTATTCAAATCAGGGTTGGCTGCCGGTGCACTATCTAGTAGAGACTCTATCAGTACAAATCCAATCTTAAAAGCTAGCTTTAATACAGAGTATTTATTTAGCCAACAGCATACGTTTACCTATATCTAAAGAGGGCAGATCTATAGCTGCTGCACCGATATCATCTGCATATAAACAACAGTTTTAATTACATACAGCTAGTTGATATGAAGCTATAGCTAATTGAAATGAATTTATATCTTTGTACGAATGGACTATTAAATGTGAAACATATATGTTTATAATATAATCCTGCTGAGTAGCTATATCACTTACAATGCCATGTAAAAATTATATACTGTGCAAGTGTACGGCATATGGGTTTGCATCACTGTACGTATATACGTACCATGAAGTGCATTGAAGTAACTATAGTAACTGTAAATACTGGTATGACGATAGCAACTCAAAAGTTTCTATACAAAGTCATTCACACACTGTGACTAGATAGAGGCAGCATTATGTTGGTCTGTATAATTATATACAGTCCATGCACAATCAATAACGCAAAGATGATGGCTACAATGATGAATCTCAATCTGAATGCCGGTCACTGTTAGCTGATGCCAGCCCATAACGAGAAGGAGTGTCCTGCAACAACAGTAACAAGTCTGCATGGTATATAATGGCGTTTGTGCTTGACCATATATGGCAAGTGGGGAATCCGTACTGCAGTCGGTCACAGCATGATAGTGATAACTTATAATTTCACTCATGAACCAGCATGTAGCTATGATGAACCAGTATGTGGTCAACTACTCTACTATGGCAGGAAGCCCCCCTGCTACAAAGCCCCCTGGCCATGGGCTTTGTAGTACATAGCTACATGCAAGAACCTAGTCACTTAGTTTTTTTGTGTTCTTTGTATAATTCATGTTGGATATAAAATAGAAGAACCTTCTGTGCACAGCAGCCCACAGTTAAAGTAGTGATTAACGAGACGTAGGTACATGTAGGTTCCTGCCCATTAAGAAGTAACAATTATAGGTCACAGGCTTTCACCAACATACAAGTCACGAGAATTTCTATCTTTGTACAATTTCCATATTGGGGCATCCATGAATTTCATACGTCATTCCTGTGTGCATAACATCCATTAAACTGCTGAAGGTAGTGAAGAAAACTAATAAACTAACTCATTCCCAGGCCTTCTAACGGTGACAAAACCTGGGGCGAGAAGACCTGGTAACGAGGCTACACTGTATTAGAAAGCTACAACAAAATTCAGCTGTGAAGAGGTGACTAGGCTGTAACAGTACTAGTAGCCATTAGCAACATGTAGACAATTAAAGTTTCAAGTGGTATATACACTTAATGGAGAGACGCATGGATATGCAGAAGATGGAAATCGACGTGTTCTATAATGGGGAGCTATATGGCCATACAATGAGACTGGCTTTTGTTTTAGCAACAGCGGGTACACCACTGTAAGTTGATCGAACAGTAAGACCATGCAAGCTTTAAACTTATGACAAGATAATGCATGCGTGAAGGGTGAAACAAATGTTCAGAAAAGAGCCCCACAAAAATGTGCTCTTTGCAACTGTTGATGCTACTGATAGAGGGTAGCTATAGCTACCGCATGGGTGTATCTAAGTCAAGAGCTCAAGGACCAGAATCCTTGATTTTTTTTCCGGAAGAGAAAGCTTTGGACCGAGGCAATACATATATATGTAGCCGTGTAACATACCACCTGAAGGTAGCATTGCAAGTGTCGTATAAGGCTTGGTGCATGAATCTGTATAGCTATGTACATAAGGTATAGTGCTTGGTAGATGGCGTTCACTGCCCTGGCTTCCCACACAATTAAAATTTCCCTACATATACCGTCTAATGAACTATTTGAAGTCATATCATATACTACAACTCTCCAAGAGACACTACAACAAATGAATAAACCGTAGGATAGTCTTGTTCCCAGGCTCCTGGGAACAAGGCTAACCTAGGGCTGAGGTTACAGGATACTCGTGTGCATGCCGGGCGAAATGTATTGGAAGCGTATGCTGAATTTTTCTAGCCAAAAATCTCTGGTACGAAGAGCGTGAGCGACTTGATTCTGACGGTGGAGGTGTGCTGCCACAAGCTTAAGTTGCAGCGCATGACAGAAGCTTTTACCGATTCGCTGTATAACTGCATGTCCAAAAACAAGCAGTTCCTGTACTTGGTTTCCCTAAAGACAAAGGAGACCTTCCTACTTCAAAATTTCTTACCGCCTTCAAACTCAATGACCTATTATGCCTTGGCCCCTGCTTCCCTGCTGTTCTCAAGAAGCAACTGATTTTTCACAATGTTTGTAGGATTTCTGGGGCAGATATATATATACCAGGAATCTTACTAGTGGCCGTCATCATCATTGAGTGGACTTGAATATCCACCCAATGTCAACGCAGCTGATGTCAATGTAGCCAATTAATGTCAATGCAGCCAATGTCAATGTAGCCAATGTCAACGCAGCCAATGTCAATGCACCCAGTGTCAATGCAGCCAATGTCAATGCAGACAGTGCCAAAATGTAGCCAATGTCAATGTAGCCAATGTCAATGCAGCCAGTGCTAAAATGTAGCTAATGTCAATGTAGCCAACGTCCAATGTCAATGCACTCAATGTCGATGTCAATTAATGTAGCCAATGTCAATATGCAGCCAATGTCAATGCTCCCAAAGTCAATTCACTATCAATGCACCCGATGTCAATGTGAATGCAGCCAATGTCTAATGTCAATGCGCCCAATGTCAATGTCAATGCAACCAATGTCTAATGTCAATGCGCCCAATGTCAATGTAGCCAATCTAAATGCATGCAGCCAATGTCAAGCACATCGTAGCCAATGTCCAATGTCAATGTCGATGTAGCCAATGTCAATGCTGCCAATGTAAATGCAGCCTATACAATGTATGTCTGTGCCGTCAATGCAACACGTACATACATAATGATTGCTGTACTGTACTTTGTGCATGAGCTTACCTTCACTCAGCAGTGAATATCATTTACTTAGCTACTCTGTTGTCTAAGGTGTTGGGAAGTTTCCATCACTGCACTAATAAAATGATACTGAAAAGTAATTTTAAAAGTTGATACAAGTTATCTTGTACCAACAAGTTAAATACCTGTATTATGCATGATTTCAAAATCCTTACGTTCTGAAATCATGTATAGGTCTTAATCAAATATAGTGTGGGGTAGCTTCATTCCCAGGCCATTGCCCCTAGTTATTTGGCTAACAGTTACGCGGTTTGGTGCATGCACGTGGTATAGCCTGGGCATCCAATGCTAGCCAACAGGTATGATACCAAGGATTTAATTATCCCCCCCCCCCCCCCCCCCCCCCCCCCCCTCAGGCTCACCATTTCCCGCATGCAAACTTGCTGTCCATGGTTGTCTGTTCGAGAGGAGGTGCGTGATCACTGCAGGTTCTGTTGGTGTCTGTTCGAGGGGAGGTGCGTGGTCACTGCAGGTTTTGCTGGTGTCTGTACGAGGGGAGGTGCGTGGTCACTGCAGGTTCTGCCGGTGTCTGTTCGAGGGGAGGTGCGTGGTGCGTGGTCACTGCAGGTGTCTGTTCAAGGGGAGGTGCGTGGTCACTGCAGGTTCTGCTGGTGTCCGTTCAATTTAAGGGGAGGTGCGTGGTCACTGCAGGTTCTGCTGGTGCCTGTTCGAGGAGAGGTGTGTGGTCACTGCAGGTTCTGCTGGTGTTCCAAGAGCTTGCAGTAGGCCTATAGCTAGTGTGTGTTTGAATAACAAACTCCATTAATTTTAGCTACCTCCTTCAATATTCTGTTAAAAAAACAAAACTGACTTAGTACAGTATACTGGCACGCACACATGAAGCTGGAAAAGTTCACCATTATAATATTGGCAGGCAAATTAAACACTGAATTCAAGTTTGTCAATTGCTTGCAACCATCTTTCAAAAACCCATGAATATATAGCTACTAGCTATAGCTAGCTAATATCTAGCATGCAGCACTGATATACACAGCACAAATCAATGCAGCAGCTATTGCGTTGTTTCTCACACTCACCATTCCAGACTCTCCCGAGACAATTAGACGCCAGAATGAATTTGGCAAGCCCGCTCAAGTTTCAAATTCAAGTTCAAAAACTCAGCAGGTGGCGTGCGTGCGCGTGCGCGTTGCAGCGTTGGCGCGAAAAAAAATGGAGCGAAATGACTGAGGGGAGAATCCGAGCCCCTGCCACCAATCATGGCTATCCAAAGAATGATGTCGCTGCTGCCATGCCGTGTTCCTGCCAATTTGCTGCTACCGGTAACTGAGCAGCTGTCATTTTTGCTTCCAATGCATGCTGCTGCCAAATTGTATGGCTAGCTAGCTAGCTAGCTACATGCACTAGCTAACTAGCCGTAGCTAGTGTAGCTTCAATTCAGCTAAGTTGCCCTTGGCTCTTAGCTATCCCAGACATCGGCGGTGTTTGATAATGACGTTTAGCTATTAGCTAGCTAGCTACTAGTATGAAGTTAGCTATGAACCTTTACGGTGTCTGTATGCTGGATGCCTGACCTTGATAGTTCTGCCACGTCCGAGTAATCCACCCCAAAGCCTGCTGTGACCCCTGGCCACCATCCTAATTGTGTATTATGCTGGATGCCTGACCTCCACGTCTATAGCCCGCACAAAACTGCTGCTCGTGCATCTCCACCATGTTGCAGATGCGTTTTTCTTCCACAGGGAGGCAGATATAGCTAGCCAGCTATTTGCCGATCCAGTCAGTACTGGAGCTCGCTCTTCAGAACCCTCTCGTGCAGGTGAGCCAACAGAGATCTGAATGTGTCCTTCTGTCTCAACGTAGTCCGCTTTGAATTTGAGGTATGGTCCCATGCAGCTGTGGCAGTGTCAGATTTCTAAATGACTGGACTGTTTCAGTATTCATTACATCACCATTCTCTACGGTTGTTGGGAACCAATTAGCACCATCGACCATTCTAGGATAACCCCTTGCACAATGTGTGCTGTCTGATATCTTAATTAAGGGAAATCCATCTCCGTCTCTGTGATCAATATAGTATTGCAAGCAATCAATGTTTGTTTTAGGAGTGGTGTCGAAAATGAGGTCACTGAGGGAGCCTGTCTTCACCAGCTATTACAAGTACTGCTGAACTAAAATAATTTTTGAGAAAGGCTACTTTAGTAACACACATACACACACACACGTGCACGCACACACACATGTACACACACACACACACACACACACACACACACACACACACACACACACACACACACACACTTTGCTTGCTTCTCCAGCCCCTTACCAACCAAAGGAAGCAAAAACCCTGTGCTAAGGTAGTATATTGGCTAGGTTTGAATTAAGTTCCCATATGGGAGTTCATGACGACAATGTATCCCTAGCCCCAATACTTATGGAAGTGAAATGGGTCACTCGATCACCATCTCCTCCCTCCTCCCCCCTGGGTGGGGGGTGGGGGGGGGGGGGGGGGGGGGGGGGGGGGGGGGGGGGGGGAGGTTAGGTTATTTTCACTGCCGGGGCTCAGTTCCCCCAATATTAATACGCTGATTATTGCAACGTAATACTCTAATACTCTAGGCATTCATTTAGTCACACAGAGAGCCTTACCTAGGGTTATCTACAGCCACGGGACAAGGTGATTGTGCCTGTGTTTATCCTCTTTGATGCTTGGGTTGCCAGGATCAGGAACACGTAGGCAGTGATGTCATCAGAAGGGCCAGCATAGCCGGCCAGCAATCATTGACCCCAGGACTTCACCAATGCAATACGCTGCACTGATTGTCCAGTGGTATCTAGAAGGTCTCTGAGAGGCCAAGCCAGGCTCAATCTGTAATAATAATATTAACCCTTTCCCCGATGTAGCCGGATATATCCGGCATGAGACTTTCATCAGTGATGTCAGACTTCCGGCAATGTCCTTGGGACTTAGGCTCTGCGCCAGCAGAGAGGGCGGGACAGGGGGAGGTGGGTGGGTTTCAGCACTGAGCCTAGTTAGCATGGCCGCTTTTGGGCTTAGCCTTGAAAAGCCCTTGGTTGGAGCTGGGTGGGCCATTTCTCTCCTTCTTTGCACAAATGGGCCGAGAAAACAGTCCTCTCGCCTAGTAGGGCCCCCATTTCTGGCAGTGAAGCGTTTTTCTCGGTCTAGACGAACGATGGTCGGCAGAGAACCGTGACTATTGGATGCCCCTTGATGGGTGGGTGTGGTTAGAGTCACGAATGTGTAGAGGATTGCTGCATGGTCATGTGTGTGGAGTTTGCGGGCTGAAAAGCAGAGACAACGGGAAATATGGTAGGTTTAGTGCATCTATTAGCTAAGAGAGACCTCCGGAGAAAAACAATTTATCGGTTAATGGGTTAAAGGTGAAGATTTACAACACACCTATAGTTCAGTTCAGCTCTTGCCGCTAAATTTCACAGAGAAGACCAAACTGCAAGTCAAACTATTTATCTTGAGTACAGTTAACGATTGTGTTCGGTCAGCTGCAGGCTTCAGGCTAGGATGTCCTGATATGAAGATTGATGACTGGAGGAAGGCATTGATCACTGTCCTGCATGGCTACATCCTCTGCATAGAGATTGATCATCGCAACAAGGTCAAGAACTTGGAAACAGAAGTACAAGAATTGACCCCTTAGGAACTCCCTTGTCTCCATATCCCATCTTGGCATGCTGGTGCAATGCTGGTCTTTCAGGAACATCACTACGTAGGCTTGAGCGGTCTATTGCGCATGCGCAGCGAATTGCGACGTCACTTCGACGTCACTGCAACGTACGTACGTGTGGGCGATCGCGAGCTAGCGCGAGCAGCCAACAGCTAAGCCAACGCTGTATAGCTCAGCTGCTGAGGCGAATTAATTCTCCAAGACTCGCCGGTAAGTGGTTGCGTCTCGCCGCGCAGTGTCTGCCGAAGTGGAGGCCAAACATATCGGTTGCTAAGCTGAACGGTGCACTGTGTCTACTGTGGATGCCTCACGGGTAGACAGGCTTCTGTCGACTGCAAGCGACAAACATGCGTTTGTCGACTGCAAGCGACAAACGCTGGGTTGGAGGGTAGATCTACGAGTCTAGTAAATTACATGTTTACAGTGATTGTTTCTTTGTTCTACAGCTGCAGTTTGCGACGAAGCTGAGGAACCTGGGAACGAGGCCAGCAAAGAACGAATTCTTGCCTCTCACAGGCAAGAAATTCAAACCGGAGGTCGAGAAGTAAGCCAAGACTACCTAGGCGCCTTGAGAATGCAAGTCAGCTTTGCACAATAAGATTATTACTTAGCCTTTTTCCAGGCCCGATTAAGGAATTCAGGAGTTCAAAGTGCAGTGCATGCTAGTGCTAGTGCTGTGGATGCAAATGCCTGGGAACGAGCTATATAGCTAGATTCATGTCTGATTATATTTTCTGAAGTGGAAAAACAAGCTTGAGGGTAAGGTAATGGAGGGGGTTTCCGGACAGCAAGGGATTTCCGGACACGGGCCTCAGCTTTCACTCTCTAGGAGCAGTTTTTGCTAACAACTGCACAGCGTTGGAAAGTTCGAAGGTAGGGTATGCATGCACACTTACCATCATTTGGAAGAACTGCTAACGGAGCGACTGCAAGGGGCATGAAGTGTGTGTCCGGAATTAAAAGACTGTCCGGAAACCCCCTCTGTTATAATTACCTTAATGCTGTCGGCTGGAAGTGTCTACTGATTTGTGTAAAGCTGACTTGCTTACTCGGACAAGGCAATGATGTAACTGTGATTTTTCAGTTGTAGTTAGATTTCTGTCTCACATAACCGCTAAGATCCTGGGATCCCTGGTCCTCGGTCCCTGGGTCCCAGGTCCTCGTCCCCAAGTCCTCTGGGTCCCACTGAATATAGCATCCTGTTTTGCTTCACAACTCTAGTATGTGAGACTGTAACCGCTCAGCACTAATTTGTTGCTCAGCACTAATTGCTTTTGATCTGACATTCCATGTACAAGTGGGCAAGGGCTTAGAAACCCTTTTGTTTGCTTAGAGTCCTGCTGACATTAGTGGTGCATATTGAGGACTGGGACCTGGGACCTGAGATCTGGGTACGAGACTAACAGATTATAGAATGATTTACCTCTCTGTGACTGAAACAGGCTGGGTCTTGGTGAGAGCATTCTCTGACCTATGTGTGTGTTCCTAGGACTGAAAATGTGCTAATCCCAGGACTGGAACATATATATAGGCTATGGTTACACTCCTGGTAGGGGAAAAATTGTGCCGCGTAAATAAATAATCTAAATAATTAACGTTTGACTACTTACGAATGGCCTGCAAAGATTCTAACTACACCGTCGTGATCGCTATCATCCACTGTCCTCACCGTACAATTTTGGTGCTGAAACTCACCTTGGTGGTGGAGATACAAGCGCTTTTGTAGTGCCGTCGGCCGCCATCGCTCGATCGCTCTCTTCGACGTTGGTTGCCAGTACAGACTTGCGAAGGCCCCACGAAGATCCTGACCACACAGCCGTAATCGCTGTCGTTCACTGACGCTCATATGCCGAAAGTCACCGTGCTGGCGAAGTTGTGAGAGCTGTAATAAGTTCTTGTCTTCCCTTTGGACGCCTTTGCCGATTCAGTCGACCGAACGTGGTCCTCACGTGTCATGTGCGTTAATTGGAATGAGCTCAATACGTAGCTTGCGCGACCAGCGAGTTGCAACCGGTTGCATCGCGGCTACCAGGAGTGCGGTTGCCCCTCGAATGGAGTATGAAATTTTCAAAGTGTATTTTCTGTGTTCCTTTAGGTGTGAATGCTGGGAACGTACTCCGTGCGCCGTATTCCTGGTGCGCTGTATTCCTTGCATTCTCTGACCTGTGGTTCTGGCCAGTGTGTCCTGACCTGAGTCCTGACCTCCCCATGGAAATTTGAGACTCCAAGAAGCCCTTAAGGTACACCCACCAGTTGCTCTGATGAGAGCTAGTGGGTTGTGCTAAGTCAACTTCAAAGCTGCTTGCTAAATAGATAATTGGAGGCTCTAGAATAACTGTGAAAGCTGACTTGGTTGCCAATCAAAATCCATATTCCCTTCACCATATTCCTTCTCTTTGCTCCTATGACGTAGGAACAAGGAACAGAAACAGAAATGATTCGCATGGAAGAAAAGAAAACAGGAAATGGTGTGTGGGATTGATCAACGCATGGTTTTGGCCATGCAGCTTCCAATTATGGAGGAGGTGAGTGTTTAGTAGCAGCATACGTACCTCTCACCTGTTGGCCGAGCAGTCAGCTAAGATCACATGAGCCTGTCCTGGCCCTAACCAAACCCCACCCGGCTTTCACAGTCACTCTTCAGAACTTATGTTTGCCTTCCTTGGGACCATGCAGTTTATGAAATCTCAAAGAACCATTCTAAAATCCCATGTTTGCCTACTGCTTCAAGTCCAAGAAGCCCAGTAGTGTGTGCACACACTATTGACCTGGAAATTACTTGTCTTTTTTTGTGGTCTAAACTATTGTAATGGGTGTCTCTAATTCCTGGACTGGAAAAATAATAGACTTGTGGAATGGACTGTGGGCTTTTGAAAGCATTTTGTGTTCTGTAGCAATGGTAAGCTAGCTGCACCTACATACTGAGTGTGTTCAAGTAACTTATTTTTCGCCAATCTTTTGCTTCCGTGCTTCCATGTATTGTTGACACAAGCCAAAAACAAACAATGAGGTAGGCCTGGGAATGAGGCTTCGATGTGATAGGCCAGCAACAGGCCTGCAGCTGAGAAGAATGCAGCCCACTGCTGTACTGAGAAATACCACTTCTGAATCCTGCAGAGACCTGATTGATGATTGGGAGGACATGATTCATCATGGGCACTGGATCTCATTTCTTGGAAGAATCTCCTAGCTAGGTCTCCCACATCATAAGTTCCTGTCTACATGGACAGGTCCAAAGAGGTCATTGTGAGGTGAGGGTTAATTAATTTATGTTCAATGATTAGTGATTTGCGGGATCATTTTGCAGTTTGATGTCATGAGGTGTAGTAAGCTGGATGTTACTAGCCTATAGCTAGTTTCAAAGTTTATTAGATGACACATTTGATGAAATTAAGGGAATGTCCTTCAATTTATGCCTTTATGATAATCATTTGCCTCTTTCAACGAGTCCACACTTCATTGTGCAAGCCTTTGTCATACAAGTGGCAAATTCTGAACAGCCTCAGCATGACCAGTGTGCAGTTACCATGGTTGCAGTTTTGTTACCATGGTGACTGTTTAGTTACTATGGGTCTTCAGTTACTGGCTGATTTGCAGTGTTTGGTTGCCATGGCTGCAGGTCAGTCTTATGGCTGTTCGATGGAAGCTGTTATCATCCTTGTTCCTTGCAAGGATGAGTCCGTCCAGATTGTGATCATAGTAGGTGTTCAGATTGTGATCACAGTAGGTGTCCAGATTGTGATCACAGTAGGTGTTCAGCAGCAAATGCACACACTATTTATAGTTACTTGAGTCAGGTAGCTTTAAAAATTCATGGCCAGTTTATGACTTGGCAGTGACTCAGTCATTGACATTCAGTGGCTGTTAGCAGCGGAATGTCCCTAAGCTAAACAGAAGCAGCTGCGACACAACGGTAATGGACGAGTCAGTCTTAGTGCGGCTGTTAGCGGCGGAGTCTCTCCGAGGTTAAGACGGAAACAACTGCGTGGATAATCTGTGCTGGAGCACAAGACGGATTAGAGAACCAGCAGCTGCATTCGTGCATGGCAAGTGTCAGCATTCATCAACGTGCTGTCTGTTCATCTACTGTATGAGGTACGTCTGAATAGGGAAAGGGAAAACAGCCAAAGCAATACTCAACCGATGCTAGAGGATTGCAGACTGCCACCTGAGCTGCAAGCTAGGGCCTGATATCTGCAGATGGAGTACTTATTCACAGCATAGCGGGACTTTGACTGATCTCCTTGTGTGAATCAAGTACTCCCATTGATTTACTCTGGTGTGACCACTTTTATATAGGGAGGACATATTATTTCTGTATGTAAGTCTGTCGAACTACGTGTACAAACTGTTATCTGTGATGTTAGGTATGGGTGCAGGCAACGTTACCTACCTGAGCAGCAAGCCGTCTGCATGTGACACGTGCATATGCTTATTAAATCATTCGGCATATGATTTAATAAGTATATGTGCATTGATTGAAATTGTTATTGACATCGTAACATGCATGCAGCATTTGTACAAGTGCACAAGCATGCACTTGCAGTAGTCCTCCAACGTTGTCGTTTATGAAATCCAAGATTTGGGGCTTATCTTCATTTCAACGAAGGAGAATTGCTTATTGAACTCCCAGTAGCTATGATGCCAATAGTAGGGCTGAGCGATTGTGGATTTTCCTACATCACGATCATTGTAATCACGATTATCGATTATATGCTAAAAGTTTCTGTTTGAAGGAGACCTGCATACACTATGCAAACTTTCAAAGTCACAAGGCGATGGTGGACAGAAGCCATGCTTGACAGAACCCACAGAAGCCTTGGATAGAAGCCATGGCCACACAGTGCTTATCTATTCTTAGTGCTACTCACATGACCCTCAACGAATCAGACGCCTCAGAATCGATCACATGACGGAGCATTAAATCGCTTAATGCACACTTAAGGTAGTAAACATGGGTACCGCGATCTCCGAAACCAAGTTGATGGATAAATGGGCAGCATCAAAGCGTACACAAGTTTCAGCAATACTTTGCATCAAACTGCTCCCTCTGCTTGAAAATGCCCTAAAACTCAATTTTAAGGCCCTCTACGAAACTGAAAATTTGGACCCTCTCCAAGGCCCCACCCACACTCTGACCCCATCATCAATACACACACAAAACAGGCCCCAAAACTACGGATGGATTTACCACCTGCTCTCCTCACTTGCAGGCTACAGCCCAAAACTCACTGCCACCCTCAAAAACAGAGGTTTGGCTACCCTAGGCTTTCAAAAAAAATTCCACGCACACCAACTAAAACCGACTCAAGCCAAGGCCAGTTTCCAAAAGGTCAACCTACCCCCTGCAAAAATAGGGATGCTTTTCCACGTTCACCTCTCGGTTACCGAGTTTTGGCCACACATCTACTCCCTCTCACCAGCCCAGTCCAGCTACCAAACCAGCCAAATTCGCCCTAACACGAAAATGGGTGGGGCCTGTAATGCCGAAAGGTCAACTCTCTAGAGTACCTTGGCCAGGGAGCTGTCGGAGGCTGTTCACTTTCCAGGCTGTTCTTCGGCCACTTCAGCAGACCCACAAACATTCCTGCTCACTCCACCTAGCTATTCACACACAGATAGCCCATCGCCACATTCAATCAGCTAGAATAGCTTCTTACTTAAAAAAAAAAAAAAGAAAAAAAAAAAGAGTGTTCAAACAAATCTTCAAAGTACCGCACGGCCACATCAGAGTACCGATTTGAAACTCGAAAGGGCCGCTAGCCGCATCAAAGAAAGAAGCCCCCCTTGTTTATTCCGGTTGCCGCCATGGGAAAACGTAAACAGATGAATAACTCTAAATAACCGTATGCAAGTGACGTCATCTCATTAATTATTCATGAGCAAAATTGCGCGATTTCGCCGATGCCGTGCTTCCTACCTTAAGTGTGCATTATCTAGATAGTGCACACTTTTCAAAGATCAAAGGCTGTCTCAGGTCGGTGAGTTGCACTAAGTAGCTTAGATACCAGTTTGCAGTGCATTACGGGCTTTAGTGCACTCGGGCAATCTAGTTAACGGTCTCGGGCGGATAATGCACTCGCCTTCGGCTCGTGCATTATCTCGCCCTCGACCGTTAACTAGATTGCCCTCGTGCACTAAAACCCGTAATGCACTGCAAAGTGGTATCTAAATATTACATAGCCCTGGTTATTACACAGTCCTGCTAAGTATATTCATGAAAACCCATAAGCACTTTTGCTGGTCTGACTAACATCGCAGACTAACATCCCAGTCTAACATCCAGGTGGTGATTAGGCCTGAGCTAATTATTCACAAAATTTCCCCCTTTATTTATTTGAATATTCTTGACATCAACAACCTGTTATTATATTTTTGACATGAAATACATGTACACAAAAAATCTAACGCTTATTATATTGTAACTTTAGGGAAGTAATTTGAAGTGCACTGTTGTATACAGTGTACTTGTAACAGCTCGGCGCGCAGCTTGCCGGAGCGCGGTGTTGTTGCAGCGGTGCGATGGGGTTAACTCTCACAGTGAGCTCGGAATATCTTATCAGTGAATATATGAAGGCATGAGTACAAGGCAGCAAAGCGGCTGCTTAAATACAAACACAAACAGGAAGTACAAAACCCATGGTAAAACCACATGTCTCCACCAGCACAGATGATATCACAGGTGACAGGTACAACAAGAGTATTCAGCTAAATGAGCACATGACAGATGTTACACTCCTGGTATAGGAAAAATTGTGCCGCGTAATGTAATCTATTCTAATCAACGTTTGACTACTTCGGAATGGCCTACAAAGATTCTGACTACACCGTCGTGATCGCTATGATGCGGTGACACAAAATCAAAATAATTGTGCTGAAACTCACCTTGGTGGCAGAGATACAAGCGCTTTTGTCATGCCGTCGGCCGCCATTGCTCGATCGCTCTCTTGGACGTTGGTTGCCAGTACAGTCTTATGAAGGCCCCACAAAGATTCTGACCACACAACTGTGATCGCTATCGTTCACTGACGCTTACATGCCAAAACTCACCGTGCAGTTGTTAGCACTGTAATAAGCTCTTGTCTTACTGTTGGACGCCATAATTTGCTGACTCGACATCGCGATCAACGACTGAGCATGGTCCTCACGTGACATGTACGTTAATTGGAATGAGCGCGTCCAGCGAGTTGCAACCGGTTGCAACGCGGCTACCAGGAGTGCGGTTGCCCCTCGAAGGAAACCAGTGAATACAGCAAGCGTAATGCATAAGTATGAAGCACAAACCAAAACCACTCTAAAGCTCACATGTACAAATATGGTCCTACCAGATGGTTCAACACGCGTTACCTCACTATTAATCAACTTCGCTACACAGCTCCCCTCTTCGATGGAATACGTCCCGTATTCAGCATCATCATCTAGGTGCAGCGCATCCACGGGCGTAGTGCCCTTCCAGGCCGCACTTCCGGCATATCACGGCACTCTGCTGCAGTCTCCGGTGGCCGCTCCCGAGTCCGGTGCCAGCTGATCGCTCACTCGATCCCCGGTGGCCGCTCCCGAACTCGGTACCATCTGACTGCGCCCCTGCTTCCAGCCGCTCGATTCGCTGCAACAGGTTGGACAGCTTGTCCACCAACACGTCGCTCCTATCGACTGTCGCCACCACTGTCGCCTGCTCCAGTCCGACGTGGGCTATCCTTCCGGGCCCAGTCCTGGAGTAACTCTCCATTTCCAACGTGGCTGTCACCGCTTCGTCGACGGACTTCGGTCGACGTTGCTTTACACTGAAGGACACCTGGGGGTCGCTCAGTTGGCTGAGGTAGCTATTCAAGGCAAGGCGCTCCCTTGCCTCCTCCTGCAGATCGGGATACGCCTTGTCGGTGAGGCGTCGCAGGTCCTCGGCGAAGTCTGCCCATCCTTCTCCCTTTCGCTTCCGCCGGGTGTTTAACTCAACGGCATATAGCTCACGCTTGCTGTCGGGATCAAATCTTTCCCGCAACGCCTTCTTCGCATGGCTGTACGTCCCCTGGCTCGCCTCCGTGAACTGCTGGAACACTCGCTGAGCCCGGCCGGTCAAACGGACCTTCAGCCATTTCAGCTTAGCGGCATCCCCGTCCCACGCATTCACGTCTGCAACGTTTTCGAAGTGGGATATTCACTCATCCCAGCTTCCTTCTCCCGAAAACGTCTCCGGCAGTACAAGCGATCTACTGGCCATCTTGGAACAGAAGGTCTCCGGTTGCTTTGGGAATCCTGCCGACTACGCCAGTGTAACAGCTCGGCGCGCAGCTTGCCGGAGCGCGGTGTTGTTGCAGCGGTGCGATGGGGTTAACTCTCACAGTGAGCTCGGAATATCTTATCGGTGAATATATAAAGGCATGAATACAAGGCAGCAAAGCGGCTGCTTAAATACAAACACAAACAGGAAGTACAAAACCCATGGTAAAACCACATGTCTCCACCAGCACAGATGATATCACAGGTGACAGGTACAACAAGAGTATTCAGCTAAATGAGCACATGACAGATGAAGGAAACCAGTGAATACAGCAAGCGTAATGCATAAGTGTGAAGCACAAACCAAAACCACTCTAAAGCTCACATGTACAAATACCGTATAGCTGGTTATTTTCGTGGGTGGAAATTTTCGGGAAATGCTGGATACAGTCGTCAGAATTAAATTTCGTGGTTCTAATTTTCGTGGCACCCCGCGTTCGCGCTAGCGCTATCGGCGCGGATGACGTAATATGATTAATACACATGGTTTGATGGCCGAAGTACAGTTTCAACGACATTGCGCTTCACTGTACAGCGTGAGTGCGACGCTACTTCGTCAGTAAAAGACATGTGGGAGGCCAGTGTTGGAGAAGAACTAACATGCTAACGCGAGAATGGCAACCGTATTGATCGATTTGCTGTGGCGAGAGTTACTGGCCTCGTTTTCGTCGCCGGGGTCCAGTCATCACAACGCGAGCAGCTGGCGAGGGACAGCTGGTGATAGAGGATCCTGTCAATCGGGGACACTGTCAACGGGATGCAGTCACACAGGTACAGCTACGAAGAGCCATACGGTGTACATGTACTTGAACGACGGCCCCTAGCTAGGTGTTGCACAGCGCGAGACTGTGGGTTGAAAATTCTGTGACTTGTCGAGGAGTCACGAAAATAACGAAAATTGGCACCCCACGAAAATAACCCACTATACGGTATGGTCCTACCAGATGGTTCAACATGCATTACCTCACTATTAATCAACTTCGCTACATACTCATACCAACGCTGGAACAGTTGAACACTTATATACAGTAGCGGTCAATATAAAGTTCCCGTAACGTAAGCGGATTACAAGCGTAACGTACTTTATGGCTTCCGTAAGGCAAGGGGCGGACTTTACGCAAAATTAGCGTAATTACGCTACTGTTTACAGAGCGCTAGCGTACTATCGCGTATGCCGATACTAAACGGCATTATATCGTCGTCGTTCCTGGGCAGCAGCGAACAATTCTTGGTTATGCACTAGTGGAAGGTTGCAGCTTCAAGCCAGTCTTTGTCCTGTTGCTGTAGCTTGTGTGATTTTGCGACGCCGCACGCAGAACGCGGGCATGCGATCGATCGACAATCGTACGATCGTGTTTCCAGGTGGCACTGCTTGTTGCGCTACCTAGCTTGCTAGGATCTGGCTAAAACGTACGTATGAGCTGTAGCAAGGACCTACCTAAAGGCAAGTGGTATCTTCGTGTCAGCAGCGTTCCTCAACTCGCAAGAGCAGCTGTAGTTGGTGCACGTGGCGAAAATTTGTCGAGTCAGCAAAACGTACCGTACTACGCAATGTAAACGTAGGCGTACAGTAATTTTAGTACGCTTGCACAGTAGTCACACCGTATTACGCTTACGCTACGGGAACTTTATATTGGCCGCTACTGTAGCAGCAGTTATAAAGTTTTGGTTCTTATGGGAGGGACTGGAGGAGGGAAGGACAGGCATGCATGATTTACGGGAATGGATAGGAGGGTGAGCGTGACCATGAGAATACGGGGAATGGATGGGAGGAAGAGGAGAATGGTGGAGTATATACAGTAGAGTTCCGAGTGCGAGGGGAGGGACAGGATGGGAGGAGGGGAGGGACAGGACGGGAGGATGAGTGTGAGGGGAGGGACTGTAAGTTCACTCACTCAGTTGTTGTTGTTGTGAACCCTTCTCCTTCGAACAAGTACTGGTATGCCGCTATCGTTAACAACAGCATTCGGAGGCACAATCCTATCCATATTTTTCAACTGAAACTGTGAAAGAATAATAGCTTTATAATAACTGCTGTATAAGTTGGGAAATCAAATCATTCTATGATCCACAGTGGCTGATTCGGGGGTGGGGGCTGTCCCTGCTGGAATGAGGAAAGATAATATGAACAGCTACATTTTGAAAGGTCAATACATCAGACTCTGCTGTAGATATGACTATTTTAGCATATACCTGGGGGGGAGCTTGAGGGGAGCTTGAGGGGGATATTGGGGGTTGTTCTGATCAGGCCTCTATTGAGTTGGCCTCAAAGGAGTTGTTAAGTAGTGAGAAAATACGTTCCGAAGAAGCAAATGATGGCTGAACTAACAGACTCTTTTGTGCTGCTGTAGCCTTCGTTTACGAGCCAACTCAGATGGCTTGGGGCTCCGTAAGCGGTCTAGCAGAGACACACAGGAGGTAGACTTGTGCTCTGTAGCCTCTGTTCCTGTTTCGGAGCTCGAAAGCGACGAAAGGTCACCACAGCACTCCGCATCAGACTCACACAAGGCAGCCATGAGCCACGTGGCTGAAACTACACACCCACTAGTAATTATTTCCGTTTTCTGGCCCGATTATTCGCGAATAATGTGCAATTCGGGTAAGTCCCTATTATTCTGCAATTAGGCATGCATAATTAGCGCAGGCCTAGTCGTGATTGCTGCAATCACCATTGCGATGCTTAGAGATAATCGCATAATTGCTCAGCCCTAGCCAACAGACCCTGTTTTGTCATAGTATGGCGGCCAGTCTGGGCCCAGTCCTATCAACACCAGTAACTCGCCCGCTGGAAGGCAGACATCGATAGGCACAAGAACAGGGAGAGTTCCAAGGTGAGCGGTTGAGTATAACTCGACCTAGCAGCCATATAACGATAGTACAGTAGCGGTCAGAAAAAAGTTCCCGTTCCGTTCCGGTATTGCGAGCGTAGTACGCTAATAAACGTTCGCGTTTCGTAATCGTTCCGTTTTTACGTTCAATTTTTACGTTCCGTAATCGCGCTATTACGGTATGAAGCACATGCACGTGCATATTTAATGAGCTCCAGCAAAATGCGCTTCAGTCAGTCGTGGATGATAGAGAAATATTATTTTCTGTTTCTATGCTTCAGCGAAAGGCTGGAGTTCGATGTCTGCGGTAAAATAAATGCTCTTCTAATCTTTTCATTGAAGCTCATTAAATATGCACGTGACCTTTGACCTCTACCGACTCGAGGGAAGACACTAAAGCAGACTATGCAAGCAACTTTAGTGAATAAATAAGTATGCTTAGCTTCTGTCCTACACTGAAAAAGGCATCTTACAGATTTTTGGGTGAGTCCAGTCCAGTCCACCAGTCCAGTGAATAAAGACGCCCCGCGTACGGTGATGATATATAGCGCGCGGCTCGCATTTTACTTCCGTTCCGCGTTCCGGCTTTCACTTCAGATGGGGAGGTCCGTTGTCTTCCTCGAAGCCATGGTAGATCCTTGTTATGACTGCTCTCGAGTGTCAAAGGACTAATTAGTAGTGCACGCAAAGTCAGCTGTCAAAACACACCCTGGCAAGCTGTCAAAACACACGTACAGTAATTACGGAAGTGCTCGAACGCAATTACGTAGCGTTTCCGTAATAACGCTTGACTTCCGTTCCGTTGCCGTATCTTTATTACTGTCTAGCGTATTACGCTCGTAATTCTGGAACGGAACGGGAACTTTTTTCTGACCGCTACTGTAGGACGCCCTTAGCAGATGAATTAACTACAGTTCGACAGTTCTTAGCCTCCGAAGTTGAAGTATACCTTAGAGAGATGTAGTCTTGGCAATAAATCTTATCAGGAGTCACGTGAGCGGAAATTTATGACTGCAACACAGCCGTCTGTCGCGTTGAGTGAGTTTGCTACTAGATCGTAAAAGATAACACTTATTATTCTCACAGAGCCACAAAACTGAACTTCCAACCAAAACTGGACAATCGTATATTGTCATGATTCCAGACGCAGGGCCCCATACACCAAAAGATCAATTTAAAGTACATGAGTGCAGTTAAGGGCTAATTTATTACTGCTAGGACAGAGTGAAAACCTCCTCTTGTATGGTGGGACCAGCAACCTGCAGGCAACTGCTTTAACCACTTGGCCACCAGCCACCCCTGGAGTTTTATGACTGTGCCTTGTCTTACCTCGGATTGGTGTTTCTGCTTTTGGAGGCCAAGCTCCTGTTTCAGGGAGCTGACCTCTGCTTTTAGCTGCCGAATCTAGCGAGTGGTTAAACAAAGAAACATTAATCTGAACCAACTATACAGCACCCTGCGAAGTGTAACTGTACATTCCAATACAGCTACGTAGCAGTAGTATTGCACTGCCCTCTGGCTTTGCTCAGCCATGGCTAGCCGCTGCAGGACATCACTCTATTGACAATAGAATAACACTAATTCTAACCTAATTCTAACAATCCGTAGAAGATTATTTGCAAGCACTTACCTCGGATGAGTGTCTTTGGTTTTGGAGGTCGAGCTCCCTTTTGAGAGAGCTGAGTTGCTGTATCTAGCAAGTGGTTAAACAAAAAAAAAAGATTGGTCTGAACCAACTATACAGCACCCTGCAAAGTGTAACTGTACGTTCCAATACAGCTACATGTATATACTCATCTGAGCTGCCCTCTGGCTTTGCTCAGCCACGGCTAGCCACTGCAGGATATCACTCTATTGACAATAGAAGAACACAAAATCTAACAATCCGCAAAAGATTATTTGTAAGCACCTTCACTAATCGTACAGCATAAGCATAATCAACTTACATTTTTACAAGTAGTTAAAAATTACTTGGAAAGATATCATTGTGGTGGCACTTGCTGTATTAATATTGCATACTAACCTTCAATCAAGTGTCATCCATCGCTATCTCTCCAGTAATAACACCCTCCTGTTTGTGGGCCAATGTGAACGTGTCCAAATTCAGTGATGCCACCCCTCATATGGGTACCCTGGTATACGGGTCCAGAGGCACTGAAGGAGCCACCAGCCTACACAGACAAGCTGGACTGTTTCTTGCATGGTGTACTGGGTATCTAAAATATGACACACAAGTTTCCCCATCCTCCATGGAAACTGCACACAGTTCTTCCCCACCTAGATACCTATTGAACGTCGTAGTCACACATTGACCTGATTGATCCAACCCACTCACTCCTTCCCGTCGGAACCTACGATGAGGCCCTCAGCTCAGGTGCTCTGCCATCGCCCAGCTGCTCTGAAAGAAGCACAAATATTGTCAGTGTGTGCAGCTGTCTCTAGAGAATAGCAAGCAATCACGGGACACTAGCAGAGTAGTAAGAGTAGAAAGTGAGTCATGGTGCTCTGCTGCTGGCTGTGGAAAAAGCTTCGGCATTCAGAGTTGGATGTGACCAGCTTGCTCTTGGCCTTCACCTCCCACTGTGGTACACCACTGAAAAAGCTAATATGTAACTAAGTTAGCACTTCTGGCTGCATGGGATGCAATGCACCAGCTGACCACGGGAGCTTTGACAAAGCTAGGACAATCGTTACTGCATGCAGGCAAATGCTTGGCAGCAATCACAGGACACACTGACTGTGCTAGTGTATCAAAGATCTAGAATGATCCATTGTCGTCTCGTAAGTTCAGGAGCATCGACCGAGCTACAGTGTGGGTTTCCAGTGTGGGAGTGGGGTGTGCTGGTTGTTTCCAGTGTGGGAGTGGGGTGTGCTGGTTGTTTCCAGTGTGGGAGTGGGGTGTGCTGGTTGTTTCCAGTGTGGGAGTGGGGTGTGCTGGTTGTTTCCAGTGTGGGAGTGGGGGTGTGCTGGTTGTTTCCAGTGTGGGAGTGGGGTGTGCTGGTTGTTTCCAGTGTGGGAGTGGGGTGTGCTGGTTGTTTCCAGTGTGGGAGTAGGGGTGTGCTGGTGTGGGGGTGTGCTGGTGTGCTGGTTTTTTCCGGCCATTCTTGAATGTGTAGCATAGAGCAAGGCAACTTGAAAGTGTCTTTCTTTCCAGGACAGTCAGATCACCATTTGCAGCTGTACTGTTTTATGCCAGTGACTTATATGTAGTGATGCACCTTAGAGATTGTGCCTCACATTTCACCGGTTGAACACCTCTTGGCCCTTCCTTAGCATCACCAATGCCAAAGAGATCTATGCTTGATTTGCTGTTCAATTCTAGTGCTAATCTGATAATGCAAAGCATATTCCAGGAAATGGCGTAATAGCCATCCACAAAATAGTTCTGTATCAACCAAATATGAATTTCCGTAAATGTGTCTTATAGTCCATTCTGTATTGGGACTAACAAATGGTTTGTTTACTTGGGCTTCTCGGCCATCAGTGCCTTCTGGTCAGTACATGATAACAATCATGTTATCTGACTCTTATTTCCACTTGTACAATATCTAACTTTCTTCTGGCCTCTTGGTGATGACTTTGGTGGACGATGGTCGAGAGGCATCCCCATTTCATCGATGTTGAAGATTTGAGCAGGGGACTCTATTAGCTGATTTCTATTTCCAATAATAGTTCATAGTAACATCTTATTGTCTAATCTCACATTAGCGGCTGCATCACCTCACCCAGCAGACTGGAGTACAGCTCCTCTCTTCGTTGAGCTTTCTGAAAGGAGATGAGCTCACCAGCATACCTGACAGATGGGTTCATTTGGGTTTGGTGGAGAACACCCAACAACCTTTTGGCGTATTCTGGCAATGTCAATCAAATGGTCAATAAGCAGAGCAATGTGATACTCCAGCAATGTCGGTCGAACACTCAATGAACAGAATGTTGAGGGAAGTAGGTTGTTGGTGGGGTCATGTTATATACAATTACGGAAGAATTTCCCCTAGGATTGGGCACCTGCTTGTACAGGAATTGGGAGTAGGTTAGTAATTTTCATTCTGCCTGTTATACAGTCATAACTCATTATTACCAGTGGAAGTCTTAGAGAGGTTCGGGCTTCAGAGGAAGCTTGAAAGGGCATAATCTGCATCTACAGGAATTGTGAGTAGTGTTATTTCCTGTTATATGATCACAACTCATTATAAACAACAACCTTCCCCTTGAGTGGACCTGTTGAAAAGTAACAAAGCCCTATGCATGCACATGTCATAGGTGCTTCATGCGGAACACTTTCATACCGTCTTCATCTGAAGAGTCAACTGTTATTGACATCTCCACTTTAACCTCTGGAGTGCAGAGTACGGGGACATTGGTGGAGGTTGAGGATAACGGGGACGGTGGTGGAGGTTTAGGATACGGGGACTGTGGTGGAGGTTGAGGGTATGGGGATGGTGGTAGAGGTTGAGGATACAGGGACGGTGGTGGAGGTTGAGGATAACGGGGACGGTGGTGGAGGTTGAGGATACAGGGACTGTGGTGGAGGTTGAGGGTACGGGGATGGTGGTGGAGATTGAGGGTACAGGGACTGTGGTGGAGGTTGAGGGTACGGGGATGGTGGTGGAGGTTGAGGGTACGGGGACGGTGGTGGAGGTTGAGGATAACGGGGACGGTGGTGGAGGTTGAGGATAACGGGGACGGTGGTGGAGGTTGAGGGTACGGGGACTGTGGTGGAGGTTGAGCCGAAAGAAGGGAAGCGTACTTTGACGCAGGTATCGAGTCTGTCAGAAATTAAAGTACACACCAAAGGATCCCAGAAAATTACCAAGCTCTGGTACATATGTATGTATGTTATGTGCAATGAAGTGTTAGCAGTTCCATTCTCTACCAGACTCCCAGACTCCCATACCCAAAGGGGAGGTGGAGTCTGGTACAGGGACGGTGGTGGAGGTTGAGGATACAGGGACTGTGGTGGAGGTTGAGGATACAGGGATGGTGGTGGAGGTTGAGGGTACGGGACTGTGGTCGAGGTTGAGGGTACAGAGACGGTGGTGGAGGTTGAGGATACAGGGACGGTGTGGAGGTTGAGGATACAGGGACAGTGGTGGAGGTTGATGATACAGGGACGGTGGTGGAGGTTGAGGATAACGGGGGACTGTGGTGGAGGTTGAGGGTATGATTGGTGGTGCTCCAGGCAAATGGGGCAGGTGTGGGTTGCAGCTGGGTTTGAATTTGAAATAGTCGCTTTCTTGCTCGTTTTTTTTGGCCTTGCACCACTAGTAGCTGCTACTGGCTTGCTAGCTGTCTGCTTCGTTCGCGCCATGACAGTCTTAGGCTTCGTAGTCTTCACCGCACTCATTCTTCACTCGTATTCTCTGATTTCCAGTCTCGCTTGCAGCAAATACAATTTTTTGTAATGAGGATAGATGATAATGCTTCTGCCTGCATTGGTCAAGTTGAAAAGTATCAATTCATGCCATCCACCCATAGCTCCCGATTGTTTCGTCTGTCCTAGGGGAGTCTGCAGTCCAATTTACTCATCCATCAGCCATCTCATGAACACCTGTTCAAACCACCAGTACCAGTGTCCCCGTTTTCTTCATGCAGATCCTCTGATTCTAGTCAGGTATGTTACTTCACCAAAGCTTGTCACAAATCTATACGGTGAACGATCTCCACATGCAACGTCCCGGCGCTGCATGCAGTTGGTGGCGCCAATCAACATGGTCATTTGAATGAGGCACACCTAATGATTGCGAAGAGTTGCATACCCGGTGCCGGACGAGGATTGTTCCTACGGCCCAAACCATTGATCCCCCCCCCCCCCCCCCCTTGCAGCATCAGTCGGTAAAACGTTATCAGACATGTAGCGGCATAAACAAAACATTTAATTACAATGTGGTGATAATTGTCACAATGTCATATACACACAGACTACGATCATTTATAGCTATGCTGTCCTCGTATTGCAGCCATTAATACTGCTCCACCACGAGAACCGTCCTCAAGAATTTTGTTCTGCCCAAAATTTCTAACCTGTTATACTGCCATACTAGTTTCTCTTTGGACTTTGGTCATTTCTTGCTTCATTTCCCATACCTTCTCTTCTAGTGTTTCAACTTGGTCCAGAGATGATGACTTGAGTTCACATCTATGTAGCTTTGAAAAGTGTTCTTCAGTTGACGATTCCACTGGTGTCCTGTCTTTCGCCAGCAACTAATACTTCAATATGTCGGTCTTTGTCTGTGACAACTGTTGTATGAATGTCACAGTAACTCTCATCAACGTCCAAGTATCTTTTAGCACTACGATCTAAAACTGAAAATAGAGACTCATCAGAATCGGATTGGTCAACTGGATCAGTGCCTATTAGTGGCTGACTTGAAGCAGGTTTACTGTCAACATAGTCATCCCTAACGCTTGAATCATAGCATATGTGAGGCAACCTCAGTGATGAATGCCTGCTTTTGCCAGTGTGCGGCATCTTCCCTTTACTGAGAGCTTCCTCAAGGAGATGAGGGTAGTGCTTTGGCAATGGGAAGGGATCAGGCAGTGGAACAGAGTCCTCTTCTGTTTTAGCTCCAGTCTAATGTTCACTGCAGCTGGATGCAAAATTTGGTTCTCTGTTTTTATTATTAATAGTTTTACAGTGCAGCGTATTCAAAAAGGATCGGTTAATAGAAACGGATGAGTAACGGACAAACTGCGCTAAGGGCAGGACTGTAAATGATGCAGAGTGCCAAAATGAATTAAGTACAATATAAAGGCCACATAAGAACACTACAATAGTGCAACCAGCCATAAACTTCCAAACTACGACTAAAATTATAAGACAAATGAAGGGCTATACCCCCTAACTACAATTGAAAAATTTATTGTGCAGATTTTTCCTAACGGGTAATAAAAAATTGTCACGTTTTGAGTTCAACCAATCAGATTGCAGGTTTGCAAGTTTGTTTCTAATTAAAGCTCATCCCGTTTGTTGCGTATTCTGAGAGACTTGATAACTGAGATCCTTGACTCTTTTTTGCTGAAGACTACACTGTTGTTTGTAGCTGAAATGCCTCCCAAGTCGAAAAGGAAGGAAGAAGAAGATGGAAGTACTAAGGCAAGCAAGGAGGAAGAAGGAAGAGTCCAGTTCTACCGTTGACAGTGGACATCCACAATCATCTGCGAGTGCAACTGAAACCATCCCTACTTTTAGTGATTATGACTCTGAAGATGATGATACTTTTGACCAAGAAGAGGAAGAATTCAATGAGGAAGTCAGCATCCATAGCTACTCCCAAGAATGGGTGGAATTGCTTGGCAGGGATGATCTCCTTTCGTTGTCGATTCTGCTTTGGTATTTACTCGTCAACATATTGCAGTTTCAGCTGACTGAAGCTGCGAAGATGATTGGAACTGTAATTGGTAAGTGTGATCGCACTGTGAGAGAGTGGAGGTCACTCACTATTCATCGCCAATAAGGGAGAATTCTCTGACACCATGCAAGGGAAATATCAGTGAGACGGAGTATTGTGGCACAATGAAGAGCTCAGTAAAATTGCTACCAACTACGTTAGAGAGAATACATGACTGTGTGAAGAGAAGAGCCAACATGACAGCTGGTTCATTCTCCAAATGGGTTAACGAAACTCCTGCCAAATCATGTCCTCACACCTGGATATCCACGCCATATTTCCATTGAAACAGGTCGCAAATGGCTCCATGAGCTGGGATTCCAGATCCTTGATCGTAAAAAGGTACTTACGTGGACAGACATGAGCGGTCTGATGTAGTAGAATATTGGGTCATTTTCTGAATAACCGTGGGTACACATGTATTATGCTGCCTAAATTTCATTGTGAGTTAAATCCCATAGAAAGGTGTTGGGCCCAAGCTAAACGTTTGTTTTTTCCTCCTTGAAATCTGAATGGCTGGCTAGCTCACGTCTCATATCGTCCAACTTCATACGACGGGTGTCAACCCCATTTCCTTGAGAACCTGGATCAAACCTTTGGGCACTCCAACACTAAACACTATTGTCTGTACTTTGCCCTGCCAAACCGTGTCTCTCATGCGTGGTTGTTTCCCACCAGGCTTTGCGTTCATCTTACAGGCATTGAGTGCATCCTCAGCATAAGCTCTGTGACAACTGCTGTAGTTGTTTCCCTCCAGGCTTTGCGTTCATCTTATAGGCATTGAGTGCATCCTCAGCATAAGCTCCGTGACAACTGCTATAGTTGTTTCCCTCCAGGCTTTGCGTTCATCTTATAGGCATTGAGTGCATCCTCAGCATAAGCTCCGTGACAACTGCTGTGGTTGTTTCCCTCCAGGCTTTGCACGTTCATCTTATAGGCATTGAGTGCATCCTCAGCATAAGCTCCGTGACAACTGCTGTGGTTGTTTCCCTAGTCTTTACCTTCAGCGTGTAGGAAGACAGATTGAGATTGTTTCTACATTGACAATAAATCCTAGCACATTAATAATACTACAGAAAGTACATCCAAAATGAGATTCTTAGCTTATGGGAGCTGCAAACTAGACCACACCCCATGCTTGCAGATCGTGTTCCTCCTAGTCAGTGGACCTGGATGTATCTAGAAACCTAAAAATTCAGCTTACATGTGGACAGAACAGTCCTTTGGATACGACCAGTTTGGCCAAGATGGACATGTTGTAGGGAAGGACATTGTTGCCAGAACTGTCGGAAGGTGATTTACAACTAAATCTAGCATTTTCACAGTACGAGTTGCATAGCTCTCTTTGTGGGGGTATACCACAGGGTTGCAGATGACCCTAGGGGTTCAGTATTGTCCCCAGAGGGATGCGTTACCACACCCTGTTTAGCATTCCAGGCCAACGGGCCGCAGATGACCCTAGTCTGTTTGATGATGCTTCATAATGGTAGAGTAAATTAATAGTGATGAAACTCAAATTGATTAAGCTTGTAGAATTCAAGACATCTATCACAGTGAGTGCTGTGCCTGGTGTGAGTTTATGAGGAAACTGCTTCAGGGCCTCTGAGTCTTCCCAGACTAAAGGTAACACTGAACATTGATGAACGACAGTCTACAAACTTAATCGTAACCCTACCCCTGACTTATACTTGTACCTGAGCTTCACGTTCATGGTGAACTGCTTCATCGCCACGTGGCAGACTAACACAGTAGTTTCCAGCAGTTAGAGAAAACATTACTCAGTGTCATTAGAGAATCATATCAGATCATTGTCTTGAACCAGCGAGTGGTATATAATTACCCCACCACATTAATTATGATATAACTGCAGCAACACTTCCTACATATCAAAATAACCAGGCCTTGCAAACTTGGGACATTCATTACCGTGCAGCAGCACCCTCGGCTGTCATCATACAACAAGGAAATGCTACCAGAAATTGAAATTCAGAAAAAGGAAATACACTGAAATATGAAATTCACATGCACATAATTATATAATTATCTCTTTTATGCATCTCGGTACTTCGACTTGGTGTGAAATTGTTCAAAACAGTTTCCCATGCACAAAGTAATCTCAGGTGAATTTGTGGTAATCCTTTCGATTTCTCCACATTTTCACTTCGTCTATTTCGCTACAAAATTGTACCATTTACAACGGTGGTGAACTTTACCACATCACCAAGGCAGTTTCTAACCTATTGTTTGTTAGTAAATTCACTACAGAGTGTAATGTATATCCAATGATGAGTTTTTGTCCCCCCCCCCCCCCCACACACACACACATACACACACACACACACACACAATTGACTCACACACAGCTAGTACGTATATAGCAGGCAGGCAGCCAGATATTGCCCCACAAAATTCTAGCTCAGAAGTCTTAACAACATTTGTGCCACCTCAGTGCCCATTTTTACATACTGGAAACACCACCTCCAGTCCCTTACTATGGTCGGTCCTCCTCAGCGACTGCATAAATACTGTTTGTTGTTCACGATGCCATGGACTGGTCGACATGAAATGATAATTATTACTGCCTCCCATGTGTCTACCATCTGGCTACCTGACGTCACCACATGTAATCAAGTCTCCCAGGTAGAATGGCCTGGGAATGAGGTTATGTGCGCTTTAACTTTCTCTCCTTGAATGTGAACCAGCAAAAACACAACGGGAATAAACAAATTACAGGGTATACATGTACAAGAAGTGGGTTACTCAGTTCTGTGCGGGCCTCTTCGGGGGGTTGAAATAGGACTGATACAAATCGTTAAACTCTTCTTTAATAATGCTACAGTGAACGTATTCAAAGTGTCCATTGGTGTATAACACCAGCAGGTATGGTTCATCATAAAACAGTTCAATATCAAGTATTGCAACTGGCTGCAGCTGGGGCTCCTCCTGAAATGAAGTACTATTTCTGTAAGTATACTATAGAGTGAAAGTAGATCTATACAGCTACACCTACATTACACTTACCTCCAGCAAGTCTAGTTCAATGTCCGGATCCATGACAACTGCCTGGGGCTCCTCCTGAAATGAAGTACTATTTCTGTAAGTATACTATACAGTGAAAGTAGATCTATACAACACATTACACTTACCTCTCTTTGAGCAATCATAATCAGTGCACACCAGTAGCTACTTCAATCTAGATCAAGAGCGTATGCAGCTAGTAATCAGTTTCTAACACAGGCAGAGACACAACTCACCTAAGTCTCTCAGCTTGCAGAACTAAATTTCTTGCACACCTATGAGCTATAAGCTGACTGAACCAGCTGGACCCCTCATCATCACCTCTAAACTCAAAGCAAGCGGGTTGGTACTCCTTGCAAAGCAGCTGTTGTGTAAATTCTGTAATGTAAACATCTGGCTATATTAAGTCTCGGTGATCTGCCAAGTCTGCATGAGACAGAAAATTTGCTCAAACATAATCCCGGGGCTGTCATGCATTTCAATGGCCGTAAAAGCAAACGAAAATCCTTGCAGAGCTGAAAGATTCAGCAAACCGCTATTGTGCCCTCTAGAGTGATACTTAAACCAATTGATGACCTTTACAAAATTGACATTTTGCTGAAACTGTAGATTTTAACTTTATAGCAGGTTCATACGAAGGAAGTGTGTCGATTGATCACTTTTGGCAGTTTGTGTACTTGTCGTTTGCTGCATGAGTGAGACCTACGTAGCGCTTAGACTGCACACATTCTGTTGATAAATAAAGAGCCACAAATGATATGGTGTGTCTAGTGTATTGACATGACATTGTTATTGTCCTGTATGCGTCCAGGTGGAATAGCGCTCAGGCTAATAGCTGCACAATCCTCTTTGGTGCTGTATATGAATTAGTTCAGCTAGCTGTAATGAAGTTAGCTACATGTTCATTAGCTCACTTTCCAGCCTCATCTTCTAGTTTTACTGTCGGGTAGATCTCATTGTTGATCATGGTCACCATAGATACCTAGTAGTGGTTTGAGTTTCCTCTTGGTGGTCTTTGGTACCTTTGTTTCCCATCTTCACAGTCTTTTCAGTCTGCTGTAGCTGAAAACGTTAGCAAGTGGCTGTGTTTCATCTGCGCCAATGAGCATACTTGGTCTGTTTCCCTATTTATGAACCTTAAACTGCTAGTGGCCGGAATGGCCTGGGAACCAGGCTATGCCATATGTATTCCACTACATGTAGATCATTAGAAGATTATAATTAGCTGCTGAACTATTCCCACAGGTTATATCGACGGTACCATATATACAGCCTCGTGCATATTTCACAGCTTCTCATCAGGGGTATCGTTCTTTATTCCATTTTCCTCTCAAGGTACTAGGTCAGTTCAATATATTCGAATTCGCTAGGAAACTGCATGAGACGATGAACCAGTCCACTTCCACTACAGCATATCATCAGGGGTATTGTTCTATGTCTTTGTCCTGTACGCAGCCAGGTGGAATAGCACTCAGGCTAACAGCTGCACCTTCCTGTTTGGTATATCGTATCTTTGTCTTGTACTGTCTTGTACGCGGCTAGGTGGAATAGCACTCAGGCTAACAGCTGCATCTTCCTGTTCAGTATATCATGTCTTTGTCCTGTACACGGCCAGGTGGAATAGCACTCAGGCTAACAGCTGCACCTCCTGTTCAGTATATCATATCTTTATCCTGTACGCGGCCAGGTGGAATAGCACTCAGGCTAACAGCTGCACCTCCTGTTCAGTATATCATATCTTTATCCTGTACGTGGCCAGGTGGAATAGCACTCAGGCTAACAGCTGCACCTCCTGTTCAGTATATCATATCTTTATCCTGTACGCGGCCAGGTGGAATAGCACTCAGGCTAACAGCTGCACCTCCTGTTCAGTATATCATGTTATTACGGTCCTGTACGTGGTTAGGTGGAATACCACTCAGGCTAACAGCTGCACCTTCCTGTTCAGTATATCATGTCTTTACGGTCCTGTACGTGGTTAGGTGGAATAGCACTCAGGCTAACAGCTGCACCTTCCTGTTCAGTATATTATATCTTTATCCTGTACGCGGCCAGGTGGAATAGCACTCAGGCTAACAGCTGCACCTCCTGTTCGGTATATGATATCTTTATCCTGTACGCGGCCAGGTGGAATAGCACTCAGGCTAACAGCTGCACCTTCCTGTTCGGTATATCATATCTTTGTCATGTACGTGGCCAGGTGGAATAGCACTCAGGCTAACACCTGCACCTTCCTGTTCAGTATTTCATGTCTTTACGGTCCTGTACGTGGTTAGGTGGAATAGCACTCAGGCTAACAGCTGCACCTTCCTGTTTGGTATGTCATGTCTTTGTCCTGTACGCGGCCAGGTGGAATAGCACTCAGGCTAACAGCTGCACCTTCCTGTTCAGTATATCATGTCTTTATGGTCCTGTACGTGGTTAGGTGGAATAGCACTCAGGTTAACAGCTGCTCCTTCCTGTTCGGTGCTGTATATACGAATTAGTAATGTATATAGCTAGCTGTAATGAAGTTAGCTACATGTACATTAGCTCACTTTCCAGCCGCCTCTTCTAGTTTTACTGTCTGGTAGAGCTCATTGCCGATCATGGTCACCATATCTACCTAATTGTGGTTTGAGTTTCCTCTTGGTGGAGACTGTAAAGGATATTCATGAACCTTAAACTGGCAAGTGGCAGGAATGGCCTGGGAACCAGGCTATGTCATGTGTCCTACCTATCTACATAGCACTTTATCTAGAACTACACAAATCATCTCAGTAAATGTCTTGGGCTTAGGTACAAGAGTTCCATACTCTTGTTTACTATACAGCACAAGACCACATAAACTTAGACTCTAACCCAACGGGAGAATCTACTCTACGACCATCCAGGTGAATGCCTTGATCTTCTTTCAACTGCTGACTCTCACGCAGGGTAATATACAATGCGCATGAAAATTATGTTAACACATCGTACATTATCTCCACATGCTCACAACTCCGAGTACATCCATATATCTAGTTGGTCTGTTTTACGTCCACCCAATGCGTACAAATTTCTGGTGATGCACTTGTCATTGCACAATCAAGAGACCTTAATATGCTTAGACTGCACATATTCTGTTGATAAAGAAAGAGCCACATGATGTGAATTTTATGATATGGTGTAGCCTATACCATTTGTAAACTTACTGATGCTGGTTCCTAGTCTGTTGGGATCTAAAGCTGGACCTTTCCCAGCTCACTGGAGTCCACCGGCTCAACGTTTATAGTGCTTGTACCTGACAGGATGTTGTATAATGTTTAGCAAGTCAACAATGTACTTTATGAAAGATTTTTCTGCTTCTGTCTTTTGTCGATAATTTCTTTCGCTCTCATCTCTTTCTCCTACGCACACCTGCACACATGAAAAGATTGGATGAGCATTAAACCACAAAGCTTTGGAATTGGGCTAAGAAGTTGGCTCTGGGGGAATACTGCAGAAGCCCAATACGGTAAGTACATAATTACTGAGGTTACTGCAACTTCCAAAGGAATATATCCTGAGCTAGATGATGTCTTGTCTGCGTTTTCGGAGTTCCTCCAAATGGTTCGGCACTTCATCTCTTCTATCAAATGGTTCGTCACTTCATCCTCTGTCGATGATTGTTCAGATGTGATTTCCCCTTCAAACTCTTATTGCAGTTCTGTCCTGGTAGTTTTCTGGCTGTTAAGGGGGGAAGAAAAAATAAAAACCAGGACAGTGGAGTCCAATTTGCTAAGTCTCATTTTTTCTGACCTCATGCACAAAATACAACCTCCACATTTGCATGCCAATGTACATGCGCAAAACTACCACCTACAGTAGCATAACCAATACGAAGTGTGTTATGGATCTCATCTTCTTGTATCACGAGGGGATTGGCTTGTGCTGTAGCTTCTTCATGGATTCGAATTAAGAAATTGGTGATGACATGGTTTGCCTTCAGACTAGATGAACTTTTATTGATCTGCTTGGCCTGTCCGAACATAGCTACACTCTTGCACTTCAGTATTGACCGAACGTAGGCAGATGATCCGTAGTAGCAAAGGAGCATGGCGGGTGATTGAGTGGAAATAGCAACCAAATACAGGATTCTTGATGGCATCATGTACAAAGAGATTGTTACATACTTGACATGTTGGTATACTAGGTTGTGGAATCTCAGAACCATCCTGGGTGTTCGTTTTGAATCTGGGGCATACATGATTTCGGTGATCTCAACAGCAGTACGAAAGTGTTCCGTAATCCGGGCATCTGGATTGTTGTAGAGACTTGTAGATCTGGATCACAGCGTTTCGATAATCGAAACATCGCAAAGTGCATTTGTCAAGGACTGCGTCCTGTCCTTGTTTGAGGATTGGTAGGGTTTCACCCCTTGCTTCTTGTGTGACTTCCGCAATAATGTTGTGCATGTGACCCTTCAGATCATGGAGCTGCTAGAACATAGTTTCCAAGGTTCAGGCTGTCAAGAGAGGCTTGTGGAGTATTGAGTAGGAGTGTGGCACATTACTACGTAGTTCTGGTTGTAGATCCCTTAGCTCTTTTTCCAATTATGGTTTCTTCAACTTTCTTGTTTCCTATAGTGTGTTCACTCCCAGTTCAGTGTGTAGACTGGATCTCCCCAGCTGCCACAAGGACGTGGAATGCACCTACGCCATCCCACAGAATCGGGGTATCCTCTGAAGAGGTGTTTTTCCTCATCAGAAAGTTTGTCCCCATTTGCCGCAAGGATGCGGAATGCACCTATGTCATGCTGATAGATTACCCATCAGAAAGTAGCGTGTGTGGTACAGTATCGGACTGCCCGGACATTTCTGTTGTAAAGGCGGGCAGACCTAAGTTTCTTGAGTGTGTTGATCTGAGAATGCTTCCATGCCTCTCCTTGTAAAATGAACTGTTGACGTTCAGCTAGTGTACAGTGATTGGCACGAAAGCAGTAGGCCAAGTCATCGAAGCGTGAAGTCTGTACTTCACAACCAATGCAGCTGTAGTGCCCCCCTACTTGGTTACCAGTTCCTTACATGATACACAAGGTGGCAAAGCTGATGCACGTTCATTGTCAGCATTATTGGTCCTGCATGTAAGTAATTGCACCACCTTAGCACATACCTGTGCGTTCAAAGAAGCAACCAGCACTTTATTTAGAAGTCTTTTGTTATCAACCCTGCCTAGTTTTCAATGATCAGAAGAGTAATTTGTACCAGCCGTCTCCTGAACACTGATTGGTATGCCTAATTTCCTAAGTGGCTTGTACTCAGCCCTGCTCCCAGGGCCAGAATACACTAATTGAATTTGTAGTGCACCTGCAGCTCACTTATCCTAACACCTTGCACACTTGCCTTAATTGGTAGTTAGAGCAGCTGAAAGGCGCTACTGGTTCCTTTGATCTGCCTGCACAACTTAGTACAATGGTTCATTCCTGGGAGACAACCATTGCTGCATCACTTCGAAGATTATCCATGCTGATGTAATGTAAGGCTTTCTCCTCTCCACCAACCATGTACCAGTAGCAAGCTTGTGAAAAGTAGGGGAAACCTATTCCATCTTGGCAAATGCTGTGCGCAACCATAGCACCTAGGGCCTTAAGAAGACCAGGTGACTTCACTTGTGATCTAGAAACCAGCCTTAGATGCTTTCAATTTCCTCCTACTTGTGATCTAGAAACCAGCCTTAGAGATGTTGGGGGGGCCAATCAAACCGCCTAAACATTTCGTTCGCAGGAAACCAGTATACCTTCTGCTGTGCCCCTGCCGACGTGTACCCCACCAGTGTCAATTGGAGGTGAATCATTAGCACAATGCGCACTTTGGAGTGGACGTTAGCAGACTTCGCTTTGTAGAATGCAAGGACATCTTCGCACATATCATCAAACTAACTACCAACTTCTCCACTGGAAGACGGTGGTCAAACCCTTTCTTGCATCATCTTGAGTATCAACTCCAAAGTTGGCCCTTCAACCAAACAATCAACACTAGTGCATCTCATCGAGGAGCAGGAGAACCCATTTTTCCTGTTCAGGATATGATGCGACTTTGGCTGCCTGAGAAAACCCAGTTGCTGCTTTGACGTAGTGGGTGTATACCTAGCCTCATTCCCAGGCCCGAGACGGCAAGGAGAAAAGGGCCTGGTTTCCACTATTTGCGCATGCGCTAAATAGTACCCCAATCCTTGGGTTGCCCTAGTTGCATGGAATATAACTTCATTTGAGGTATTAAAGTGTAATTATTGTAATACCTGCATTTCAGGTAGAATGAGCTTTGAATCTATTCCTAATTGATGGCATGCTTTCAATTTCATCCTACCCAGCTCCCGGAACTCTGAGGTAGAGGCAGATGAAGTTGGCAGCCTCAGAATTATGATCACCATGAGGTGTTACCCCCTTCTCGAGAGGTGGCCACCACTTGCTAGGTACCCAATATGAGGGGAAACTGGAACACTGTTTTATGAAACACTGTTATTATATCTTTCTTGCCCGACTCGGGCGTTCTTTCATTGTGCATTATCTTAGCTACTTGCCCTTAGTGGATGTAGCCCGAGTGGGCATAGTTTCATTGTGTACCACCTTTATTGTATCATACTTGCCTGAGTGGATGTTGTGAGTGTTTGATAAAGTGACATGCGCGATGCACTAATGAACTGTGGAATGTGGCATTCAATATACAGTACTGAGCTAATTGGCATTGAATAAGTGCTTACATATACAGACTTCAACGTGCCAAATTGATGTTATCTTCAGTGGTCATCCATAATGTCTCTTCAATGCAAGTATAATGGAGCGAATCTTTGGAAACTAAACTTAATGATGGTCCCACAGCCACTGATTATTGCTCCCACACAAACTACCTATCCATCTTGGTATACCTCCCTCTGTTTTCACAGCATATTGTATCGATATGGAGCACAACAGTTTTGTATTTATAGCTGAAGGTATTTGACAGAGAGTTAACAACTTTTTTTTAATTATGTAGTTGACAATTGTCCTCAATATCATACTCTACTTGGAATGCATAATTAATTGTGGTAATGTCCACAAAGTGACATCAAATCAATGTCAGCGTACCAATGTATTAGCTTAAAATCCAGTATGAAACTGCTGAAGATGTGTACATGTATACGTCAATGTAAAACTGGATATGGTGCATTCCAGTGATGCATGTCTGCGTAAGGAATGGATCACTAGACTGCATGGAACAGTGGAATGGACTGGAAGGCACCATTTTTCACCTCAGAAGTCTCAGGTAAGGCTACTAGTTATGTACAGAATGCATCCCTTGAAGCTTATAAATGTGCATGTGCATGCCCTTTGACCCTTAAGGCTATGAAGGCTATAGGAAGTGGGACACTTTAAGATTCCATAGTACATCCCATTTCCCATTCCGGAGGTACCCACAAGTTAATAGGGTATTTACCCTTGTAATTATTATAGAATTCAGCTTATATATTATAGTTCACTGTTCTTCAATGTTAAGGAGTTGACACTCTTTTCCCTGTATAAATTATATAGTGAGCAGCATGTCAGAGTGTAGTCTTGTATAATAATTGTCATTGGGAGACTGGCAAAACCTCCGATAGTGGACCCTCCGAGATAGGGACACAATACATCCCAAATAAATGCTTTTCCCTGTAGTTCTAATAAACTTCCAAGAACAGGACAACCTCTCTACAAAGCCATTAACTCTTTACCAACCAATGACTGCAAAAGCCGTCATGAGCTCCCATAAGCTCATAAGAATTTATATGGGGGCTTTAATACTAAGCGTTATACTTTAATACAGGGTTTTTGCTTCTGATGTTTCATAAGGTTTCTTACGGTTGGTTGGTCCCCATCTTGCATGCAGTTGCAGTCATTGCATGTGCTTGGGCTGGTACCGACAAACTTGTGTGGCAACAGGAAACCTAGTTAGCTACTGCATGTATAGTCGATTACTTTTGTTAAGGAGGACAATACATAATAACATTCTACTAACACACAATCGTTGTTAGTACACAACTTGCATGCTTCGAACTTGCGAGTTCCAACTGGTAACCACCATGGCACTTGGGTTGCCTCTAGTGTTGGTTTGTTTGTTTTTTTCGCAGTGTAGAGTTCTGACTGAATGCATGGTTAACAGTTGGCTGTAGTGGTCACTGTAAATACTGGTCATGTTGAAACTGGTAGTTTGCATGCTGCAGTAAGTAGGCAGATTAGCTACAGTGAAATATACCTCATACAGTTCTATTCAAGGTGCTCAAGAAACACAAATTGAACAGTGATTAGCAGCATTCTAAGATGTGAATCTGATTTTGTTGAACCTGGGTCTGTGAGTATTTTCATTTGTGTGGTACCTGCACACTTGTTACTATGGCAACAAGAATTAAAGCTAGCTATTTGCATTTGGTCCATGGAGGACATACAGTATAATAATTATATACATTGTTAGTACACAACTCAGATGCAGTTCTGACACCATCCTATCACAATTGTGTGTTCATCTCTTCTCTCATTTACTCCCTCACACAAACACCTACATCAATACAGGTGTGTGTGTGTCTGTGAGTGACGGAAGTGCATGGGATGTTCGTTATGTACTGAACCTCAACTACACAAAGAATGTTCGAGAACATTGGGGCCTGGCAGAACAGCTGAGGGATGCAATCGGGGAGCAGCAGCCGAAGCCACCTATTTGACTCTCTGGTTCACCCAATAATGGAGTATGCATTACAGTTACCATTAATGCCAAAAGTGCAGGGGCTCACTTAATCTCCCCGTGACTTATACTTGTCTCACATGAGGATGGTAAAAAAATGTGTCTAAGTACTGGGCCATATAAGTCAGACTTATAATGTACTTGTCCCAAGCATAACACTTGGCACACGAGACTTACAGCTACTTGTCCCAAGCAAAAACTTGGCACATATTAACAATTTGAAAGTAGTGATTGTAATTCTCTGCAAAATCTGCTTGGCGACATACACATAGCTATCTATACACACCAAAAAGCTGGTTTTATTGTAGCCTCATTTCCTGTGTTACGTACACACTAAAAATTTGGCAGTTCACAACATGACTTAGACTTGAGAATCGTACTAAGCATAATTCTTGGGACAAGTATAAGTCTCATTAGCCATTGTGTTGATACCACTATATAGCTAGCTACAAGGAGCTACGTACAAGACCCTGTCCACTTGAAAGTATAGCTGGACATGGTAAGTACAGAGATGATTTTAGGTAATGCAGATGTTGCATGTATAAGGCTTTGCCTTTGTGATGAGTAGCTATACACAACTTGTTCACTGATAATGAGTGGAGCAGAGTATTGCCAAAGTAAGAGGGACAGCAACCACAGAATCATAGTTCTTCATACTCCACCTGGTTTCACAATAATGCAATGTGTTATATATAGTTAAACCATCCCTAGACACGTTTAAGTAATAGTTAGAGCCCGGTCGCCAGGGATTTATGGCAGTAAACCGACCGAGTCTGAGGGCGAATGCCCGAGGGCAAGGTCGATTTATGTTGCCATAAATCCTTGGCGACCGGGCTCTAACTGTTATATAATCCTATCATTCTGATTGGTCCATTGAAAGCCGGCGCTGTTCGACTATGTAAATTCAAGGCTAACTTGGTAACGATAGATTCGAGAAATTGCAGCCACGGCCTGTTCTTTCTTTCCCTTCTGCCTTGGCATGTGCGAGTGGACTGACTGTGCACGAAACTCTGCCCTTGGTGAATTCATGAAAGCTCCCGCCTCCAGCTCTGTTGCTGGTCCTAGCCCTGCCTCGCTCACAGCCCCTCCCCGTTTTTCGGAGTTTGTGAGTGACGAAAAACTTCCAACGATTTCAACCTCTTCACAAACTGGTAAGGTCTCTCGTTACTGCCTCCTTTGAGCTTCGTTGCATCCTTATCCATATGACCTTTAGCTACTAGAGTACTATAGCTATTTGGGAAATATGACCATAAACGTCCTGTGGTTACCCTGAGGGAAGGAAATATGGTAGTACAAGCCACCCCTAGACTTAATTGTTTACCGCATAATACACGAGACAGTTCCGGGTAAACCCCTCGGGTTTAACCGAAACAATCTCATGTATTACTGTATCCCACCTGTATCTAAATCCCATACAAGCAGAGGGTAGTTATGAGCCCAATATCCCACCTACTATATATCTAATCCCATAGAAGGAGTGTACATGGCAACCATACAAATCAAAGGCACCTGCTAAGTGCTTTTGACAGGTGTGTTCCCTAATTGCTGTGTTCTAACTGCCCCTAATTAGAAGTTACAACACATCTGCACTATATATAACCGAGGCGGTGCCTTTGATTTGTATGGCTGCCATGTTACAAATGCTTCATGTAGCCAGTTAGCTATGCAGACAGTGTACAGTCCCATACTATTCGATCTCCTGCATGGCAGTCAACTGGAGTAAGTCCATCACCTACTATAAACACCTTGGTATCTAGTTGCCAGATGCAGACCTTACCTGAGAGAGTGTGCACCATATCTCTCAGCAACCACATTTAGATTGCGCCTGTATTGAAGCTCACTGTCAACTAGGTCCATTTTGTTGATCAGTCTTAGCTACTGCACCCCACAATCCTGGAGTATAATACGGTGGTTTGGTATGAGACACTCAGCCATGCAAGCACATGCAAGTCGCAACTTAGTGTACCTTATCCTTGTAGCTATACTTGTTCTTGTAAACAATATATAGAGTTGATCGCTTCCAAGTCTGTGGGCACCTAGTACTAAAGCCCTAGTAACGTTCGGGTTTAATTTCTCACTCCAGACAGTAAGTGAAAGAACCTCAATTTCTGCACGCATTAGCTAGCTAGTTCCATTCAAGTATGGAGCTCTTCTACTGTTGCTGATGTTAGCTAATGTAGTGAGTCTTCTTACGATGAAACTTTTGATGTTTAAATTTTCTTGTACATGTAGCTACTGTGTTGTCATAGCTAGCTATGTTGATACATATTTTTCGCTTGCTTCAAGCATTAGCTCTACTGTTAGGAACCTGCACTCTATATTTGTCAACAGATTGTGCACATAGCTAGTTATTTGCCGTGATCTAACCATCACTTTTTTTTACATTTTAGTGGGGTAAGGCAGAGTCACCAAGGCTAGAGTTCTTCGTGATGGCTACCCTGGTAGTCCTTTCCGCCACCTGCTCTGGTCACACCACCCACTATGTTACGCCCACTCCTGATTCACCATGTCCTGCTGACCCCTGCCTCACTCTCTCGGAGTATGCACAACAACCTCAACACTACCTCACCTCCAACACCACGCTGCTACTCCTGCCTGGGACCCACGTGCTCAGTGTGAACTTTACGGTGGAGGACATCAGTCATTTTGAGATCCGTGCTGCACAGTTGTCCCCACAAGCAGAGAATCGGGCAGTAAAGGTTATGTGCAAAGGATATGTTGGGATCAAGTTCAGAAATATTTCACATTTGACTCTCCATAGCTTGGCATTTACCTCATGTGGCAAAAAAGAATACATCCAATTTAGCTCTAGCTTTAAATACCAGACTGCATATGGAATATCAATTTATTCAGGAGAGGACACAAACATAACAAACTGCTCATTTCAGGACAGTATTGGTACTGCACTGGGAGTATTCCACAGTAGCTTGGAACTGAGAGGAAACAACAGTTTCATCAACAACTGTAAGAGATGCTCTAATAGGTCTTGTATATGTTTCGGAGGTGGAATTTACGCAAACACAAGCATTCTACGTTTCAATGGAAACAATACGTTCAGAGATAGTTCAGCACGGCATGGTGGAGGAATATTTTCATATTATAGCACTCTGGCATTCAATGGTGACAGTAGTTTTAGAAACAATTCAGTCAAATCAAATGGTGGAGGAATCTTATTAAGGTACAGCACCCTGAATTTCACTGGTAATTGCACTTTCAGTCACAACTCTGCGACACAAAATGGTGGAGGAATCAAGTCCTGGTATGGCAAAGTGACGGCTAATGGAAACACTACTTTCAGAAACAACACAGCTAAACGATATGGTGGAGGGATCTTTGCACAGTGCAGCACTCTGACCGTCACTGGACACAGTTGTTTCACAGAGAGCTCTGCTACATATGGTGGAGCAGTAAATGTATGGAACAGCACTCTGCACTTTGCGGGAGACGTTACACTCAGAAAAAACTCGGCTGAACATGCTGGTGGAGGGATCTATGCAGAAGAAAGTACTCTGAACTTCACCAGTGACATTAAGTTTGAAAACAACTCAGCCACTGGCAAACATGCAAATGGTGGAGGAATCTTCTTATGGTACAGCACCCTGAATTTCACTGGTATTTGCACTTTCAGTCACAACTCTGCTACACACGATGGTGGAGGAATCAACTCCTGGTATGGCACTGTGACAGTTAGTGGAAACAAGACTTTCATAAACAACACAGCTAAACGATATGGTGGAGGGATCTTTGCAAATTGCAGCATTCTGACCGTCACTGGACACAGTTGTTTCAAAGAGAGCTCTGCTGCATATGGTGGAGCAGTAAATGTATGGTACAGCACTCTGCACTTTGCGGGAGACATTACACTCAGAAACAACGCAGCTGAACATCATGGCGCAGGAATCCATGCAATAGAAAGTGCTTTGAACTTTACTGGAGATATCACATTCAAAAACAACTCAGCCATTGGCACAAATACCATTGGTGGGGGGGTTCATGCACTAAGAAGCATTCTACACTTCACAGGAAACACTGCTTTCAGTCTGAACAATTCCACCATAGGTGGAGGTCTCAACCTATGGTACAGCACTCTGAACTTAATTGGTGCCAGCAGTTTCAGAAACAACTCTGCCGCAACTGGTGGAGGAATCAGTGCTCGTAGCAGCACAATGAAAGTTGCTGCAAAAGGTTCAGAAAACTTCACTGAGAATTCCAGTAGAAGTTGCAGTTCTTTCATGGATAACTCTGCTCAGTTACATGGTGGTGGCTTGTACACAAAAATCAGCACCCTACTCTTTGAGGGATGTATCAGCTTTACTGGCAACTCAGCGTTGTATTTTGGTGGGGGAATGTGCTCTCGGAACAGCACCGTGATGTTCAGCGGAAACACTAGTTTCACTTCAAACACAGGGCAGTTGAAGGGGGGAGGAATGTATGGACTGGGAACAAGTCTGTACCTCAGTGGAAACAGCAGCTTCACAGCAAACACTGCTGCAAAGGGTGGGGGACAGTACCTGGAGAATTCATTCAACTACCTATCCAGGAATGCAACTCTCACTATGGATAGTAACCGTGCAACAGCGTACGGAGGAGCGGTGTATGTGGAGGACTCTGACCCCATTTCTTACTGTCTACCCGGTAAGAATTTCTTCCCCATTACTACAGCTGTTGAGGAATGTTTCATTCAAATTTACAACATACCTGACATTCCTCGATTAAAGGATCATCGTGCATACTTCAATATTCACGTAAACATGCACAATAATGATGCTCAGATAGCCGGCAATTCTGTGTATGGGGGTTCAGTAGACAGCTGTGCCATACGTACTTCATTCCAATCCCCAACAGTACTAATGGGTAGGCTTTCTTTCAAAATGAGTGTTGTAAACCTGGATCTGGAGCCACACAGCATTTCTTCTGATCCATTTCAAGTGTGCATCTGTGATGATGGAATCCCCAACTGCAACACTTCAGAACTGGTCAGACAAGTGTATCCAGGTGAACTGCTCCATTTTCCTGTAGTAGCAGCTGGACAGGGAAATGGAATTATTCCATCTGTAGTTGCAGCATTTTTCAGCAATAAACATGGAAACACATCATTAGCTGAATTCCAAGGTACTCAGAGTGTGAAGAAGACGTGTACTGAACTCTACTACCAAGTCCATACATCAGATACCAACCACAGTGATACGCTAATCCTGTATGCAGATGGCCCATGTTCAACTTCAGGCAAGCTTCTAAATATCTCTTTACAGTTCCTCCCCTGCCCACCTGGGTTTAGTTTGAATTCATCTGAGAGGATCTGTGGGTGTGAACCGAGGTTTAAGATGTACACCACAGGATGTAACATCACAGAAAGAACAATAACACGTGAGGGAGAGTACTGGGTGGGATATGAAAATAGCTCTCAAGCACTGATTCTCCATCCACACTGTCCATTTGACTACTGCAAGCCAGCCACAGACCACACTAGTTTCCCTCTCAACAATACTGACTTGCAGTGTGCAAACAACAGGTCAGGTTTCCTATGTGGACGGTGCAAACCAGGTCTTAGTCTTGTTCTGGGTAGCTCCAAATGTTTACAGTGTTCCAACCTGCACATATTGCTGCTGATTCCGTTTGCCCTGGCTGGGATTGCTTTAGTCCTGCTGCTGCTAGTTTTCAAGCTCACAGTTGCAGCTGGAACCATCAATGGGCTGATCTTCTATGCCAATGTTGTCACAGTCAATCGTGCAATCTTCTTCCCACCCAACCAAACCAACATTCTGACAGTATTCATAGCCTGGCTTAACCTAGACTTGGGTATTGAGACTTGCTTCTTTGACGGAATGGATGCGTATGCTAAAACGTGGCTTCAGTTTATATTTCCTTTATATATATATGGAGCTTAGTTGGCCTGATAATTATTGCTAGTGACTACTCATCATGGATTGCAAGACTGTTCGGCTCCAATCCAGTTGCAGTTCTGGCAACCCTCTTCCTGCTTTCCTATGCAAAGCTCCTTCGTACCATCATCGCTGCATTGTTCTTCACTTTCCTGGACTATCCCAATGAGGTGCAGGTTGCTGTGTGGCTGTATGATGGGAACATTAAGTACCTTCACGGCAAACACATTGTCCTCTTTCTTGTTGCTTCACTGACACTTCTGCTCTTGTTTCTTCCCTACACCCTCCTCCTTACTATGGGACAGTGGCTGCAGGCAAAGTCCAATCGAAGGCTCTTCTATTGGATCAACAAGCCCAGAATAAAGCCATTCCTGGATGCTTATCAAGCACCTTATAAAGATCAACATCGATACTGGACTGGACTGATGCTTTGTCTTCGCTGTGCTCTCTTTCTTGTGTTTGCCTTCAACACTCAAGCTGATCCCAGTCTTAACCTTCTGGCCATTGGAGCTGTAGTGGTTGGGCTTCTTACAGTAACCCATTTCACTGGTTTAATTTACAAGAAGATGTATCTCGACATCCTTGAAATCTCTTTCATTCTCAACCTGGGAATTCTTGCCATAGCCACCTACTATGTGAAACTTGCTGTAGTACCAGCGAGCCAGGCTGCTGTTGCATACACCTCAGTTGGTGTAGCACTCACTACCTTTGTTGGAGTCCTTCTCTGCCACACATACCAGCAAGTGTGGCCCAAACTGAAGCGGAAACTTCAGCAGTTGCATCGTCGTGAGGAGAGGGAGATGGCCAATGACAGTAGTTCCGAGGAAGAAGACAATGAAGCTCGACCTTTGCTTGCTCCCACCATGTCCGTCATACCCAGCATGACTGGCATAGCCGATGACAGTCCAGCTCAACCTCCAAAGGCCATTACCTTCACTGAACTTAGAGAGCCACTTGATTTGATTGACACAAATGATCCATGAAACCAAACAATTGTCAACATGATAGCTGTTATTGGTAACATGCTGTTGAATAGGCCTTGACAGAATAATTTTGTCTATTATTTTATTTTCCTATCTTCTATGCTCATTATTTATGCTTTCAATGATGCTTCAGTTGCGCTTTTTGAATCAAAACAGAAACAAACACACACTCACGCACTTTGCAGATTGTTGTACCAATACGTATGGTTCATGCACAGACAATAATATTTCTTTCATCCGATGATTTTTTTCTGTAGTGTTTGCATGAAAATTTCCCTTGCAGAAGAGAAAGTGCAATTGAAAGGTACAGTCCTATTGATTTTATCAGGTAAGGCTCAAGTATTAACTTGTCAAATTGCCATTGGCTAAAAGGAATCAGCATCACCGTAATATTATGTGTGTTGTGTATGTGAAATTAGGGGTCCCCTTGTATTAGCCTTCGGCTACTGGGCTCTCCTGTTGCCTATTTGCAACAAATTTTAATAGAAAAAAAGCAAGAAAATAAAAGCTAAAAATATCGACATTCACTGCTACGCCTTATGCAACTGGCTCAAGCACAGCCCTACACAACAGACTATGACTAAGACTCCCAGCCACTATTCCATTATACAAGGAGTGGGCCCCACCACCATTCATTGTTCCTCGATCGTGCTGATGTGGTAGCATAGCTACTTATGCAGTTGCGCAGCTAGAATATTGATAGGATGAAATCCAAACTTAGACGCAAGCACCATGTATTCGTATGGAGTGAAACTCTGTTATGCTGGCATAACAACATAACTATATAGTGAAAGTATAAGCCCTGAAACAAAGAGAGAATGGTAGAAAGTTAAATGTTGGTTACCACGGTTTCAGTCATTGTACCTACACACCTCTGCATGTGTGGCAACAAGAATTAAATTTGAGGAAGACGTTCCAGTAACACAATTGTTGCTAGTACACAACTTACTTAAAACTTAGAATTCCCACTGCAACTAGGGTAACCACCACTTGGGGTGTTTCAAGTAGGGTGTTTTGTTTTAGTGTTGAGATTCTACTGAACTTTCTTTCAGTTGGCTGCTGTTGATACTAGTCATGTTGAAACTGCTGTAAGTCAGATTACAATGAAATATAGGTACCTCGTGTGTAACCCAAGAAAAAATTTGGACCAATTGTGATATGTAAATACAGTTTCATTCAATTGGGGCTGGCACCTGCACAATTGCATGGCAACAAGAAACCTACTAGTCAATTATATTTGCTCGAAGGACATACATTGTTAGTACTAACAATGTATGTCCTCCTTTGAGAGTCCCCACTGCAACTCGGCTAACCACTAGGTATTTTTTTTGCAGTGTATAGAGATTCTACCGATTGCATTTGCATTCTTGTAGCTGGCTGTAGTGGTCACTGTAGATACTAGTGGCGTTGAAACTGGTACAGTTTGCTGTAAGTAGGCAGATTACAGAAGTTTCTACATTCCTCATGCAGTTCTATTTAAGAAGCAACGAAATGGCAATTGTGATTGGAAATGGTATCAGCATTAATATGAATCTGATTTTCATGAACATGTGTCTGTGGTATTACTGCACACTCGATTTTGATGTAAACACTAAAATTGATATACTTTTTCTAATCCCGCTATGTCGCTCAGATGAAAGTTGTGGTAGAAGACCAACGTGCTTGGCACTTGCAACAATGTGAAAATGTGGACTGTTCAACTGATGCGTACAACCACTTCCCTTTGTTGACTTTATGCAACATGAATATAGGTTAGTCCATTCTGGTACTGAATCCTCTAATTGACAACAGACGGTTACACTAGTTGGAGCGATGCTCATACAGTCAGAGCAGTGCTCCTTTGCACAATCATTACAAGATTAGCATATATAGGTTGCCACATAAACGAGGTATCTACAAACTAGAGAAAATGCTTCTCAGCATGGTTTCATCTGAGCAACACATGTACAATAACAATAGCTACCTAAGGGTATATAAGAATTTTTGTGAGTTAAAAATCGAGTGCATTTCCCCAGACCCACCTTCAGCAAATTCAAATTCACCATTTCCGACAACAATTGCTCATTTCAACCCCTCACACACTCACACACACTCTGGTTGCCTACAGTATGTGTTACCTACCCGGTAACCCCATAGTGCTGACAGTGCATACATTCCATATGAGGTAATGGGTAATTTTAAGCATAGAACACAGGAAATGAGGTTACCATAAAAACCAGCTTCTTAGCTGTGTGACTAGATTTGTGTATGCAGAAATACAGTTTTCTCAGCAAACACAGATTTTGTAGTGAAATGTGGCTATAACCGTGGAGGCTACTAGCTGTATACAAGCAGTTGCAAGTTCATACTGGCCACTTCAAGGTCCGAAAACAACTAAACATGGTGAGAGCAAATGCTGCGTGGTATGTTCATTGTTTCTTGCTCACTGATAAGGAGTGGGGGACAGCTTACTAGTGTTTGGCAAGTTATTGAAGGACAAAATTGCACAGATGATACAGTCAAACTTCACTTGGAATCACTTCCATTGTGGTGTGATGCTATATATGTTCCATGCAGCAGTCTTAGTGCAGACAGTGTGCTATACACATATTCTTCTGTGAGGCACTCGAGTGTATAGCAAGTCTATAAATGCGTCTGTACCAGATGGCCATACCTGACAAAACATGTATAGTATGCATACAATAAAGCTCACCGTCAACCAAATTACATCTTCACCCTTTAGTTCATGATTAATCTGGTAAGAGCTATATAATCTATGGTTTGACTTAATTGCAGTCAACTTGAATTGGTTCTCCCAATCTGACATACTCACTCTACCCAAGCACAAGTTGCAACTTAACCTTTTAAGAATTATAGCTTCCAAGAGATGGACTAAGTCAGCCTGCACTTTCAACAAACACTTTAGTTACCGGGTATTCTACCAGAAGAGCCTAGCTACGTAAAATGCTGCATGTTCTTGTTAATAATTGATGTTTCATCTCCAAGTCTTGTGGCCACCTAATATTAACCCTCACTGCAGACAGTTAGTCTTCATTAGAGTGTTGAACTCTGTCTACTGTCATTGTCTTTTGTGGTAGCTACATCATATAAATTTGCCCTAAAACATCTTCGCTGTTAGTTTGTTCCTGTACGTGTACTGTGTTGTCTCATACATAATTACTGTAATTTGTCAATATAGCTATGCGACTTGTAGTGATCTAACCATCACTTTTTTTTACATTTTAGTGGGGTAAGGCAGAGTCACCAAGGCTAGAGTTCCTCGTGATGGCTACCCTGGTAGTCCTTTCCGCCACCTGCTCTGGTCACACCACCCACTATGTTACACCCACTCCTGACTCACCATGTCCTGCTGACCCCTGCCTCACTCTCTCGGAGTGTGCACAACAACCTCAACACTACCTAACCTCCAACACCACGCTGCTACTCCTGCCAGGGGACCATGTCCTCAGCATGAACTTCACGGTGGAGAATGTCAGTAACTTTGAGATTCATGTTGCGCAGTTGTCCTCACCTTCAGGGATTCAGGCAGTAAAGGTTGCGTGCAAAGGATTTGTTGGACTCCTGTTCCGAAACATTTCACACTTGACAATGAATAGCTTGACATTTGACTCTTGTGGCAAAGATTCAGTTCAATACATCCAACTTGGCCTTAACTATAAATACCAGACAGCGTATGGAATATCAATTTATTCAGGAGGGGACACAAACATAACAAACTGCTCATTTCAGGACAGTATTGGTACTGCACTGGGAGTATTCCACAGTAGCTTGGACCTGAGGGGAAGCAACAGTTTCATCAACAACTGTAGGAGATGTTCTAGTAAGTCTTGTAAATGTTTCGGAGGTGGAATTTACGCAAACACAAGCATTCTACATTTCAATGGAAACAATACGTTCAGAGATAATTCAGCATGGCTTGGTGGAGGAATATTTGCATATTATAGCACTCTGGCACTCAATGGTGACAGTAGTTTTAGAAACAATTCAGCCGAATCAAATGGTGGAGGAATCTTATTGAGGTACAGCACCCTGAATTTCACTGGTAATTGCACTTTCAGTGGCAACTCAGCTAAGCACGATTGTGGAGGAATCAATGAAGTTTAACTTCGTTAAACCAAGTTAACATTGGAGGACGGGCCAGGGGGCGGGGTGCATTTGGTAGGGCGTGGTTGCGCATGCGCACACGTCCTCTTGCTTGGTTGCTGTGAGTGACCGTCAGTGGCAGCCGCTAGTTTTGAAATTGTTAGAGAGCTCGCAAAAAGTTACCCATATTCATCACTCGATATACGCGATGGCGGAGGACGGCAGCACGGAGGAGTTCGCCGGCGCCCACACCAGCGGGACCGGCGGAGGAGACGATATCCGTGCGCTGGTGCGAGATACTCTTCGAGAGATTCTCCCAGAACTCCTAGGGGACAGGACTGCCCGCGAGGGCCGCTCCGAGGAGCCTCATCCCTCCGGTGAGACATGGGTCGGTAAACCAGGCTGGGATGATTAAAGTTTTTTGGCCGTCAAGCTAGCGGGGCGCCGAGTGAAGGTGGGTAGCTCTGTACGGGGTTGCATGCAGTTGCATGCCTGTGATAGTTTGTGCCTTTTGGCCTTGGTATAGAACGAGGGCGAGCGCTGGGCTTGCAGGTAATCGTAGGGGTTGGAGGCGGTTTCGTGTGGGTCTGGCCCCGCAGGTTCCCCACCCGCCCCCCCTAGTGTTGGGGGCTAGTGCTGGGGGAAAGAGGCCAAGCACTGGGCTTACAGCTAGCCTCTTGGGCTCTGTTATGGGCAAGCACAGGGCTTGCAGCAAGCGGCAAGGGGCTGTGAGCACAGGGCTCGCAGGTGCTGGCCAAGCTGTACCACTAGGGTTTGATACGGGTCACTCAGGGGCGGGCCGGGACAGAGGCAGTTGGGGGTGTGTTGTGGGCAAGCATTGGGCTTGCAGCCGACTCAGGGTGTGTTGTGGGCAAGCATTGGGCTTGCAGCCGACTTAGTGTGTTGTGGGCAAGCATTGGGCTTGCAGCTGACTCAGGGTGTGTTGTGGGCAAGCATTGGGCTTGCAGCCGACTCAGGGTGTGTTGTGGGCATGCAGCCGACGCAGGGTGTGTTGTGGGCAAGCATTGGGCTTGCAGCAGACTCAGGGTGTGTTGTGGGCAAGCATTGGGCTTGCAGCCGACTCAAGGTGTGTTGTGGGCAAGCATTGGGCTTGCAGCCAGCTACAGGGGCTGCGTGGTGAGCACAGGGCTCACGTGTGTAAACCAGGTGGGTGTAGAGTGCAGGCACAGGGAGCTGACCCTGGGTGGAAGCTTTGGGCTTGCAGCTTGCCGCAGGGGTGGACTCAGGTCGGGTTAGGGCCCACTCAGGTGTAGGCCTTGAGTGATTGGCACAAGGCTCGTGGGGGAGGCCATAAACACTTTAGGGTTGAGGGCTGGGGCCAGGGCTTGGGAGGAAGCTCTAATACAGGCCTGCATGGATGGAGGTGTGTGGATACACTGGTAAGCACTGCAATGTGTATCCGTTTGTTTCAGGCACAGGTGTGGTGGTTGGCCGGGTGCCGGATGCTAAGTCCCTGGCCTCGGTGCCAGAATTCGCAGGGGGCAGTGACGAGTTTCTAAGTTCTGTAACTCCCCCAGCTCAGTCGATGGGAGCTGTGGGGTCCGTGCTGTCTGACTCCTTGCTGAGTCTGATCGCTCCTGACGCCAGCCGGGCTGCACAGGAGCGGGTGTTTATCGGGGAGGGTCTCCCAACAGTGCCTAAGCGTCTGTTCAACAGGATGGTGGCCTGGGAGTTTGTGGACCTGGCCGAGCTGCGTCCGCACGGAGCGTTGGAAGCAATTCATCAGGAGTCGGAGCAGCAGAAGCTGTTGGTAATGCCTGCTTATGGCTTCCAGGTGTCAAAAGCCCGGAAGAAGCCTATCAAGGAGCTGAACACCTGGGTACAGTGTTTCCTGGTGTACATGGCGGCAGTGGCTAGTAAGCATCCCTCAGCACTTTCTGAGATGGCGGCGTACATGCTGACAATAATGAAGGCAGCCCAGGAGTTTGAGGATCCTGCATGGATACTGTACGACTTGGCGTACAGAGATAAGGCTGCGGCCACTGGGAACCGAAGATGGTCTCAGATTGATACGGGCCTGTATAATCAGGTTTTTACTGGGAGAGCCCGCCAATTGAAGACGTGCTTGCATCCGTTGGAGGAGGGTGCGGAGGGCAGTCGTAAGAGGCCCAGGGAGGAGCACATTGGTGGTCCAAGACCAGCAAAGGGGGCCAGGTCGGATGTGTGCTTCTTGTTTAACAAGGGCAGATGCACATTTGTGTTGTGCAAGTTCCGGCACATGTGCTCAGTCTGTGGTGGGAGGCACGCCGCAGTTTCATGCTTGCGGAAGGCTGAAAAAGGCACACAGGGAGCCGGATGGGGTGGACCCAGCCCTAGGCCTTAGGAGGTAACTCCGGAAAACCGGTAACTGCAGCTGACTATCCGATGTTGTGTATCTATTGATCAATATAGCATGTCTGGAATCAATGTTGTCTATGTGAGGACTGCAGGGGAGGGTGGGGGCAGCAGCTTGGGGGCATCTCCTCCACTCAGGTTGGCTGAGTGTGATCATAACCACGGCCGCTCTCCAAGCTGATGTCCCCTCCCCCCCAACTTGGTAATGGGTGCATGCTGGGTTTCTAGGTGCATGCTGTGTTACTAGGTGCCATGTTGGGTTACTGGGTGCATGTTGGAGTACGTTACAGGGTGCATGCTGGGTGCATGGGGGTAGAGGCACGCCGGAGTAGGTGGATAACCCTGTCTGATGATTGTACTGGCTGTGTACCTCCAGGTGGGACGGACCTGAGTGTTGCACCATTTCATGTTGCGCACGACCGACTTGAGGGTTGGGTCGAGCATCTGGACAGGGAGGTGGGCGAAGGCCTCTCTGCCATGGGGGCGAACTACAAATACACAGGAGATCTGCTGGGCCTGGATAGGTGTACCCCACTGCTGAGTGACATGGCAGTCCCTGAACCACTGTCCCATATTGTTTCTCCGCTTAAGTTGGGAGCCTGGGAGGGGGCGTTGGCAGCCCACCCGGATGCAGAGTACACACAGTACTTATTGAGGGGGATACGTGAAGGGTTCAGGATTGGATATGATCGTAGGAGTCCGCTCAGATCAGCAGGAGCCAACATGCCATCAGCCAGTGAGCGAGCGGAAGTGGTGGATGAATACCTGAGCAAGGAATGTGCAGAAGGTAGGATGGTCGGCCCCCTCAATCCTAAGGACTGGCTTGGCATCCATACCAGCCCATTTGGGGTGATCCCCAAGTCCACCCCAGGGAAGTGGAGGCTGATTACTAACCTGTCAGCCCCTCAACACTACAGTGTGAATGATGGCATTAGCAGGGACCTGAGTTCTTTGTCTTACATCACAGTGGACTCCATAGTGGAACAGGTCCGGGCGCTGGGGAGGGGGACACAGCTCAGTGGCAAAGATGGACATTCAGTCAGCGTACAGGGTGGTCCCAGTGCACAAGGACGATCGTTGCTTGCTCGGCATGAAGTGGAGAGACCAATTGTATGTGGATTGTGCACTATCTTTTGGCCTCAGATCGGCTTGTAAAATCTTCACATCCATCGCGGACGCAGTGGAGTGGATTGCATCCAACCGGGGAGCTCGGGGAATTGCACACTACCTGGACGACTATGTCGTGGTCGGGGCACCCCTTTCAGGGGAGTGTGGGAAAAGCTTGAAGATATTGTTGGATCTATGTGCGGAGCTGGGCATCCCGGTGGCAGTGCAGAAGGGCCAAGACCCTACCACATGCCTAATTTTTCTGGGGATCGAGTTCGACACTTTGAGGATGGAGATCCGTCTGCCTCGGGAGAAGCTGGAACGTCTGCAAGCTCTTATCGCCAGCTGGCGGGGGAAAAAGAGTTGTCAACGTGTGGAGCTGGAGTCCTTAGTGGGACACTTGCACCATGCTTGCAAGGTGGTGCGGCCCGGCAGACGATTCGTGAGAGGCATTCTCGGCCTGCTATCGAGAACCCATGGTCGCCACCATTATGCCCGTCTAAATGAGTCCTGCCGGTCCGATATTGAGTGGTGGCACGCCTTTGTGTCCAGATGGAATGGCATCTCTATGATGATGAGGTCAGATTTTCTCACCCCAGACGTCCAATTGTGGACAGATGCTTCTGGGTCCTGGGGGTGCGGGGCAGTTTGGGGTGCACAGTGGATTCAGATATCATGGCAGCATCAAGTCCCCCCAACGTTCACCCAGAAGTCAATAGCAGTGAAGGAGCTCCTCCCTATAATCATAGCTGTGGGGACCTGGGGTCGTTGTTGGAAAGGCAGCACCGTACTATGCCATTGTGATAATGAAGCTGTGGTGTCGGTGATAAACAAAGGGGCGTGCAAGGACAAGCACTTAGCACACTTGATGCGTTGCCTATTTTTCATGGAGGCTGAGTTTAACCTCTCCCTAGCTGCATGTCATGTTCCTGGAAAAGCCAATATTGAGGCAGATGCTATCTCTCGAGGTAACCTGTCTGCATTTTTCACTTCGAACCTCCAGGCCCACCCTCAACCAGTTCCTGTAAATCCAGCATTGCTCGGGTGTCTAACCAGAGTGGAACCGAATTGGATGTCAGCAGATTGGATCAGCTCGTTCAGCAGTACCTTCACCAGGCCCTAGCTCCGGCGACCCAGCGCTCATATGCTTGTGGCCAGAGGCGTTATCTGCAATTCTGCAGTGCAGCAGGTTGTAGCCCTTATCCAGTATCTGAGAAAGGACTTTGTCGCTTTGTGGCTCATTTGGCTGATGGGAACTTAAAGCATCAGACGATTAAGTCGTATCTGTCTGCTAACAGGTTTGGGCAGATTGTGGCTGGGCACGGGGACCCATTCATTTCCTCGATGCCGATCCTGGAGTATCTGCTTAGGGGAATCAAATATAATCAAGCGAAGCGGTGCCCGGAAAGTCGGAGAATCAAGATGCCAGTAACTCCTAAGATCCTCTTACAAATGCGTGCTGTGCTGGCCAAATCAGCGCGGGAGCCTGATAATATTATGTTGTGGGCAGCCTGTGCCATGTGTTTCTTCGGTTTTTTACGGTCTGGAGAGATCTCAACCCCATCCAGTTCCAAATACGACTCTACCGTGCATTTAATGGTGGAGGATGTGCAGGTGGACTCAAGGGAGCACCCTTCAGTGGTGAGAGTGCAGATAAAAGCTTCAAAGACTGACCCATTTAGGAAGGGAGTGTTGCTGTATTTGGGCCGCACAGACAACTTGTTATGCCCGGTGGCGGCAATTACGGCGTATTTAGCATCAAGAGGCTCGGAGCCGGGTCCATTCTTCCGATTTGAGAAGGGTGGCTACCTTACAAGGGAGTCCTTTGTCAAGAGAGTTAGAGCAGTCATGCTGGAAGCAGGTCTGGAGGCTCAGCGCTATTCCGGGCACAGTTTTCGCGTTGGTGCAGCAACCACAGCAGCAGCTCGGGGAGTGGAGGATTCTCTGATTAAAACATTGGGTCGTTGGAACAGCTCAGCATATTTACTGTATATACGGGTCCCACAGGAACGCCTGGCTGCTGTGTCGGCAGTACTGTCCCAGACATCAGATTAGTGTGCACTTCATGTAAACGTTGCTTTATGTTTGATTGTATGTTTGGTGGATATGAAGGGCTGTGTATAATTGTATACGTGGTTTTGCTGGAAGGGGGGTGTGAGTGGTGGTTCTTGGGGGTAGGATTCTTGGGAATCCTCCTTTGGAGGTGTCGCCGAGGCTCACTGCCTTCGGCCACAACCCCAAGTACCACTGGGTAGTTCAGGTTGAGGATAACCACTTGAAGGTGAGGATTGTCCAGTAGGGATACTCTGCATGGTCAACCACTTGCAGGTGAGGATTGTCCAGTAGGGATACTCTGCATGGACAATGGGAGCCTGGCTCGCCCTCCAATATGAGTTATGAATAGGACAGTTGCTGGATGTATTCTGAGGACGACGGAATGTTAAAGTCCTGGTATAGCAATGTGACGGCTAGTGGAAACACAACTTTCAGAAACAACACAGCTAAACGATATGGTGGAGGGATCATGACACAGTACAGCATTCTGACCTTTACCGGAAACATTTGTTTGACAGAGAGTTCAGGTACGTATGGTGGAGCAGTCCATGTAACAAACAGCACTCTGCATTTTGCAGGAGACATTTCATTCAGTAATAACTCAGCTGAACGTAGTGGCGCAGGACTCTATATAGTAGAAAGTGCTTTGAACTTCACTGGAGATATCACATTCAAAAAGAACTCAGCTACTGGTAAAAATACCATTGGTGGGGGGGTTCATGCACTAAGAAGCATTCTACACCTCACAGGAAACACTGCTTTCAGTCTGAACAACTCCACCATAGGTGGAGGACTGAACCTATGGTACAGCACTCTGAACTTAATTGGTGCCAGCAGTTTCAGAAACAACTCAGCTGCCACTGGTGGAGGAATCAGTGCTCGTAGCAGTGCAATGAAAGTTGCTGCAAAAGGTTCAGAAAACTTCACTGAGAATTCCAGTAGAAGTTGCAGTTCCTTCACCTCAGTTTTCATGGATAACTCAGCTCAGTTACATGGTGGTGGCTTGTACACAAAAAACAGCACCCTACTCTTTGAGGGATGTATCAGCTTTATTGGCAACTCAGCATTGTATTTTGGTGGGGGAATGTGCTCTCAGAACAGCACTGTCATGTTCAGCGGAAACGCTAGTTTCACTTCAAACACAGGGCAGTTGAAGGGGGGAGGAATGTATGGACTGGTAACAACTCTGTACCTCAGTGGAAACAGCAGCTTCACAGCAAACACTGCCGCAAAGGGTGGGGGACAGTACCTGGAGAATTCATTCAACTACCTATCCAGGAATGCAACTCTCACTATGGATAGTAACCGTGCAACAGCGTACGGAGGAGCGGTGTATGTAGAGGACTCTGACCCCGTTTCTTACTGTCTACCCGGTAAGAATTTCTTCTCCATACCTACAGCTGTTGAGGAATGTTTCATTCAAATTTATGGCATACTTTATATTCCTCGATTAATTGATCATCGTGCATACTTCAATATCCATGTAAACATGCACAACAATGATGCTCTGATAGCAGGCAATTCTGTGTATGGTGGTTCACTAGACAGCTGTGCCATACGTATGGTTTACATATCCTCAACTATACTTCTGGGTATGGTTTCCTACAAACTGAATGTTGTAAACCTTGATCTGGAGCCAGACAGCATTTCTTCCGATCCATTTCAAGTGTGCATCTGTGATAATGAAATCCCCAACTGCAATTCTTCAGAATTGGTCAGACAAGTGTATCCGGGTGAAATGCTCCATTTTCCTGTAGTTGCAGCTGGACAGGGAAATGGAATTGTTCCATCTGTGGTTGCAGCATTTTTCAGCGATAAAAATGGAAACACATCATTAGCTGAATTCCAAGGTACTCAGAGTGTGAAGAAGACGTGTACTGAACTCTACTACCAAGTCCATACATCAGATACCAACCACAGTGATACACTAGTGCTGTATGCAGATGGCCCATGTTCAACTTCAGGCAAGCTTCTAAATATCTCTTTACAGTTCCTTCCCTGCCCACCTGGTTTTAGTTTGCGTTCATTTGAGAGGATCTGTGAATGTGAACTGAGGCTTCAGAGGTACACCACAAGATGCAACATCACAGAACGAGTCATAACACGCGAAGGAGAGTACTGGGTGGGATACGACAATAGCTCTCAAGAACTGATCCTCCATCCACACTGCCCATTTGACTATTGCGAACCGGCCGCAGACCACACTAGTTTCCCTCTTAAGAATACGGACTTGCAGTGTGCAAACAGCAGATCAGGTCTCTTATGCGGATGGTGTAGACCTGGTCTTAGTCTTGCTCTGGGTAGCTCCAAATGTTTACAGTGTTCCAACCTGTACATATTGCTGCTGATTCCATTTGCCTTGGCTGGGATTGCTTTAGTCCTCCTGCTGCTCATTTTAAAACTCACTGTTGCAGCTGGAACCATCAATGGGCTGATCTTCTATGCCAACGTTGTCACAGTCAATCATGCAATCTTCTTCCCACCCAACCAAACCAACGTTCTGACAGTATTCATAGCCTGGCTTAACCTGGACTTGGGTATTGAGACTTGCTTCTTTGACGGAATGGATGCGTATGCTAAAACGTGGCTTCAGTTTATCTTTCCTTTATATATATGGAGCTTAGTTGGCCTGATAATTATTGCTAGTGACTACTCATCGAAGGTTGCAAGATTGTTTGGCTCCAATCCAGTTGCAGTTCTGGCAACCCTCTTCCTCCTTTCCTATGCTAAGCTCCTTCGTACCGTCATCGCTGCATTGTTCTTCACTTTCCTGGACTATCCCAATGAGGTGCAGGTTGCTGTGTGGCTGTATGATGGGAACATTAAGTACCTTCACGGCAAACTCATCGTTCTCTTTCTGGTTGCTTCACTGACACTTCTGCTCTTGTTTCTTCCCTACACCCTCCTCCTTACTGTGGGACAGTGGCTGCAGGCGAAGTCCAATCGAAGGCTCTTCTACTGGATCAATAAGCCCAGAATAATGCCATTCCTGGATGCCTACCAAGCACCATATAAAGATAAACATCGGTACTGGACTGGACTGATGCTCTGTCTTCGCTGTGCTCTCTTTCTTGTGTTTGCTTTCAACACTCAAGCTGATCCCAGTCTCAACCTTCTGGCCATCGGAGCTGTAGTGATTGGGGTTCTTACACTAACCCACTTCACCGGTTTGATATACAAGAAGATGTATCTTGACATCCTTGAAATCTCTTTCATCCTCAACCTGGGAATTCTTGCCATAGCCACATACTATGTGAAACTTGCTGTAGTACCAGTCAGCCAGGCTGCTGTTGCATACACCTCAGTTGGTGTAGCACTCACCACCTTTGTTGGAGTCCTGCTCTACCACACTTACCAGCAAGTGTGGCCCAAACTGCAGCAGAAACTTCAGCAGTTGCATCGTCGTGAGGAGAGGGAGATGGCCAATGACGAGGAAGAAGACAATGAAGCTCGACCTTTGCTTGCTCCCACCATGTCCGTCATACCCAACATGACTGGCATAGCCGATGACAGTCCAGCTCAACCTCCCAAGGCCATTACCTTCACTGAACTTAGAGAGCCGCTTGATTTGATTGACACAAATGATTGATGAAACCATCGTTACATGCATGATAGCTAGTTATTGGAGTGTTGAATAGGCTTTGACAGAACAGTTTTGCTGATTATTAATTTCTCCACCTAGCTATTACCAAAGATTATTCATTTAACTTGTACACCATCCTATCACAATTGTGTGTTCATCTCTTATCTCATTTACTCCCTCACACAAACACCTACATCAATTACATTAAGGTGTGTGGTGTGTGTGTGTGTCTGTGCGTGACGGAAGTGGGATGTTCGTTACGTACTGAATTCGAACCTCCAACTACACAAAGAATGTTCAAGAACATTGGGCCCTGGCATGGGCTGGAATAAATATTATTCATCTTCCAGAACAGCTGAGGGATTCAATCGGAGAGCAGCAGCCGAAGCCACCTATTTGACTCTCTGGCTCGCCCAATGGACCTATTTGACTCTCTGGTTCACCCAATGATGGAGTATGCATTACAGTTACCATTAATGCCAAAAGCGCAGGGATCACTTAATCTCCCCGGGACTTATACTTGTCCCACATAAGGATGGTAAAACTTGTGTCTAAGTACTGGGCCATATATAAGTACTTATACTTGTCCCAAGCATAACACTTGGCACACGAGACTTATAGCTACTTGTCTCAAACATAACACTTGGCACACTTGTCCCAAGAATTATGCTTGGTACGATTCTCAAGTCTAAGTCATGTTGTGAACTGCCAAATTTAAGCGTGTACGTAACACAGGAAATGAGGCTACCATAAAACCAGCTTTTTGGTGTGTAGATGTGTATGCCGCCAAGCAGATTTTGCAGAGAATCACAAGTACTAGTTTGTTAATATTAGCCATTGTGTTGATACTACTAGCTAGCTAGCTACAAGGAGCTGCAAGACCCTGGCCACTTGAAAGTATAGCTGGACATGGTAAGTACAGTTAGGTAATGCAGATGTTGTATGTTAGGCTTTGCCTTTGTGATGAGTAGCTATACAGCTTGTTCACTGATAATGAGTGGAGCAGAGTGTTAGTATTTAGGGACCACATCCACAAAATCGTAGTTCTTCATACTCCACCTGGTATCACAAAATGTGTGTTATAGTTAAACCATCCCCTAGATGCTTTAAAGTAATAGTTAGAGCCCGGTCGCCAGGGATTTATGGCAGTAAACCGACCGAGTCTGAGGGCGAACGCCCGAGGGCAAGGTCGGTTTATGTTGCCAAAAATCCCTGGCGACCGGGGTCTAACTGTTATATATCCTATCATTCTGATTGGTCCATTGAAATCCGGTGCTGTTCGGCTATGTAAATACAAGGCTACCTTGGTAACGATAGATTCGAGAAATTGCAGCCATGGCCTGTTCTTTCTTTCCCTTCTGCCTTGGCATGTGCGAGTGGACTGACTGTCCATGAAACTCCGCCCTTGGTGAATTCATGAAAGCTCCCGCCTCCAGCTCTGTTGCTGGTCCTAGCCCTGCCTCGCTCACAGCCCCTCCCCGTTTTTCGGGTGACAACGAACTTCCAATGATTTCTAACCTCTTCACAAACTGGTAAGGTCTCTCGTTACTGCCTCCTTTGAGCTTCGTCGCATCCATAATTATCCATATGACCTTTAGCTACTATAGTACTATAATAGCTATTTGGGAAATATGACCATAAAACATCCTGTGGTTACCCCGAGGGAGGGAAATATGGCTCATACACTCCCTCCCCTTCTATGGCATTACTATAGTAGGTGGGATATATGGCTCATAACCACCTTCTGCTTGTATGGGATTTAGATACAAGTGGGATACAGTAATACACAAGACAGTTCCGGGTAAACCCGAGGGGTTTACCCACAGAATTGCCGAGTGTATTACGTGGTAAACAAGTCTAGGGGGTGGCTTGTACTACAAGCCATCAAAGGCACCTGCTAAGTGCTTTTGACAGGTGTGTTCCCTAATTGCTGTGTTCTAACTACCCCTAATTGGAAGTTAGAACAGGGCTGGGAGTTAGAACACATCTGCACTATATATTAATAACCGCACGGTGCCTTTGATTTGTATGGCTGCCATGTTACGAATGCAGCCAGTTAGCTATGCAGACAGTGTACAGTCCTATACTATTCGATCTAGCTCCTGCATGGCAGTCAACTGGAGTAGCTAAGTCCATCACCTACTATAAACACCTTGGTATCTAGTTGCCAGATGACCTTACCTGAGAGAGTGTGCACCATATCTCTCCGCAACCACATTTAGATTGCGCCTGTATTGAAGCTCACTGTCAACTACGGTCCATTTTGTTCATCAGTCTTAGCTACTGCACCCCACAATCCTGGAGTATAATACGGCCGTTTGGTATGAGACACTCAGCCATGCTAGCTACTGCACCCCACAATCCTGGAGTATAATACGGCCGTTTGGTATGAGACACTCAGCCATGCTAGCTACTGCACCCCACAATCCTGGAGTATAATACGGCCGTTTGGTATGAGACACTCAGCCATGCTAGCTACTGCACCCCACAATCCTGGAGTATAATATGGCCGTTTGATATGAGACACTCAGCCATGCTAGCTACTGCACCCCACAATCCTGGAGTATAATACGGCTACTGCACCCCACAATCCTGGAGTATAATACGGCCGTTTGGTATGAGACACTCAGCCATGCTAGCTACTGCACCCCACAATCCTGGAGTATAATACGGCCGTTTGGTATGAGACACTCAGCCATGCTAGCTACTGCACCCCACAATCCTGGAGTATAATACGGCCGTTTGGTATGAGACACTCAGCCATGCTAGCTACTGCACCCCACAATCCTGGAGTATAATACGGCCGTTTGGTATGAGACACTCAGCCATGCAAGCACATGCAAGTCGCAACTTAGTGTACCTTATCCTTGTAGCTATACCTGTTCTTGTACACAATACATAGAGTTGATCGCCTCCAAGTCTGTGGACACCTAGTACTAAAGCCCTAGTAACGTTCGGGTTTAATTTCTCACTCCAGACAGTTAGTGAAAGAACCTCAATTTCTGCACGCATTAGCTAGCTAGTTCCATTCGAGTATGGAGCTCTTCTACCACCGCTGATGTTAGCTAATGTAGTAAGTCTTCTTAAGATGAAACTTTTGCTGTTTAAATTTTCTTGTACATGTAGCTACATGCACTGTGCTGTCATAATTAGCTATGTTGTTACATATTTTTTGCTTGCTTCAAGCATTAGCTCTAGTGTTAGGAACCTGCACTCTATTTTTTGTCAACAGATTGTGCACATAGCTAGTTATTTGCCGTGATCTAACCATCACTTTTTTTTACATTTTAGCGGGGTAAGGCAGAGTCACCAAGGCTAGAGTTCCTCGTGATGGCTACCCTGGTAGTCCTTTCCGCCACCTGCTCTGGTCACACCACCCACTATGTTACGCCCACTCCTGACTCACCATGTCCTGCTGACCCCTGCCTCACTCTCTCGGAGTATGCACAACAACCTCACCACTACCTCACCTCCAACACCACGCTGCTACTCCTGCCTGGGGACCACGTCCTCAGTGTGAACTTTACGGTGGAGAACATCAGTCATTTTGAGATCCGTGCTGCACAGTTGTCCCCACAAGCAAAGAATCGGGCAGTAAAGGTTATGTGCGAAGGATTTGTTGGGATTATGTTCAGAAACATTTCACATTTGACAATGCATAGCTTGACATTTGATTCTTGTGGCAAAGATTCAGTTCAATACATCTCTAGCTTTGAATACCAGACAGCATATGGAATATCAGTTTATTCAGGAGAGGACACAAACATAACAAACTGCTCATTTCAGGACAGTATTGGTACTGCTCTGGGAGTGTTCTACAGTAGCCTGGTCCTGAGAGGAAGCAACAGTTTCACCAACAACTGTAGGAGATGCTCTAATAAGTCTTGTATATGTTTCGGTGGTGGAATTTACGCAAACACAAGCATTCTACATTTCAATGGAAACAATACGTTTAGAGATACTTCAGCATGGCTTGGTGGAGGAATATTTGCATATTATAGCACTCTGGTATTCAATGGTGACAGTAGTTTTAGAAACAATTCAGTCAAATCAAATGGTGGAGGAATCTTTATAAGGTACAGCACTCTGAATTTCACTGGTAATTGCACTTTCAGTCACAACTCTGCTACACAAGATGGTGGAGGAATCTTATTATGGTACAGCACCCTTAATTTCACTGGTATTTGTCTTTCAGTCACAACTCTGCTACACAAGATGGTGGAGGAATCTTATTATGGTACAGCACCCTTAATTTCACTGGTAATTGCACTTTCAGTCACAACTCTGCTACACAAGATGATGGAGGAATCCAGTCCTTGTCTAGCAATGTGACGGCTAGTGGAAACATTACACTCAGTAATAACTCAGCTGAACATCATGGCGCAGGAATCCATGCAGCAGAAAGTGCTTTGAACTTCACTGGAGACATCACATTCAAAAAGAACTCAGCCACTGGCAAACATACCAGTGGTGGAGGGATTCATGCACTAAGAAGCATTCTACACCTCACGGGAAACACTGCTTTCAGCCTGAACAACTCCACCATAGGTGGAGGACTGAACCTACGGTACAGCACTCTGAACTTAATTGGTGCCAGCAGTTTCAGAAACAACTCAGCCACAACTGGTGGAGGAATCAGTGCTCATAGCAGCACAATGAATGATGCGGCAAAAGGTCCAGAAAACTTCACTGAGAATTCCAGTAAAAGCTTTAGTTCTTTCACCTCAGTTTTCATGGATAACTCCGCTCAGTTACATGGCGGTGGCTTGTACACAAAAAACAGCACCCTACTCTTTGAGGGATGTATCAGCTTTATTGGCAACTCAGCATTGTATTTTGGTGGGGGAATGTGCTCTCGGAACAGCACCGTGATGTTCAGCGGAAACACTAGTTTCACTTCAAACACAGGACAGTTGAATCTATGGACTGGGAACAAGTCTGTACCTCAGTGGAAACAGCAGCTTCACAGCAAACACTGCTGCAAAGGGTGGGGGACAGTACCTGGAGAATTCATTCAACTACCTATCCAGGAATGCAACTCTCACTATGGATAGTAATCGTGCAACAGAGTACGGAGGAGCGGTGTATGTAGAGGACTCTGACCCCGTTTCTTTCTGTCTACCCGGTAAGAATTTCTTCTCCATTCCTGCAGCTGTTGAGGAATGTTTCATTCAAATTTACAGCATAGCTGACATTCCTCGATTACATTGTCGTGCATACTTCAATATCCACGTAAACATGTACAACAATGATGCTCAGACAGCCGGCAATTCTGTGTATGGTGGTTCACTAGACAGCTGTGCCATTCGTATTTCATTCCAATCCCCAACAGTAACGGGTAGGGTTTTTTTCAAAATGAGTGTTGTAAACCTGGATCTGGAGCCAAACAGCATTTCTTCTGATCCATTTCAAGTGTGCATATGTGATAATGAAATCCCCAACTGCAATTCTTCAGAACTGGTCAGACAAGTGTATCCGGGTGAACTGCTCCATTTTCCTGTAGTTGCAGCTGGACAGGGAAATGGAATTGTTCCATCCGTAGTTGCAGCATTTTTCAGCAATAAACATGGAAACACATCATTAGCTGAATTCCAGGGTACTCAGAGTGTGAAGAAGACGTGTACTGAACTCTACTACCAAGTCCATACATCAGATACCAACCACAGTGACACACTAGTGATGTATGCAGATGGCCCATGTTCAACTTCAGGCAAGCTTCTAAACATCTCTTTACAGTTCCTCCCCTGCCCACCTGGGTTTAGTTTGAATTCATCTGAGAGGATCTGTGGGTGTGAACCGAGGCTTAAGATGTACACCACAGGATGTAACATCACAGAAAGAACAATAACACGTGAGGGAGAGTACTGGATGGGATATGACAACAGCTCTCAAGCACTGATCCTCCATCCACACTGCCCATTTGACTACTGCAAGCCAGCCACAGACCACACTAGTTTCCCTCTCAACAATACTGACTTGCAGTGTGCAAACAACAGGTCAGGTTTCCTATGCGGACGGTGCAAATCAGGTCTCAGCCTTGCTCTGGGTAGCTCCAAATGTTTACAGTGTTCCAACCTACACATATTGCTGCTGATTCCGTTTGCCCTGGCTGGGATTGCTTTAGTCCTGCTGCTGCTAGTTTTCAAGCTCACAGTTGCAGCTGGAACCATCAATGGGCTGATCTTCTATGCCAACGTTGTCACAGTCAATCGTGCAATCTTCTTCCCACCCAACCAAACCAACATTCTGACAGTGTTCATAGCCTGGCTTAACCTAGACTTGGGTATTGAGACTTGCTTCTTTGACGGAATGGATACACATGCTAAAACGTGGCTTCAGTTTATATTTCCTTTATATATATGGAGCTTAGTTGGCCTGATAATTATTGCTAGTGACTACTCATCGTGGATTGCAAGACTGTTCGGCTCCAATCCAGTTGCAGTTCTGGCAACCCTCTTCCTGCTTTCCTATGCAAAGCTCCTCCGTACCATCATCGCTGCATTGTTCTTCACTTTCCTGGACTATCCCAATGAGGTGCAGGTTGCTGTGTGGCTGTATGATGGGAACATTAAGTACCTTCACGGCAAACTCATCGTTCTCTTTCTGGTTGCTTCACTTACACTTCTGCTCTTGTTTCTTCCCTACACCCTCCTCCTTACTATGGGACAGTGGCTGCAGGCAAAGTCCAATCGAAGGGTTTTCTATTGGATCAACAAACCCAGAATAAAACCATTCCTGGATGCCTACCAAGCGCCGTATAGAGATCAACATCGGTACTGGACTGGACTGATGCTTTGTCTTCGCTGTGCTCTCTTTCTTGTGTTTGCCTTCAACACTCAAGCTGATCCCAGTCTTAACCTTCTGGCCATTGGAGCTGTAGTGGTTGGGCTTCTTACAGTAACCCATTTCACCGGTTTAATTTACAAGAAGATGTATCCTGACATCCTTGAAATCTCTTTCATCCTCAACCTGGGAATTCTTGCAATAGCCACATACTATGTGAAACTTGCAGTAGTACCAGCCAGCCAGGCTGCTGTTGCATACACCTCAGTGAGTGTAGCACTCACCACCTTTGTTGGAGTCCTTCTCTACCACACTTACCAGCAAGTGTGGCCCAAACTGAAGCAGAAACTTCAGCATTTGCATCGTCGTGAGGAGAGGGAGATGGCCAATGACGAGGAAGAAGACAATGAAGCTCGACCTTTGCTTGCTCCCACCATGTCCGTCATACCCAACATGACTGGCATAGCCGATGACAGTCCAGCTCAACCTCCCAAGGCCATTACCTTCACTGAACTTAGAGAGCCGCTTGATTTGATTGACACAAATGATTGATGAAACCATCGTTACATGCATGATAGCTAGTTATTGGAGTGTTGAATAGGCTTTGACAGAACATGCAGTTTTGCTGATTATTAGCTATTTTCTCCACCTATTACCAAAGATGTTCCAATTATTCATTTAACTTGTACATTTTTCTCAAATTATAGATTGGATGCACCTAATACGTTCCTGCATGTATAATTTCCTTGTCTGCAGATACCATTGAGATTGAGGCATACTGCAGATATGCATGAAATGACAGTAGCTATATCACACACATAAAAGTGAGAGTGCTGTAGATAATGGATATTGTAAGCTCCTCTAGCCAACATTACTTCCTATATACGACGAGTGACCCCACCATTCATCATTCCCCACTCTGATATATGTTCGTGTAAGGTAATAGCTAAATGTTCATAGAAGAAAAAAAACTGAAGGGTAGGCTACTGTTCAAGGTTCAGTAATTTCCTGTCACAGGATGTTTACTGAGTGTGGTATTTCAACTACAAGTGCAGGTTGAGGTTCAGGGTACTGTTCAAAGCCTCCTGTAGTATTTCCAACTACATGTACATTGTAGTGTTGATGTAGCAAATTGGGTACGATCTGGTACATAGCAAAGTCCATTTGAGGCCAGGGTCCTGCTCGATCTGGTGCATAGCAAAGTCCATTTGAGGCCAGGGTCCTGCTCTAAGACTCAGTAAACATCCGGTAGTATTCCAACTACGTACAGGCTGTAACAAATTGGGGATTTCATAGCCAACTCATCAATCATCGAATTACGTATACTGGCCACCTACAATCACTGCATGGATGTCCACTGTATAAAAGAGAGGCACATTCTTTGATCACCACAGTGGGAGATGCAACTGTGGTGACCAGAGGTTAAACCAACCCTTTTCTGGACTGGTTAACTGTATTAAAAAGCATTCTCCCTGCACAGCCGGCTTGGAGCAAGTAACTATGAAGTATAATGCTACTGCAAAGGTTAATTGTCTACACTATTTCTATGAGACTAGAAAGTCAATGCACAATCATTGGTAAGGTACGGTACCATCGGTACCTCCAAGCCCTTTCAGCCACAGGCTGGTCTCCCAAGGGGAGGAGGAGTAAAGAAAGCACTTTACCAGTGAAGCAACAGGTGGGTTTCGAACCTGGAATTTTTGGTCCACAGTCAAATACTCACTTGGCCACAAGTTACTAGGAGTAGAAGCCAGACCTTAACAGTCGTAGCCACATACAGATGACATTTGCTGTTTGGAAACTGCTTTAATAGTTCAACTGTTGTTAGTTGCACAAGTTACATTGTTCATGTAAGCGTGATCAATGATAATGGGAGTGTAACTGGTAACGTGGATGGTTTCCACATGGCCATGAAATTTTGATGGAGGAGTGTCACTGTGAGGGGGTGTTCCCCTTGTGCAAAGCACGCAGTCTGAGTCTCTCTCTCATCACTAACTAGCTACAGTAGCTAGCTATAGCCTTAAAAGCACAACCCTATACTGAGTTTTTAGTAATGAACACCATCTTCAATAGTACATGGCTACCCTATAGTAAAGCAGTAGGCCAGGTTAGACCATGATGGCAATGCCACTTTGATTATAACCTGTTGGATGGACTGAAAAACTGTACATGGCAATGCCACTTTGCTGTTGGATGGACTGAAAAACTGTACACTGCATGTGGCCGTGTGGCAGGTCCAACTCCACCAGGAGACCTTGGCCATGGTCCTTTCATTCAGATGCTATCTAGCTAGCTAGTAGCTACACATAGGTTAGTGTACGTTAATAACGGTGATAGAAAGTGGCATAATAATTATTATAGGGTCTACAAACATACAAAGAATGCTTTTATACGTATAGCTACATGAATGTAATAACCTAATGTCCAAATCGTGTCTTACATCATGATAATACCTGGGGTTGTGGTCTTCGTGCATGTTTACAGCAGAGTGCAGTTGGGCTGAGCCTGATGCACAATGAACGACTCACCATCCCTCAGATGGTCAGCAGCAAAGTGATTTTCGAAGTCCTCGCGTTTGACGAATAGACCTCGTACGGTCACACCAGCTATTCCCACGTACCTCAAGGGTCTCTGGATAGTTCTCACAACCTCGCCCAGGGTCATTGCTTTGCTGCTTGGGTTGTACCAAAACGAAACGAGAGGGGCTCCGTGACAGGCGTGAGTGGACTCATCGGTCGCCCACGCACTCGTAGCGTCTGGGACGACATGAACACCATCGTTCACTCTTCAGCTCTTTTTTTTTTTTTCTGTCGACGGCCACAAAGTAAGCTGGCGGCAAGTAGACTCCCAAACTTGCAGAAATCAGTTCGGCGCGCAGCTTACCAGAGCGGTGTAGTTGCGGTGGTGCGATGGTGTTCTCGCTAAACTCTTATTAAACTCTCGGAATATGTAGCTATCGGCGAACAAGGCAGACAGGAAGCACAAATCCCAGGGTCCACCAGCACAGATGATTTCACAGGTGCGGCAGACACAACAGAGTGAATTAGGCTAGTCAGTTAAATGAGCAGGAAGGAATAGGGTAGCTATAGCCACCTCTATCATGAGACACGAAACCATTAAGCAGGATGTACAGTGTCGCGAACCTATTGACCTTTGGCGGAAGCCTGTACACCGCACAATTCTACTCGGCCAATCAGAAGACCGCATTTGACTGCAACTATAACTTATATTAGAGGAATTACACTGCTAAATGTAATGGGAAAGATTTTCTCTGCAGTCATAAAGGAAAGGCTACACTACTGGGCTGAATTGAATGGGCTCTTAAACAAATCCCAGTTTGGTTTTAGACCAGGCCATAAGACTGCTGACCCTATATTTCTCCTTCACACAGCTATACAAGTAGGTTTCACACGGAAGTCTCACACATTTGCCTGCTTTGTGGACTTCCAAAAGCTTTCGACTCAGTGGAACATCCCCTACTGTGGCAAAAGCTGGCAGACCGTGTTGTGCGTAGTTCTCTTGTCATTTCCTGTTTTGTCATTTCCCATTGCATCATTGTAAAAATTTCCTCACGCATATTCAGAATGAACTTTTGCAAAATCGTTGAAGTGAGTTAGCGTAGTAGTGGTCTATATCGTCTCTAATCCAAGTCTGGACTCATCATATTTGGTCCTTCGAGCCGGATGTCGCCTGAACTTTGTTGTCTTTTGGTCCTGACTTGAAACCGCTTGTTGTTGTGAACAGTCTACTGCTATTTCCATCGCTACTTGAAGTTGTTCATTCTCCGCCATGTGCACTGTGTTGAACACGCCCACTTCATAATGGAAGCTGATGCACGTGCCGTTTCAAACCTTCGTAAGCGAAGAGGTGTTGCTAAATCCTCAGTGACTCGTCTGATCACTCGTACAGCTAAACTAGAAGCAGAAGCGGCTGCACCTGATGCTGGCAAAAACGCCAAACAATTGCTGACAAAGTTACAAAGTGCCACTGAAGAGTTTCAGCGCATTCACCTGTCATTGATCGATGCCATAAACGAGGAAGAAGAGCTAGAGGCTGAGCAAGTCGTACTGGATGAGCTACTTGATACCTCCGAAGAATTAGCTGCTCGAATTCAGACTGTGATCGATTCTGCCGATAAGCTTAGTCCTGAGGATGAATACAAGGTGCTTACACAGAGATTGGCTCGTTTGCAGAGATCGTTGGCTCCAGTCGACGAAGCCCTCACAGCATTGGAAGGTGGTGAGCGTCCAGATGTACCCCGTATGAAGCTACACGATGAACAGTTTCAAGGGTACAAGAAGGAACTAACCGACATTGATGTCAAACTCTTTTCCTTGGAGATAGCCGAAACTGATGATCTCATGACACATCATGCACAGCTTAACAAAGCTTTGTTCAACTACTCAGTTCGACTGAGGAAGTTGTTTGAGATGCACACCCCTGGAAGGGCAGCAGTGCCCACTGATGGAGATGCCAGAGGAGTCAAGTTACCGAAATTGGAAGTTCCCACGTTCAATGGGAACATACTCCATTGGAGAAGCTTCTGGGAACAATTTAGTATCTCAGTACACAGTCGCTCGAACCTATCTTCAGCGGAGAAGCTTGTCTATTTGCAACAAGCCCTGAAGGGTGGTCCAGCAAGAAACACGATTGAAGGTCTCTCTCGTAGTGGTGACAACTATGACGAAGCAGTTCGTTGCCTCAAGGCAAAGTACGACCGTCCTCGTCAGATACATCAGGCTCATGTGAAGATCATCCTGGATGCTCCTCCCATTAAGGATGGAACAGGAAGGGAGATTCGTAAGTTGCATGACACTGTATTGCAACATTTACGTGCACTGAAGTCTATGGGGTATGGTCCGTCAGGTCCCTTTATTACCTCAGCCTTGGAATTGAAGCTTGATCAGAATACCATGTTTGAGTGGCAGAGGCATAGCCAGAAAAGTGCTGATGTCCCACATTATCAAGAGCTCCTTGATTTTTTGAATCTCCGTGCCCAGGCATCAGAATCCTCCCTCACTGAGGGTAGCAATAAGAAGCCAAGGCATGATACTCATTTGAGAAGAGGTTATGCCCCCAGTGGTAGTGTGGCCTCTCATGCGGCCCATGCTGAGCCGTACTCTAGTCAATGCATTCTGTGCAAACCTGACAAGCATCCACTGTATGCATGTCCTACATTCAAAGACATGTCACACGAAAACAAGGTTGCTACTCTGAAGTCAAACAATCTGTGTATGAATTGTTTTTCACCCAATCATTTTGTGAAGCAGTGCAAATCCGTGCATCGATGCAAGCGATGTCAGAAGCCGCATCATACCCTATTGCACGTGGATAGTGTACCCACTAGCTCAAGCCCTGCTGCTACTCCTTCCACAATACCTATCAGCTCAACCCCTGTTACTATCATTCCTCCAAGGATGCCTGTTAGTCCTGTTGCTACCCCTCCTTCAACCATCAATCCTGCTGCTCCACCATTTAACCCTCAAGGGATGGAGTTAACGAGTGTACCCCAAAGCCAACCTCCTAGTGACGTGATCGCAAGCACAGCTGTTCAGCTTAGATCACAAGCTTTGTTAATGACTTGTCGAGTTTTGGTGTGCTCACCTGATGGCACACGTGTGGAGGCTAGAGCTTTGCTTGACAATGGATCCTCTGCATCCTTCGTATCTGAACGCTTGGCTCAGACTCTACGATTGCCTAGGACTAGTCAGAGAGCTAGGATATCAGGCATAGCTGGCATAACACAGCAATCCTCACACCAGTCTGTCGCTAGCTTCAGTGTCTCACCTATCAAATCTCCTAACAAGAAGTTTGATGTCACAGCCATCATTGTGCCAAGAGTAACTTGTGATCTCCCATTCAATCCTATCCCACTGAAGAAGGAGTGGAATCACCTTGAAGGCATTGATCTTGCAGATCCTGGATTTGGTTGTCCTGGGAAGATAGACGTGCTCCTTGGTATCGACATCTTTGTGGAAGCCATCTTGCATGGCCGGCGGAGTGGACCTATGGGAACCCCTATAGCCTTTGAAACACACTTTGGATGGGTATTGGCTGGCTCTACTGAATCCTGTTCACCTGTGTCGGAAGTTGCGACTTACCACATCTCATGTGCCACTGGAGATGATCTACTTCAGAAGTTTTGGGTGACAGAAGAGAGTCCATTGGCAGAACCTGCTCTGAACCCTGAAGAGAGATCAGCTATTCAGCATTTCAAGGCCAACTGTACTCGTGCTGAGAATGGTAGATTCGTTGTACCGCTGCCAAGGAGAGAGAATGTCAAGCAACTGGGAGAATCCAGGACCCAAGCAGTTCGAAGGTTCTTTTCTCTTGAGCGTAATCTACACTCAAAGGACCAGTTCCGAGACTTTGGAGCAGTCATGGAAGAATACTTCAAGCTTGGTCACGCGGAAGCAGTTCCACGCCGAGATCTTGAGAAACCCCCTAGTGAAGTCTTCTATCTACCGATGCATGCTGTCCGAAAGGATTCCAGTACTACAACCAAGATTCGTGCCGTTTTCGATGCCTCTATGAAGACCTCAACAGGTGTCTCTCTCAATGACACACTAATGGTAGGCCCCACAGTACACTCTTCCCTGATTGACGTCCTGATTCGGTTTCGAATGCATCGTATAGCCCTGGTGGCTGACATCAGCAAGATGTACAGAGCCATTGAACTACCTCCATCTGATCGTGACCTTCACCGCTTTGTGTGGAGAAGTACTCCAGACGAGACTCTCCACGATTTCAGGATGACCAGAGTCACATTTGGTGTGTCTTCGTCATCTTTCGTGGCAAACATGGCAGTTAAACAAAATGCTGCTGACTTTGCTCATGAATACCCCTTGGCTACCAAGACCGTGAACGAGGCCTTCTATGTTGATGACTGCCTAACAGGAGCTGACTCAGTTGAAGAAGGAATTGAACTGTGTCGTCAACTTCAAGGACTGTTTGCCAAGGCCGACTTCTTGCTAAGAAAGTGGAATTCCAGTAGTCCCGGTGTCTTAGAAGGAGTACCCCCTGAGCTCAGAGATAACGAAACCTCACTCACCATCTCTGATCAAGATGAGATCTACCACAAGACACTCGGCATCGAGTGGCACTCTGTTTTGGACCACTTCAGACTTAGCGTGGCCGATCAATCACCTCATGACCCGTTGACAAAACGAGCTTTAGTGTCTGCTATAGCCAAAACCTATGATGTCTTAGGTTGGTTTGCTCCCGTCATAATCAAGGCTAAGATTCTACTGCAGAGAGTGTGGGAAGCTGGAGTTGATTGGGACGAAGAGGTTCCAGAATCAGTTGCCGATGAGTGGACTCTTTGGAGCTCACAATTAAAATCTCTCTCTCAGGTGCACATCCCTCGATGTTACTTCCCGAAAGAAGTTGAGATTGTGTCGATGCAACTACATGGATTCAGCGACGCCTCTGAGAGTGCATATGCTGCAGTTGTCTATTTGCGCCTGACCGACACCAGAGGAAGAGTGCATGTCTCATTGGTTGCATCCAAGACCAAAGTTGCCCCGCTAAAACGGCTCACTATTCCCAGATTGGAGCTTTGTGGTGCGTACCTTCTCAGCAAGTTGCTAGATCATATCAGGCAGACCTTGGGCATTCCCATCGAGAACATACATGCTTGGACCGACAGCACTATTGTGTTGAATTGGCTTGATGGCAGCCCACGTCGCTTCAAGGTGTATGTTGGCAATCGTATCTCATTCATACTTGATCACATCCCTCCCAACCGATGGAAACATGTTCCCGGAGAACAGAATCCGGCTGATTGTGCTTCAAGGGGCTTGCTCCCATGTCAACTGGTAAACCATGACCTTTGGTGGAACGGTCCTGAATGGCTCGTATCCTCAACTTCAAACTGGCCACGACAGCCACAATTGACACGTGATGAGAGTGATACCGAACTGGTGACTACCTGTCATCTAGCATCTGTCGAGACTAATCGCTCTCTATTCCCATTGGATCGTTTCTCCTCTTATCTCAAAATAGTCCGGGTCACCGCATGGGTAATGCGATTCATCAACAATTGTCGTGTCTCCGGTGTCAACACTGAAGCCATTCAAAACTTCTCACCTCTGACTGTTCAAGAGATAACCCGTGCAGAAAACTACTGGTTGTCTTCCTCACAAGCCGCTTGCTTCGGTAAAGAAATTGAGAATCTGAAAATGAAGAAATCTATCCCATTCAGCAGCTCACTGACACGATTACACCCATTTTTGGACTCTAATGGGCTGTTGAGAGTCTCAGGAAGAGAACAGAAATCGAACCTAGCATATTCCGCTATGCATCCAATCATTCTGTCTGGCAAACACACACTCACAAAGTTGATTATCCAGTTTGAGCACACCCGTCTCGTGCACGCTGGTATTACTCTGCTCAGCTCTTCTCTCAATGGTAAATACCACATAGTTGGTGGTCGCAAGGCCATTCGTACTGTTACTCGCAGTTGTGTTGTTTGTCGCCGTCACTCCAAGAAACCAGAACCACAGCAGATGGGCCAACTCCCGATTGAGAGAGTGACTCCCGACATTGTTTTCGAGAATGTTGGAGTGGACTACGCTGGACCCATATACACCAAGTACGGGTATGTCCGTAAACCTACGATTGTGAAGTCGTACGTGTGTGTATTTGTCTCATTGTCTGTCAAGGCAGTGCATCTTGAGCTAGTTTCAGACTTGACCTCAGATTGTTTCATTTCTGCACTGAGACGCTTTATAGCCAGACGTGGAAAGCCCAAATTACTCTGGAGTGACCATGGTTCCAATTTTGTTGGTGCAAAGAGCGATCTCAAAGAACTAGTGAAGTTTCTAAACACTCAGATGGCACAGAAGGACATTTCTGAATTTTGTGCAACTCAACACATAGAATGGAAGTTCATACCTGAAAAGGCACCTCACTTCGGAGGATTGTGGGAGTCAGCCGTGAAGAGTATGAAATATCATCTCAAGCGTGTTGTGTCCGATGTGAAGCTTACCTTTGAGGAGTGTTCTACTATTTTGACTCAAATTGAAGCATGTATGAACAGCCGGCCGCTTGTTGCCTTCCCATGTGACGGTGAGGGAATAGATGTGTTGACGCCTGGCCATTTTCTAATCGGAAGACCCCTAGAGTCGCTCCCTGATCCATCATTTTCTTATCGACCCGTGTCTCTGTTACGTCGCTGGGATTTGTGTCAGAATTTGATTCGACAGTTTTGGGAGAGATGGCGTCAAGAATACCTCACAAGTCTCAGAGCCTACAACAAATGGCACAAGCCTTCAAGAAACATCCAAGTCAATGACATTGTTATTTTGCAAGATGCTAATCTGGTTCCAACGAGGTGGCCTCTAGGAAGAATTGTCAAAACTTTCCATGGTGAAGATCATTTGGTGCGTGTTGTTGAAGTCAAGACGCAATCTGGAGTCTACAGACGACCTGTGACCAAGGTTGCCTTGATCTTGCCTAACGAAACTGAATAACTGAATTTAGAGCTTTTGTCGCCTATTCTCTGATCACCTTTTTAATTGATTGTACATTTCACATGTGATTGTAAGACCCTCTAGGTCTTAGGCCGGCGGTATGTTGTGCGTAGTTCTCTTGTCATTTCCTGTTTTGTCATTTCCCATTGCATCATTGTAAAAATTTCCTCACGCATATTCAGAATGAACTTTTGCAAAATCGTTGAAGTGAGTTAGCGTAGTAGTGGTCTATATCGTCTCTAATCCAAGTCTGGACTCATCAGACCGTGGAATAAGTAACAAACTGCTGCATCTATTGCAAAGCATGTATGGCAATGCATCATCAGCGCTGTTGTTAAATGGCCACATTTCCCCTGTTTTTCCCTGCAAGAGAGGAGTTAGACAGGGTTGCAACCTAAGCCCTTTACTTTTCTGCCTATATGTAGCAGACCTTGAGCAAACTCTGCGAAATGAACAGTCTGGTGCTGTCACCTTAGTACATACAAGATTACCCCTACTAATGTTCGCAGATGACCTGGTACTATTGGCAGATAGCCACACTGGCCTCCAGAGATCTCTGGACATCCTGGCAGGATATTGCCACAAATGGCACATCCAAGTGAACCAAGAGAAAACGAAAGTAGTGGTGTTCTCAAGAAGTAGATACCCACAGAACTACAGTTTTTCTATCAACGAATCTATCCTTGAAATTACCAATGAATATAAATATCTGGGGCTGTTATTACAGCGCAATGGTACTTACAAGAAAGCAGCAACCACCCTGGCCGGCCAAACAAACAAAGCACTATATTCTCGCTTATGAGTAAAGCATCTCACCTCCACTATCCCAAGCCTGCTCTTCTTGGCCACTTGTTTGATTCTCTAGTGAGATCCAGTTTAGAATATGCCTGCGAGATCTGGGGTGGAAACCTTGTGACGGAAATTGAACAGGTTCACCGACGATTTTGCAAGTTTGCACTTGGTCTCCCACAATCTGCCACAAACCTAGTGAGCTGGGAAGGTTCTCACTGGAAATCCGCAGGAAGGCTATTGTAATCAAATTTGGCTGAGGCTTGCTACTAACTGGGATATATAACCCCTGCTGAAAGAAGCATATCTACTTCTCTCCTCTCTTCCTTCAGCCAAGTCATGGCTGAGCCAGATTAAAAACCTGCTAGATCGTACAGGCTTTGGCAATGTGTGGCTGAACCCAAGTAGTGTTGACCCAACAGGCTTCATCTCAAATTTCTCCCTGAGATGTGAAGATCAGTACAGACAATCTTGGGAGAGTGAGCTCAATGCCTCCTCCGGGAAACTGAGAACTTACCGTTTATTTAAGGAAGAATTCTCCTGTGAAGCGTATTTGAATCTACCTCCCTACCTTCGAGTGCCAATCACAAAACTTAGAACAAGTGCCCACCTATTAAGAATTGAGACCGGACGTTATGCCCTCCCCACCCTTCTGCCAGTAGAACAACGGACCTGCTGGTTTTGTACCAATCAGGTTGAGGACGAACCTCATTTCCTCATTGCCTGCAAACTCTATGACAACAGCAATGCAAGAGGTGTGCTATTCGATCGATGCTCAATTCTGAATCCAGCATTCTCCACCAGTTATGCATTGAATATTCGACATAAAGCACTCCAGTCAATTGTATATAATCCTCCGTATTTTGACTATTGGGCCTTCCTGGCCTCTATTGCCATTAAAATTATATATTATTGTCTGTAGCTGCTGCAGTTTTGCTGCAATTTTATCATTAGTGAGGTAATTATGAGACAGGGTTGCTATGTTTCATGCCTAATTATCGTTTGGCTATGTAGCCACACCCTACCAGCATTAAAGATTCCATTTCCATGCGATCGTTGGTATTCCGGCTGTGCATTATTTATTAGGACAACAGAAAATTACCATGTGTTTTCCTGTGTATGCTCATTGTCGATGATGTCATCATGCACTCTTGTCGATGATGTCATCATGCACTCTTGTCGATGATGTCATCATGCACTCTTGGTACACTCTTTTATCACATGCATGAAGAGCGCATAAGCTCCTGAGACGACTTATCCCTAGCCAGCAGCTACATATATAGTTGGCCCAAAATGTGACGGTAGCTAGCCCATTATGAGACACGAAACCATTTCAATTAACCAACAAGCTAACAGATAAGATAATACATTGTACTAATAATGCATGTAGGTAAAGTTTCAGTCTTTTCTCTGCACTGTATAGTTTGGCTGCATTTTTATCACATTTGTTTACGTTAGTGAGGCAATTATGAGACAGGGTATGTTTTATGAGACAATCCAGTTTTTCAGTATATGTGTATACCTAATCATCATTTGGCTAGGTAGCTACACCCTACCAGCATAGAAGGTCCTGCTAGAACCATTTCAATGCAAACATGCCTGTTGGTATTCTGGCAGTGAGTTTTTATAATCAGAACTACCCTTAAATTTCTCATCACAATTATATTATAGCTACTGTCCAAATCATGAATACAAATGCTTTGCACCATTCAAACGGTAGAGGATATACATTTGACAATGTTCAGGCAAAGTGACAATCATTCGGTCTACATGTATAAATTGTGGTAAAGTATAACCATAATTGATAATACCTGCACCTACCCTACAGCAGAGTGCACTTGCCAGCGCTGGAAACCAGATGGCAAATGAACGACTCACCATCCCTCAGATGATCAGCAGCCTTGTGATTTGCGAAGTCCTCGCGTTGGACGACTAGACCTCGTACGGTCACACGACCTATTCTGATGAACATGCCCACAGTGTTCTCGATCATTCTCACAACGTCGCCCAGGGTCATGTCACTGCTGCTCGGGCTGTACCAAAACGAAACGATAGAGGCTCCGTAAGTTGACTCATTGGTCACCCACGCACGCGTAGCGTCTTGGACGACGTGAACACGACACGTTATCATGTACGCCATCATTCACTCTTCAGTTCTTTTTTCTGTCGATGGCGACAAAGTAAGCTGGCTGGCAGTAATACCCTCGAACTCCCAAACTTGCAGAAATCAGCTCGGCGCGCAGCTTGTCAGAGCGGTGTTATTGCGGCGGTGTGATGGGGTTCTCGTTGGACTAACTCTTACTGTGAGCTTGGAATATCTTTATCAGCGAATAATTTATTATTATGAAGGATAAATACAAGGCCAGACAGGAACTTGTCAGGAAGTACAAAACTTAGGGTACACCAGCACAGATGATTTCACAGGTGACAGGAATGACATGAGTGGATAGGCTATTCAGCTAATTGAGCAGGAAGGAAACGGATGTACGTAGCCCCCTCTATTATTATATGAGACACGAAACCATGCAACCAGCGGGATGAATGAGTGATTTTATTTCAGTGACACGCATTACAAAATGTCTGGCCTGATTAGGCCTCACTAGACCAAATGTGATACATCTAGCTTTATAGCTACATGTTATAATTTTACTTACCTATACCACTGTTTAGTTGCACAAAGAATGTTGCGGTTTCCGCCTTTTACTGTCAATTTTCGCGAACCTATTGACCTTTGGCGGAAATCAATTAGACAAAGTTTAGAGGCTGCCACAGCGCGGTTGTTTTGTGCAGGGTACAAGGCTGCGGTTGTCCACACACTGCAACATAGGGCTGGCACACTTTCATCAACATTTGGAGCACTTGAGGAGGAGAAGGGACGTGTGGTGAATGTCGTGTTGAGGGTGAGTACCCCAAGAGGTTCATCCACCAGAGTGTGGGCACCCGCCTCCCCCCACGTACCACAGTCACTGAGGAACTAAAGACAACAGTTTGCCTTCCATACGTCAAGGGGGATTAGGAACCCTTGAAGGACTCCAGGTCAGGACCGTGCTGACTTGGATTACATAGGCTGACACTGAAGCAGAGTTTGGTACACCCAAATTATCGATGCTATCCCAGGCATGAAGAAGTCAAGTGTGGTCTACTGCATCCCATGTGCAGAGTTCCCAGCCACTTAGCTATGTAGGAGAGACCAAGTGAAGAGGAAGCTGTGTAAGAAGGTGAACGAACACAGGAGAGCAGTGAGGATGGCTGACATCAAGTAATCACTATTAGCCGAACATGCGTGGAATGCAGGCCGCCAGCATAAGAACTTACACATCAGGCTCTCACTGGAGGCATGCCATATCAGAAAGCAGACCCTCTCTCTGAACAGAGACAAGAGTTCCCTCCCTCCCACTTATGACCACTTTTGAAAGCTCATAATCACCACCATACAGTTAGCTAGCATTATTTTGAACAATTGAATTATTTCATTCTCGCCTTTTCTCTAAACTTTTCCGGCCATTTTTTTGGTGATGTTTTGTATTTAAGTTCGCCTTTACTGTTTTTATGCGCTGATGATGGAAGCTGTATAGTTACCGAAATGTCTGTTGTTGAATCAGAAATTTTGACTGGTGAACTTGACTAAACCCATACTGTTGCCATGTCTCAACCTAGTCACACAGACATGTCTGTGTGACTAGGTTGAGACATTGTAGTTACCGTTATAGGCAATTTTCATTGCAGATGTAGCTAGCTACATGAGGGGGTGCAGTTTGGTGAATCGTCCCTATCATTATCCTTGCTGAAAATAAAGAAACAACAGGATTGCTGAAGAAAGTGCATGAGTGATTGGTGTTCATGCAGTGTGGGGTATCAGTGTGAACAGCAAAATATATAAGTCAGCTGTAATACATTTCCGTCAACCCACGTTCCCGGCACAAACAGGTGCAAACTTCATGATCATTCTTGGAGAGATGCAGATTCCAATTGTCAATCGTTATACCTACCTAGGTATAATAGCATAGATGAGTTCACAACGTATCAAGACGCTGTACAAGCTAAAATTGAGAAAGCCACAGGAGCCTTTAGCTACACGATGGTGGCTCAGCTAAGACATTGGAGGCACATCCCATAGAGTATACAGGAGGCTCTTTGACTCCATGATAGCCCTGTGCTAAAGACTATAGGGCACCTGTGCACATGTGGTCGCGATTCTCAGGCAAAAGAGATATAGAAAAGGTGCTGAACCTAGCTTACAGGTTTTCTTCACTGTCTGGCCAGGTGTTTTCAACGTATGTAGCTGAGAAGGTCGTCCAACTGAGGGAGTGCACTGTGCTTTTGTGCTTGAGCTCAGCTAATGAGATCTCCCACATGCACTGAGATGAATGCCAGAGCCGTTGGTTAACGAACGAAGAGTCGAAGTGCATCATTGCTAGAGCACTGCACTTGTAGCCCGTGGTTTCGGACAGCTCTGTATATGGCCTCATACAACATAAAGGTGATTATGCCATTTTCATTGTGAGTGTTGTATCTATCCTGGTATTCAAGGATAGATACATGTTCCATCAATGTCCTATGCCTCTCACAGAGAATTCGACCCAGAGTAATCTATTCCCAGTTTGTAAACTTCCCACATTGTCAATTTCTCACTTTGTCAATTCCCGTCTCGGAATATCATTATCGGCGAATACTACAAGGCAGACAGGAAGTACAAATCTCAGGGTACACCAGCAAAGATGATTTCACAGGTGACAGGCACAACACGAGTGTATTAGGTCAGCAGAATGAGACACGAAACCAACCAACAAGCAGGATGTGGTGTACTACGGTGTCGCGAGTGCATGGTTTCCGCGAACCTATAGTGACCTTTGGCGGAAGTCAATAGAGGCCGTGCCAAGGCGCCGTTGTTTTTTGTGGGCAAAGTGTCAGGCTGATGTTGTACCGGCGAAAGTTATATCATGGGTAATAATTATTGCAAAACAGCAAAACGTCAAGAACAAGGTAGGGATGATGGCATAAAACAGTTCAGTAGTGACAACCCCATCTTACATATCTTTCCACATAATACTGGTACATGACTGTATAATGAGACTATTTAATTTATAGGATCCGCCTGTACTCTTTGCAAATTTGGGCATGACAAGCCCCATGCACTCAGACAGAGTAGCTACATTAGGCCTTGACAGATTTTTGCCTATCCAGTTCAGACTAGAGTGAAATGACTTGCCTATGCCAAAGGCAAGCGAATACATAGCTAGCTATACAAGTAGTGCAGACCTACAAGAAGGCTTGTATGCTGGTGGAGCAATCCAGGAGCATACATGTAATAGTATATATGGTATAGATAGATAAGATTTTATTCTTGTGACATGTGCAATATGCACTCAGCCGACACACACGACTTACAAGTCACACACATACACTAATTTTATAAAAGACACAATGTCATACATCATTAAACCGATGCTATTTACAGTGAAAAGACTACAGTACTTAGTGATCACCTCTGTTGATGAACATTATGTATAAAAGTTTGGCAATGTGACTGTCCAGATTTGCCTGCTGCACAATTCGAACGAATTTGTCATTGTCCTTAGTAACATTGCAAAGCCTGGGTGAGCTTGCTCCATCCGATGCAGCAGAGGGCCCCTAGCTTTCTTCAAGCTGGGGCAACCTACACAGAAATGCTGCTCATCCTCCACCATGCCTGTATTGCAGGACTTGCACTTTCTCTCTTCCACAGGGAGGCAAACATATCTGCCTAACTCAATTTGGAGAGGTGCTGTTCCCCTCAGGCGAGCCAGCAGGGATCTGTGGGCCTTTACCCTTGTTCTCTGTATGTACCCCTCCATCTCATTGTAGTCTGACTTGAATGTAACATATGATCTCGATCAGCTTTGGTTTTTTTGCAACTTCAGCTGGCATATCAGCATAATAATAATAATAATATTATTATGCTTGTGGTCTTAGTGGTTAGAACCTAGCTTGACAGCTGTCAAAGGTATGATTGTTATAAATGTGAAATGGCAAGTTTACATAATTATAGTATAGCACCATTGATGTGAATCAGTAAATTATAGCTAGCTACACGTAAAATTGAATTCAAAGTATAATCAAAATCACAATCCGTGAGCTGTCTCATATACAGGCATAAACAGATCGAGACATACTCCACAAGTTTGAACTATCTACCTTAGAGCTGGCGTGGTGCCAATGCTTCATGTTCAGTTAGTGCGGCTGCAGCTGCAACCAACCACCACTTTCTCTGCTATTGGCCTCCACACCTCATTGCCACTTGAATCACACTCATCTTGGCGTTTCAGGATGTATACTGGAAGGATTCGGAGCTCGGAAGTATAGCAATTGTTGTTGTTGCGCAGGCATGTGTCATCGTAATGTTTGCACCCACTGCAGTTGACACTGACTACAAATCTTGGGAATACGGAATCCCCCAAGTCTCGAACGTTCTGACTCCATGTGCACTTTGGTGCAGCATTCCGTGGGAAGCACTGTGAATCATAATTAACTAGTCGGGGTGTTAAACAGTCTGTGCTTCCCGTCAGAATATAAGGTGGGGGTGAGCCAGGGTATGTTCTGTTACCAGGTAGTGGAACTTTGACGAGGCTGAGGCAGCCAGACAGCTGGGTGGACTGGGTAAACTGCTCCAAGAAGTACTGTTCACCTCGCTTCTTGCAGCCATTGCACTCCAGCCCTCCTTCTGTCAGACCCCCAACGATCATGTTAGTGAGTGTGGTAGCATTGACTGTCCCTCTGCCCGGACCTGTTGGAAGGCTCGCCACTACTTGCGATACAACATTGGAAATTGTGCTGCTGTTGGCAGATGCCTGACTAGGTATTGGAATGGTGCAGGCTGTGTGCAGGCAACAAACCCACAGTGCAGCCGCTACTAGCAGTGTGTTTGCTTGTGATGTCAACATGACTGCTTTAGCACACTCCTTGACTCTGAGCAGCTGAGAATAATTGTTCAACAATGAGGATGGGTCAGTTATCTTGTTCTTGTTGTGATTGCAGCCGATGGTTGTGACTGGCACTAGCGGTCTTGCAGTTTAAATACCCGAGTGTGTGTGGTACGTTGCATAAGTTCTCCCGCTGGGGACTTTGGTACAGGTGCTGCCTGTGTCCATTATGTGGCCATGTTGCTCTTTGTTATAAGGTTTTATCACTGAATAAAACTACCAATTTCAGCATTTCAGCATTTCAATGTTTGATGGTGCATAAAGGTTGTGAAAGGAAGAGTTGCAGGAATCATAGGAATGCAGCTTTCTACTTTGTTTGCAAGGGAATTGAGCTTTAAGGGTAACGTCTGAGAGATTACTCTTTCAGTTCAATGATCATTGTTAGGGTTGGAAGTTAGGAACCAAATTAACACTGGAGTTGATTGTTTTCTACTACATGACTTAAAACGGTCAACCTCATTTCCCTGTCTAAGATTGTTACTGTGTAGCTGCATGCTAGTGCATACTCTGTGCTACTTCTGCAGTGTGAATGATAATAGCTTGATGTATTAGTAGCCAGCGACAATAATCGTCAGGCTATATCATTCTGGATGAATATCCTGCCACCTCATTTTTCAACTCATCATCACATGCACACACACACACACACACACACACACACGCACACACACACACACACACATACACACACACACACACACACACACACACACACACACACACACACACACACACACACACACACACATGTAGCTACACACACACACACGCACACACAAATACACACACGTAGCTACACACACACACACACACACACACACAGTGTACACACACACATGTACACATATACACACATACGCACACACACGTAGCTAGCTACACAGACACACACACACACACATACACACACACACATGTAGCTAGCTACACAGACACACACACACACACATACACATGCGCCTATACACATAGCAAATTACACATAATGGAAGCCTCTCAAGCAGCTATAGATGTGGATTCCGAATCACAGGATAACCACAGCCTAACCACAGCCTGATGAGGTAAACACCCAAAAGCAAGCTATGCAGTATAGCTAGATATAGAGAGGTTCGTAAAGGCTTACAAAATCAAAGTGAAACTCAAGATTGACAATGGGGAGTGCACTAGTTATTTATTAAAGTTAGTTATTCATGTTCAGTTGTATTCATGCTTTCACAAGAGACAATGTCAGCAATTAGAGCTTGGGGCTCAATTCTTTGGACATTAAGGTATAGCTAGCTATGGCCACAGATTTCAATGTGAGTGTTCCGGAAAATGCAAAGCTTTTTGGGTAACTTCACTTTCACAGGACACTAGTATTTATAGCCTTCTCTTCTCTCGTGATCTCATCGCCTGCTCAATTCACTTGAATTCAGCATCTACTAACACATAGCTGAAAGTTCGGCTCAGAATACAAACCATTGCACGTAACCAATTCATCAGAGATGGTTGCAGATACGAAATGGAAGTGTGGTTCTTTTCTATGTACAACAATCATTCTTGCTGTTTGTATGATACATTTCGTCACTCCTTCCCCAACTGATCATGATGATGAGCAGATGACACTTTATGAGATGGCACTGGTAGCCGCAACCAAGGCAGGAACAGGACTGTCCATGTCAAACTCAACAAGTCTTGCCAAATCCATTGTCCGAGGACTGACTCGAAAGGGGATCAGTGACCACGACTGTGCTACTTGCAAGAAACGATCAGAGGAGTACCTGATACAGCAGTTCGGAAGGTGGACTTCACTAAATTGCTTGCATTTGCAGAAGATGCTGCTGCCTGGCTCAGAGGACAGCACCCCTGCTTACATCTTGACTGGGGATACCCGCTGCATTGATCGTCAGTCGTACGATGATGCCTGTTTCACTAGTACTAGCTCACAGTGTTCGTGGAATCAAACACTTGAGGCTCTCACTGAATCAGATGGTGTCAGTACCTTCCCACAGTATGCGGTCAACCTTACATGCCAAGGCTGCCCCAATGCCTACGATAATGCTTGCTTGGTACAGCGAGGAATGTGCTACTATTCAGAGAAAAGAGTCGACTTCTACGTCCTGAAACGCAGTGAGCAATGTGGTCAAGATGGCTATGAGGAGTGGCTGCCTTTGAACACAAGGAAACAGCTTACAGTTGGTTGCAGCTGCAACAGAACCCCCACTACGTAGAACTAGCAAGTGGGAACACACACTGCAATCATCATCATAAACTCACAGACCATTTTCAGTACCATTATAATAACTACACTATGGTTTGTAGCTGTTAGTTTATTGCTTAACCCTTATACAAATCCATTTGAACAATTTTATACAAAGTCCTGGGGTAAGAATTTCATGACCTAGCTAGCTAGCTATATACAGTACATTCACTAGCTGAATGATTCTTGCTCTCAAATTAACAGCATTAATTTATACAACTGTGAAGCCAACAATTGGATTGCACTAGACACAAGAAGCAATTATACTTCATTTGGCAAAGTCAATTCTGCAATTAATGTGAACAGTTCAGCGTATGGACCTGTGATGATTAGCTCAGGATCAGCCATCACCATGCAAGGTGACGGCATATCATTTCACACATTGCTGCACAAATTAGAGGTCCTTGTATATAATTAATTTTCAATTATTACACCTCTCCTGTCATTGGGCATGGCTCCCATGCACTCACAACAGCTAGCAATCAATTTCATGTGGTCATGTACATCATCCACATGCACAGTATCACCTTCAGTGGGCATATCACAAACACATGCAAGTCCTAGCCTCGTTCCCAGGCTCCTCCCCAGCTTTGGAACGAGGCTATGCAAGTCCCACAATCCACCTGTACTAATTGGGCATGACAAGCCCCATCCAGGCAGACCTTGACAAATTAGCCTTTCTTTTTTACTCGCCTATTCAAGAGAGAGAAATTGACATTCTGGGACCAGCTGGGAGTCGAACCCAAGACCTTCGGCACATGCAGCCAACTATACACATGCAGCCAACTACGTACACATGCAGCCACCTGAATACACATGCAGCCAACTATACGCAGCCAACTACACATGCAGCAACCTGAATACACATGCAGCCAACTATACGCAGCCAACTACACATGCAGCAACCTGAATACACATGCAGCCAACTACACATGCAGCAACATGAATATACACATGCAGCCAACTATACGCAGTCAACTACACATGCAGCAACCTGAATATACACATGCAGCCAACTACACATGCAGCCACCTGAATACACTGCATGCAGCCAACTACACATGCAGCCAACTACACATGCAGCCAACTATACATGCAGCCAACTACACATGCAGCAACATGAATACACATGCAGCCAACTATACGCAGCCAACTACACATGCAGCAACCTGAATATACACATGCAGCCAACTATACGCAGCGCAGCAACATGAATATACACATGCAGCCAACTACACATGCAGCCACCTGAATACACTGCATGCAGCCAACTACACATGCAGCAACCTGAATATACACATGCAGCCAACCACACATGCAGCAACATGAATACACTGCATGCAGCCAACTACACATGCAGCCAACTACACATGCAGCCAACTACACATGCAGCCAACTATACGCAGCCAACTACACATGCAGCAACATGAATATACACATGCAGCCAACTATACGCAGCCAACTTCACATGCAGCAACCTGAATATACACATGCAGCCAACTACACATGCATGCAGCCACCTGAATACACTGCATGCAGCCAACTACACATGCAGCAACCTGAATATACACATGCAGCCAACTACACATGCAGCAACATGAATGCCAACTACACAGGTCCCAGGCTCTCGCCAAGCTTTTTCTATGCTGCGAAGCTATATATTCACTCTTCATTCAAGTGGCACCGCATAGTGTTTACAAAAACTCCCAACAACATGTAATAAATATCAGGGGGTATTGGTAATCTCAGTGGCAATTCACAACCACCTGATACTATTGGAGGCCATGGAGCTGCATAGCAAAGTTGGATGCAGTCTGTCAGTTATAATAATAGCTTAGGGATCAGTTTCCAATCCCGTTCCGTAAGCTGTAATATCTATATAGCTATATGGTTTAAACGTACAATCGGAGCAAGAAAGAAGCCACTGTATGGATGATTGGGGTATTAGTATGCAAGGCAACTATGCATATTCAACAGCTTTTGTAATTAGCTAACTAATAGTTGCCATCCTACAAAAATGTGTACAATTGAAAAATCAACACAACTAATGAACCATTGTACTACGTTGTCTACTTAGTTCTTTCGACGCTAATCTATGCAGGTCAGTTTTCATCAATATTGAACATTGTAAACTGTTCAAATAGTGATGCTATTTGGTACCCGTTCCGGAAGGAGGTACCTGTATGGCACATCTAAGGACTCATTCCTTTTCAGGATATCTGCAGCAATGCCCTCCATAGCACTGTGGAACCGCTCCATATATCGTTTGGCTGTCTCCTCTGTGAAACGCTCATGAGGGTGTTTTCCAAGGTAGATCTGTGAAGTAGGAAATGAGCAGCTATACATTTTAGGAACTTAGCTAAGTAGCTACTGCTGTTCCAAACTTTTAACGTACCTCACCCTCACTGAATTGTGATAGTAGATGAGTCACTCCAATGCTGCCTAATGTTGTCATCTTATCTGGCAGACTGTCCAGGAGCATCTGGAGATCAGTTGTGCCCTTCCTGGTCGGTGGAGGTCGGCGCATTCCCACAGGAGCATTGGGGGAGAAACCATATATGTCATACTGACCAAAGTTGACGGAAGCATGCTGAGCAGAACCAGTGAACATGATAAGAGTGCAGAGCTCGGTCAACTCTTCTCGTGTTTCGATCTTGTCAGGGAAGTCATGGCCTGCTGGTGCACTTTGACCAGTTGAATCACTCTGGAATGCTGGGAAGGCGGTGTTGTGGATATCGTTTGCCCACTGCTGCAATTCAGGGTCACCCTTGACGTCACCATCACTGTGATAGAAGTGGTTGATGATGTCTTTTGCATAAGCCTCGATAGCCTCCCAGATTTTCAGCCCATCATCACGGTAGTAGTAGCCAGGGAGTTGGTCAGGATTGTCAACACCTCTTTCCTTCGTATTACGCTTGATGTTGGTGCAGTAGACACTGTAGGCAGCAAAAGCTCGTTTGGAAAGCTCTTCCTTCCCTTCTCCTCCAATGGCAAACAACTGATCAATAATTCCCCCCTTGTTGATCAGGGTATGTCTTGCTCGAGCATTGATGGCCATTGTATAGCGGAAATGGGGTCGAAGAAGCTTGTTGATGGGATGGGGGTCTGGCAGGTTGCGCATAGTAGCCATGGAGTAGGCCTCCATTGCAGCATGGCAGGAGAGGTAGTGTGTTGACAGCTGATGGAACTGTGAGATGAAAAAACCCCATCTCCATCAGAACTGTCCCCCAAACCATAACTGATTATTGACAAGCAAATAGCAAGGGCTTGTTGGATTTGGGCTAACGTTAGGGACATCATTGAGCTATTTAGGACCAGTAAAGAAAGTTCTCTTCAAAGCACTGGAGGTAAGTATCCAATAAACTATGAAGTCACCAAATTCAGGAATTGAATACACCTGTCCTACAACACCAACGACCAACAATTGACTTGAGAACCCATACTGGTCAATTATATATATCTGGTTAATCAGTTATTGGTCACAGCCTTAATCTCTTGCAACTGACAAAGCTATCAAGTCTCAGCAGTGCCAACACTCCCTAAGCACAAAACATTTTGTACAGTTCTCACATGGACATCTGGTTTCTGAGGCCAGAATCTTAGTCTAATTTGGCACCCTACAGTGTTTTAGATCCCTGTATTATAATTAATTTGTGTACAAATGGATGGGTCATCTACCATTACCTGAGCATGGGCACTTTGGTAGTAAATCTTGGCCACTAGCCAATCCATCAAGTTGTCACTTGGTAGAAAGACGGGGTTTTCATCTCCAGGCCCCTGTTTCAGCTGGATGGCGATTGGCACCAGCTGGTTGGATCCATTCACATAGAGCAGACAGATGGGAGCACAGCAGAAGTAGCCTTTGCGACATGGCAGGTTTTCCATGATCTTGAGGTTGCAGATGTAGACATGGCCAGCCTACATGTGTGTACGGATGGAGTGGGTATATATGCCAATCTAATGATAACAAGTAATAAAAAACATTTGAAAATGTAACAGGATGTAGGGATACCAGAACGGCAAAAAGTAAGGAAACAAGGCAGGGATGATCGCACAAAACAGTGAAGTATACAACCCCCCTACAGAGATCTTTTTCCATATACGTGTATAATGAAAAAGATATGTAGGGGGATTGTATACTTCACTGTTTTGTGCGATCATCCCTGCCTTGTTTCCTTACTTTTTGCCGTTCTGGTATCCCTACATCCTGTTACATTTTCAAATGTTTTTTATTACTTGTTTATGTCTCTTTTTTTTGTAGCAAGTGCACTACTGCCCGTTTTGCGAGTACCTGGTGCGGTACTTTCGCGACAGTTTTTCGCGATGCGAGGAGTCTTGTTGGTCATGAAAACACTCGAAGATGAACGGTATGCGGTTATAAAGGCTTATAAGTGTACCGTTTCTGAGATTTGGAGAGATTGTTTTGTATTAGCATGTATTGCTACCGACTCTGTGATACTGTGCAGTCTAGAGATTAGAGTCACTACATCTGTTCACAATCATCACATGACTGTAGACACAAAACTAAGCAATTCATCACATCACCAACCTCCATCTCTTGCTCTAAAGTGAGGCCTCGATTGAGAAACCCCTTCACCATCACGTTGGTAACGTGAAAGGTGGAAGGGAGGGATGTACACTTTTGGATCACCACTGGATTCACTCCATTCAGCATCTGTCGCCCAAACTCCACGTCCATCTCCCAGCGTGAGGCCACATAGACAGGCACTTCAGGGTGACCCAGGTATTTGGCCCATTTTTCATAGTCATGAAGGCTGTCACAGGACTCAAAGACATAATGCTCACCAAGTGTGACTACCGCTTTCAGAGCATCTTCAGTGAAGTCCAAATCTTTGACGTGTTGAAATTTCTCATCAGGGGGAAGGTGCTTCACTGAGCTGTCGATGTAAGGTGGTAGCTGCTTCTCCGGATACATTTTCCACTGGTACAGCTCACGCCTCTGCTCAAGCTGCTTCTTCCTCTGATCCAGTAGAATTGGATCATTTGCGACGTCCTTCACGGTGGCTGGTATAACATGACAGGGAGGATAAACATTCACTGCATGGATGAATTGTTTGTTATTCCTGTTGCAGATGAGTGAAATGTCTGGCAGAGAGAGACCATTAATTTATTACCTACGTGCATGCACAAGGTGTTAACAATCGGTTCTGTCCAACTGGGGACGTGCCAATAGGTATACCCAGTTCAGTCAGTGAAAGGGGGATCCACCCATGGACGATTTAGCTCTGATTTAGTAATCAGTGAGGTAGTTCTGTTGAGAACATTATCTGCTAAGTTCCTGTTTGACTGAGGATGCCGAGAATGGTGGATCCCCCTTTCACTGACTGATTTGCATAATTATGTGTGTAATTTTTAAAAGAATTGTGCCATGACATGCACATTGCACACTGTACCGGTAGTATGTAATACCTAGCTACATCAGCTACGAATCTCCCTCATTCGCCTACAAGAGTAATCCGGCGCCGGACAGCTCTCTGTGCAGAGCTGCTACTCCCCAATTCCGTCCGTTTCAGCTGCTGCTCCTGGATCGAATCGATCTGCTTCAACTGCTGCTCACCGTTTGTGTCCGCTCCAGCTGCTGCTCCCCGATTCATTGCCAACTGTTCTCCGATTGCATCCGCTTCAGCTGCTGCTCCCCGATTGCGTCCGCTTCAGCTGCTGCTCCCCAATTGCGTGCATCCACTTGTAGCCCCAGCTGTTCTGGAAGCCAGTCAATGCCCGGACCCAATGTTCTCGAACATTCTTCGCCGAGTTCCGAGGTAACTACAGTAAATTGAAGTACGAAGGTCGCGCGTCACTAGCCTATAGTCCCGCCCCACGAACGTCCCACTTCCGTCACACACACACAGATCCAGGTTAAAATCTTAATAATTACATTGATTACCATGATATGCACACTAGTATGTAACATGATATGCAAGCTAGTATACAATACCTACTACATTGGGAGTACTAACTACAGCAATTTCTTACTGGTGTGGGCTGTGCAGCTGACATGATCTCCCGGGCCAATCCAGTGGTAGCACGGGAAATCCTCATTTGTCTTCGACTGGAAGTTGTGGACAATCACAAAGTCGACATACCAGAGTGGGTTGCAGGAACTCAGAAACTGATGAGAGTTGCCGACAACTACCACTAGTACCTCCCCTAAATCGGCATCACTCTCAATCACAAGATCGTCATATTTTTTCCTCCTGAAGTTTCCCTCCATATCTGTCAGCTAGGAGGTCGGTCAGTTTCACCTTCCCCGATTCGGCATGTCTACCAATCAGCTTGATGTAGACCTCCTTATTCCAGTCACCACCAGCATCCTCAGCTGATCCTGTCACAATCCTCACTCCATAGTAATATTTGTCACCTGCATGGTTAGCATTGTGAGAGAATGATAAATGCAAATGCTACTGACTGAATACTGTGAGAATGCTACTGACTGAATACTGTGAGAATGCTACTGACTGAATACTGTGAGAATGCTACTGACTGAATACTGTGAGAATGCTACTGACTGAATACTGTGAGAATGCTACTGACTGAATACTGTTCAGTATTCAGTCAGTAGCACAGAATTGCAATTGAGGCTAAACTATTCTGAGCTAAGCACATTTGTATAGTTGTAGCTATATTAGACAGACAACATGCAGAGAGCAGAGTTGCCTATAGCACCTACTAGCTATTAGGCATAGTAAGGTGAGTGGTGGTATAATGGGACGTAAAACAGTTCGTGCGAAAGTTTTTGTAGTGTTAATTTTTTGTAGTATAAGGTACACAAACGAAAATTCAGTTTATGGAAGCATGTCGCTGCCGCAGGAGAAATTCTTGCCTGTGAAAGAGAACAAGCAAACAGTCGAGATAGCTACATGTACATATGTTGTGGCTGTCAAATGATGAAGTAGATAGCGAGCATTTACCTGATCATGAGTCGGAAGGTATCGCATGTTTGCTCGCTGTTGTTGAGGAGAAGCGGTACCATCCACAGTAGAATTAGTGAAGAGCAAAACGATCTACCACAAGGAATGCTCGAGGTTCTGTGCCAGTTGGTACATGTTATTTTCTGCTGGTCCTACTTGACTTGACTTGACTTGACAAATTTTATCCGTACTGGAATGGGTTATACAGAAGGAAGGTTGAATTCCTATTTATGTATTTCCCAAAAATAAAATAAAGCAAAGGAACTGATGAGATACACACTAGTCAGACATGACTGGTACAAATAATGACGTAACAATGAACAAAAAGGGCACACAAGGGCTTTTTTTTCTTCTTTTTTTTTTTTTAATTTTAATTTTTGAGAGTATCAAAACTGCCTATGTCCTAACAAGAATGCAGAGAGGTTACGTTTAAAGGTGTACAAAGAAGCTGAGTTAGTAACCTCCAGGGGGAGGGAATTCCATATAAAGGGTGAGTTGACAAAAAACGAATATCTAAAAGAATTTATTCGAGACTGGATACATACAATAGAATTTTGAGATCGAGTGCGACCATTCCGTAAAACAAAATACCGTGAACAATCTATTGAGTCAAGTGAGTGAACTATTTTATATACCTGGCTGCCTATGAGTAGGGTGTGTCGCTGACTGATTGTAGGCCATCCCAGTTCATTTAGTTCCTCATCGTATGATTTGCTCCAGCAGTGGTTTAAGGGGTCCCATTTTGAGCAAATCCAGTGCGTAGCTCACCTTTGTACTCTTTCAAGTTTGGCTTTGTCCTTTTGGTAGTGTGGGGACCATACTGGGGCACAGTACTCTAAGTGAGGTCTGACCAGTGCCAGGTACGCTCGCTTCTTGATGTTCTGCTTACAGCCATGTAGATAATTCCTAATAGATAATTATTCGTTGCTGTTAGTGTTGTTGTCCATTGTAATATTTCGTGCGTTAAATCATGGATAATAATACACGTACTATCCATGGTTAAATTTTCGTGATTGAAGAAAACTACGAATACTAGTCTTCAACCTGTGTATGCGGTAGAATGAATCATCAGTTCACGCAAGTGTGCTCTCGAGAGATAAAGGATGGTCTTGCGAGACAGTGAGCGAAAACGAAAACAAACTTTGACCCAGCGTCTCAGAAAATGACTATACTTGTAGCTGACAGGGTAAGCTAAGAAAGAAAAAAAATCAGAATGGTGACCGCAGCAAGCCCACTCATGTTCTCTCGCTGTGGTTGCGTGTGTTCCTCCTTCTCTTTCGCGAGCGAGTAATTAAGGTAACTATAGCTAGGTACGTATAGCTACCACACACTCAGACTGTGCGTGCACGTATACACATCCACACGTACTTAGCTACACATATCTAAGTATGTATGGACGATCTTATACCTTTGAAATGTTTTGGCGGGAGTTGGAAGGCAAGGAGGTCCTGGGCATCGGGTTCGTCCTGCTTGTAAGCACTAGTTTCGTGCCTGCAAGCTCGACACTTCGTCTCCTGAACTCCGTAACCGCTGGACATTCTGCGCACTTCTTCTGCAAGCGCTTGAAATTTACAATCTCTACGAGACCTACGTTGTATTTATACTTCCGTAAACAGGAAGTAGTTATGCTAACGGTACCCCCAAAATTAAGTGCCGCTATTAAGGGGGGATACACTTCTTTGCAATCTCTATACGAGACCTTATAAACACACGTACAGAAAACAATGCAGGCAGAATGCAGAGATCGAGAGAGGAGAAAGAAGGCACACCTGGCAGCAGCACTAGCCTTATTTCACTTGCAGGAAGAAAGTGATGGAAGCAACAAAGCTGGAGAAGACTAGTAACGAGGCTGATCAGTGCACTTAGCTGGCTATGTACCGAGTACATGAAGCAAGCTTCGTGTACAGCACTGCAAAAAGAACGGTCATTTAACCTATGTGTGCACACAAAGACTTGTAACATTAACCGTGTAAACAAGTCATTTAACTTATGTGTGCACACATAGGTTAAATGACTTGTAACCGTGTAAACCCCCTACATCAACCTGCATGGTTGCAGGTTGAGGTAGGGTGTTTACACGATTACAAGTCAGGTAGGAATCTTGGGCATTGGCCATGGTATACTGCACCTGCAAACGCAACAGTAGACAGTATGCAGGAACTCAGAACAGTTGTTGCTGTAAGTTTGTGCACACCATGCAGGGATGCATGGAACTCCGGGTATGAGATGAGGGGTAGAACACGTGGTAGCTACATTAATCTTCACTGTAAAAGGAGACCGGGGAGACGTTTTAAGGTGGCACATACCCCTTTACATTAGGTTACCTTTACTAGACCGTCGGGGCCCCCCGACGGTTAAAGGTAACCTAACGTAAAGGGGCCCCCGACGGTTAAAGGTAACCTAACGTAAAGGGGCCCCCGACGTTTAAAGGTAACCTAACGTAAAGGGGTAGCTATGTGCCACCTTAAGGTAGGAAACATGGGTAGAGCGATCTCCGAAACCAAGTTGATGGATAAATGGGCAGCATTAAAGCGTACACAAGTTTCAGCAATACTTTGCATCAAACTGCTAACTCTGCTTGAAAACGCCCTAAAACTAAATTTTAAGGCCCTCTACTAAACTGAAAATTTGAACCCTCACCAAGGCCCCACCCACACTCTGACCCCATCATCAATACACACACAAAACAGGCCAAAAAAACAACGGATGGATTTACCACCTGCTCTCCTCAGTTGCAGGCTACAGCCCAAAACTCACTGCCGCCCTCAAAAACAGAGGTTTGGCTACCCTAGGCTTTCAAAAAAAATTCCACACACACCAACTGAAACAGACCAAAGCCAAGGCCAGTTTCCAAAAGGTCAACCTACCCCCTGCAAAACTAGGGAGGGATGCTTTTCCACGTTCACCTCTCGGTTACAGAGTTTTGGCCACACATCTACTGCCTCTCACCAGCCCAGTCCAGCTACCAAACCAGCCAAATTCGCCCTAACACGAAAATGGGCGGGGCCAGAGTACCTTGGCCAGGGAGCTGTCGGAGGCTGTTCACTTTCCAGGCTGTTCTTCGGCCACTTCAGCAGACCCACAAACATTCCTGCTCACTTCAGCAGACCCACAAACATTCCTTCTCACTCCACCTAGCTATTCACACTGTTTCAGATAGCCCATCGCTACATTCAATAAGCCAGAATAGCTCCTTACTTAAATAAAAAAAAATCTGTGTTGTAACAAATCTTCGCACGGCCACATCAGAGTACCGATTTGAAAGTTGAAAGGGCCGCTAGCCGCATCAAAGAGAGGAGCCCCCTTGTTTATTCCGGTTGCCGCCATGGGAAAACGTAAACAGATGAATAACTCTATATAACCGTATCGAGTGATGTCATCTCATTAATTATTCATGAGAAAAATTGCTCGATTTCGCGATGCCATGCTTCCTACCTTAAACTGCAAGACGCTAGTGCCAGTCACAACCATCGGCTGCAATCACAACAAGAGCAAGATAACTGACCCATCTTCATCGTTGAACAATTTTTCTCAACTGCTCAGAGTCAAGGAGTGTGCTAAAGCAGTCATGTTGACATCACAAGCAAACATACTGCTAGTAGTGGCTGCACTGTGCGTTTGTTGCCTGCACACAGCCTGCACCATTCCAATACCCGCTAGTCAGGCATCTGCCAACAGCAGCACAATCTCCACTGTTGTATCGCAAGTAGTGGCGAGCCTTCCAACAGGTCCGGGCAGATCAGGGACAGTCAATGCTACCACACTCACTAACATGATCGTTGAGGGTCTGACAGAAGGAGGACTAGAGTGCAATGGCTGCAAGAAGCGAGGTGAACAGTACTTCTTGGGGCAGTTTACACAGTCCACCCAGCTGTCCGGCTGCCTCAGCCTCGTCAAAGTTCCACTACCTGGTAACAGAACCTACCCTGGCTCACCCCCACCTTATATTCTGACGGGAAGCACAGACTGTTTAACACCCCGACTAGATTCACAGTGCTTCCCACGGAATGCTGCACCAAAGTGCACATGGAATCAGAACGTTCGAGACTTGGGGGATTCCGTATTCCCAAGATTCGTAGTCAGTGTCAACAACAACAATTGCTATACTTCCGAGCTCCGAATCCTTCCAGTATACATCCTGAAACGCCAAGATGAGTGTGATTCAAGTGGCAATGAGGTGTGGAGGCCAATAGCAGAGAAAGTGGTGGTTGGTTGCAGCTGCAGCCGCACTAACTGAACATGAAGCATGTGCACTACGCCAGCTCAAAGATAGATAGTTCAAACTTGTGTCTCTGTTTATGCCTGTATATGGGACTGCTCAAGGACTGTACGGGTGATGTTGATTATACTTATTTTTTGATTTTGCGCCTGTACTAGTTTATGTATAACTAGCTATATTTATGAGTCACATCAATGGTGCTATACCATAATGATGTAAACTTACATTTTACAACAATCATACCTTCGACAGCTGTCAAGCTATAGGTTCTAACCTATCACTAAGACCACAAGCATAATTAGCTATTATAATTATTATTATGCTGATATGCCATATGTACCATTATGCTTCTGTATTGCTCCACCAGCATGCAAGCCTTCTTGTAGGTCGACTCTGCACTCTTGTATATGTATTCACTTGCCTTTAGCTACATAGTAAAGTCATTTCACTCTAATCTCTGGACTGGATAGGCAAAAATCTGTGAAGGCCTAATGTAGCTACTCTGTCTGATCGAGTGCATAGGGCTTGTCATGCCCAAGAGTACAGGCGGATCCTATAATATATCTTTCTCATTGTAGCTACAGTCATGTACCGGTATTATGTGGAAAGATATGTAAGATGGGGTTCAGTGTATACTGAACTGTTTTATGCCATCATCCCTACCTTGGTCTTGACGTTTTGCTGTTTGGCTATCCCTACATCTCCATACTTTTGTAATGACCTACTTGTTGTCATAATTTGTGTGGCCTGAGGCACTACTATATACGCCCATTGCTCAGTCACATTCTGATGACAGCCATGTGCATGCAACGGCTCCTTGTCTTGCATGTGCATGTAGCCATGTATACGTCACTCAGGCTTGCCCCCCAATGTCCTGCTTCCACTAGTAAAAGGTTAAATCACGTATTGGTGTAGTCAATCCAACAACTGCATCGTGACTCACCAGAAATCCCATTGTATACAGATAGCTTCTGCATGTCATCCTATTTGTGTGCATGCATGGTTTGGGTGCACGTGCGTGTGGACACTGGAATGCAACTGATTTGTGGGTCATAGAAATGTGCGAGTCATGCACAATAATGGAGTATCACTACCGGTACACCGTAAAATGAGAAGGGTTGTTTTACCAAGGCTTTGGTCGCCCCTTGGGCTTCTAATATGCCCTATGTGATCTGGTCTAAGAGCAAATGGCCTGCAGCTCTTTGCTTATTGATCACATTTAGCAACCACTTGAAATACTTGACTAAGCCAGGCTTCATAGGTTCTTAATTGTATGAATGTCATTATGTACCCTCTTGGGAGAACAAGAGTCTCCTTATAGTGCCTCCTCCACTGTGGTGATCAAAGAATGAGCACATGTACATGCACAAGTGCAGCCTATTTTGCTCTTAGATTGGAAAACCTAGTAGGCCTGTGAGGTCAAGTTTCTTAGTTCCGGGCAACTAGGAGAAGTATAGGAATGCTAGCAATACCAAACAATGTGCATTCAAACAGATCTGTTACACTGTGGGTCCTCCAATTTCAGACACTGATGCATGGGTAAACAATTATAGGTGAAGCTACACAACACTTGAGGTTGTGGGTCCATTCTTTGATCACTGCAGATGCAACTATATAATTATGGTGATGTGACCAGTCTGGGTAGGAAGCGTATATGGCATCGGCGAAATCGTGCAATTTTGCTCATGAATAATTAATGAGATGACATCACTCGCATACGGTTATATAGAGTTATTCATCTGTTTACGTTTTCCCATGGCGGCAACCGGAATAAACAAGGGGGGCTTCTCTCTTTGATGCAGCTAGCGGCCCTTTCAACTTTCAAATCGGTACTCTGATGTGGCCGTGCGGTACTTTGAAGATTTGTTACAACACAGATTTTTTTTTTAAGTAAGGAGCTATTCTGGCTTATCGAATGTAGCGATGGGCTATCTGAGTGTGAATAGCTAGGTGGAGTGAGCAGGAATGTTTGTGGGTCTGCTGAAGTGGCCGAAGAACAGCCTGGAAAGTGAACAGCCTGCTGGAAGAGCTGCAGGCCATTTTGCTCTTAGACCAGACCTAGGCTTTGGCAGACTCGTTTTGCTAGCATAATTTTGGGAAAATAGGTGTTTCTGAGCATAGTGAATTAATGCTGGGAAAAATAGGTATACTTTCTGACTCTGATGAGAAAAATAGGTACAAATGGGTTTGTAATTTGTAACGTCAGGTACGGGTTTAGAAGTAGCAACGTAGACTTCTATACACTAGGCTGGCTAGTATTAGCAAGCTACGTATTAGATAGAGCTACTCAGAAGTATACTGACTAGTAAAACAAATAGGTGTTTCTGAGCATAGTGAATTAATGCTGGGTATACTTTTTGACTCTGATGAGAAAAATAGGTACAAATGGGTTTGTAATTTGTAACGTCAGGTACGAGTTTAGAAGTAGCAACGTAGACTTCTATACACTAGGCTGGCTAGTATTAGCAAGCTACGTATTAGATAGGGCTACTCAGAAGTATACTGACTAGTAAAACACGTAGTCTGATAGTTTGTTGTTATTGACACACTTTCACAGTGACATTGTCTCCCAAAATCAGTTTTCAAGTGTTTACAAGTGTGTATTGATGTGAATTTTCAGCATCAATGCCAACATAATTGAGAAAAATAGGTGAATTAAAAAGAAAAATATGATAATAACAGGAGAAAAAAAGAAAAGAAAAATAGGTAAAAGTTCGAGCAAAATCCGCCAAGGTTATATTAGAAGCCCAAGGGGCGACCAAAACCTTGGTAAAACAACCCTTCTCATTTTACCAGGAGCGCATAATGAGGAAGGAAGCGGAACGTGACTTTGCCTTTTACTAGTGGAAGCAGGACATTGGGGGGCAAGCCTGAGTGACGTACATGCACATGCAAGACAAGCAGCCGTTGCATGCACATGGCTGTCATCAGAATGTGACTGAGCAATGGGCGTATATAGTAGTGCCTCAGGCCACACAAATTATGACAACCGTAAGTCATTAGCTACAAAAGTATGGAGATATGATGTAGGGATAGCAAATTTAAAACAGCAAAAAGTCAAGGACAAGGTACACATGGCACAAAACAGTTCAGTATACAACCCCATCTTACATATCTTTCCACATAATACCGGTACATGACTGTATAATGAGAAAGATAATAATTACAAGTAGCTTCGCTCGCTTCGCTCGCTCAGCTACTTCCCCTCGTTCGCCTACGTGAGTAATCCGGCGCCGGACAGCTCCCTGTGCAGAGCTGCTGCTCCCCGATTGCATCGATCCGCTTCAAACTGCTGTTCCCCGTTTCCGTCCGCTTCAGCTGCTGCCCACCGATTGCGTCCCTTCAGCTGCTGCTTGCCACTTGCGTTCGCTTCAGCTGCTCTTCCCCGATTTCAACAGCTCCCCGATTGCGTCCGCTTCGGCTGCTGCTCCCCGATTGCGTCCGCTTCGGCTGCTGCTCCCCTATTGCGTCTGTTGCTCCCCGATTGTGTCCGTATCGCGTAGCTCCCCGATTGCGTCCGCTTGTAGCCTCACCTCTTCTGGAAGATTCCAGCCCATGCCCAATGTTCGTGAGGTTCAGTACATTGAAGTACGAAGATCGCGCGTCACCAGTCTAGTCCCGCCCCACGAACATCCCACTTCCGTCACACGCACACGGACGCACATTAAAATCTGATAGGATCCGCCTGTAGCTAGTTACTCTTTGGGCATGACAAGCCCCATGCACAGAGCTACATTGGGCCTTGACAGATTTTTGCCTATCCAGTCCAGAGAATAGATCGAGTGAAATGACTTAACTATGTAGCTAAAGGCAAGTGAATACATATACAAGAGTGCAGAGTCGACCTACAAGAAGGCTTGCATGCTGGTGCACGAGCAATACAGAAGCATAATGGTACATATGGCATAATTATCAGCATAATAATAATTATAATAGCTAATTATGATATGCTTGCGGTCTTAGTGATAGCTTGACAGCTGTCGAAGGTATGATTGTTGTAAAATGGCAAGTTTACATATTAATTATGGTATAGCACCATTGATGTGGCTCATAAATATAGCTAGCTACACGTAAACTAGTACAGGCGCAAAATAAATTCAAAGTATAATCAAAATCACAGTCCATGAGCAGTCCCATATACAGGCATAAACAGAGACATATTCCACAAGTTTGAACTATCTATCTTTGAGCTGGCGTGGTGCCAATGCTTCATGTTCAGTTAGTGCGGCTGCAGCTGCAACCAACCACCACTTTCTCTGCTATTGGCCTCCACACCTCATTGCCACTTGAATCACACTCATCTTGGCGTTTCAGGATGTACACTGGAAGGATTCGGAGCTCGGAAGTATAGCAGTTGTTGTTGTTGCGCAGGCATGTGTCATCGTAATGTTTGCACCCACTGCAGTTGACACTGACTACAAATCTTGGGAATACGGAATCCCCCAAGTCTCGAACGTTCTGACTCCATGTGCACTTTGGTGCAGCATTCCGTGGGAAGCACTGTGAATCATAATTAACTAGTCGGGGTGTTAAACAGTCTGTGCTTCCCGTCAGAATATAAGGTGGGGGTGAGCCAGGGTAGGTTCTGTTACCAGGTAGTGGAACTTTGACGAGGCTGAGGCAGCCAGACAGCTGGGTGGACTGGGTAAACTGCTCCAAGAAGTACCGTTCACCTCGCTTCTTGCAGCCATTGCACTCCAGTCCTCCTTCTGTCAGACCCTCAACGATCATGTCAGTGAGTGTGGTAGCATTGACTGTCCCTCTGCCCGGACCTGTTGGAAGGCTCGCCACTACTTGCGATACAACAGTGGAAATTGTGCTGCTGTTGGCAGATGCCTGACTAGGTATTGGAATGGTGCAGGCTGTGTGCAGGCAACAAACGCACAGTGCAGCCACTACTAGCAGTGTGTTTGCTTGTGATGTCAACATGACTGCTTTAGCACACTCCTTGACTCTGAGCAGCTGAGAATAATTGTTCAACGATGAAGGTGGGTCAGTTATCTTGCTCTTGTTGTGATTGCAGCCGATGGTTGTGACTGGCACTAGCGGTCTTGCAGTTTAAATACCCGAGTGTGTGTGGTACGTTGCATAAGTTCTCCCGCTGGGGACTTTGGTACAGGTGCTGCCTGTGTCCATTATGTGGCCATGTTGCTCTTTGTTATAAGGTTTTATCACTGAATAAAACTACCAATTTCAGCATTTTAGCATTTCAATGTTTGGTAGCACATAAAGGTTGTGAAAGGAAGAGTTGCAGGAATCATAGGAATGCAGCTTTCTACTTTGTTTGCAAGGGAATTGAGCTTTGAGGGTTGTCTGAGAGATTACTCTTTCAGTTCAATGATCATTGTTAGGGTTGGAAGTTAGGAACTAAATTAACACTAAAGTTGATTGTTTTCTACGACATGACTTAAAACTGGCAACCTCATTTCCCTGTCACTGTGTACATGTAGCTGCATGCTAGTGCATACTCTTTACACCTTCTGCAGTGTGAATGATAATAGTAGTAGCCAGCGACAATAATCGTCAGGCTATCATTCTGGATGAATACCGTGCCACCTCATGTTCAACTCATCACACACACACACACACACACACACAAACACACACACACACGTATACACATACGCACACACATTTATAGCTACACACACACACACACAGACAAATACACACACACACATGCAGCTATGCACACGCACACACACACACACACACACGCACACACACACACACACACGTACACACATGTAGCTAGCTACACACAGACACACACACACACACATCATAGCTACACATGCGCCTATACACATAGCAAGTTACACACGAAGCCTCTCAACCAGCTGTAGTTGTGGATTCCTAATCACAGGACAACCACAGCCTAACCACAGTCTGATGAGGTAAACACCCAAAAGCAAGCTATGCAGTATAAATATAGAGAGAGGTTCGTAAAGGCTTACAACATCAAAGTGAAACTCAAGATTGACAATGGGGAGTGCACTAGTTATTTATTAAAGTTAGTTATTCATGTTCAGTTATATTCATGCTTTCAAAAGAGACAATGTCAGCAATTAAAGCTTGGGGCTCAATTCTTTGAACATTAAGGTATAGCTATGTCCATGTGAGTGTTCCGGAAAATGCAAAGAACTTCACTTTCACTGGACACTAATATTTAAAGCGTTCTCTTCTCTCGTGATCTCATCGCCTGCTCAATTCATTTGAATTCAGCTTCAACTAACACACAGCTGACAGTTCGGCTCACAATACAAACCACTGCACTACCGATTCATCAGAGATGGTTGCAGATACGAAATGGAAGTGTGGTTCCTTTCTATGTACAGCAATCATTCTTGCTGTTTGTGTGATACATTTTGCCACTCCTTCCCCAACTGAGCAGATGACACTTTATGACATGGCACTGGTAGCCGCAGCCAAGGCAGGAACAGGACTGTCCATGTCAAACTCAACAAATCTTGCCAAATCCATTGTCCGAGGACTGACTCGAAAGGGGATCAGTGACCACGACTGTGCTACTTGCAAGAAACGATCAGAGGAGTACCTGATACAGCAGTTCAGAAGGTGGACTTTACTGAATTGCTTGCATTTGCAGAAGATGCTGCTGCCTGGCTCAGAGGACAGCACCCCTGCTTACATCTTGACTGGGGATACCCGCTGCATTGATCATCAGTCGTACGATGATGCCTGTTTCACTAGTACTAGCTCACAGTGTTCGTGGAATCAAACACTTGAGGCTCTCACTGAATCGGACGGCGTCAGCACCTTCCCACAGTATGCGGTCAACCTTACCTGCCAAGGCTGCCCCAATGCCTATGATAATGCTTGCTTGGTACAGCGAGGAATGTGCTACTATTCAGAGAAAAGAGTCGACTTCTACGTCCTGAAACGCAGTGAGCAATGTGGTCAAGATGGCTATGAGGAGTGGCTGCCTTTGAACACAAGGAAACAGCTTACAGTTGGTTGCAGCTGCAACAGAAGCCCCACTACATAGAACTAGCAAGTGGTGAACACACACTGCAATCATCCTCATAAACTCACACACCATTTTCAGTACCATTATTATAACTACACTATGGTTGGTTTGTAGCTGTTAGTTTTACACAATTATTGCTTAACCCTTATACAAATCCATTTGAACAATTTTATATATACAAAGTCCTGGGGTAATAATTTCATTACCTAGCTATATACAGTACAATCACTAGCTGAATGATTCTTGCTCTCTAATTAATTTATACAACTGTGAAGCCAACAATTGGATTGCACTAAACACAAAAAGAATTGAAGCAATTACATAATTTTGGCCCACGTGCTCCTCTAAGCGGTCAAACACCCTGTCGTTACACTCTACAATAACATGCTTGTCTATGTCAAAGGACTGTACTTTCGTGACTGCGATTGCCATACCAATTCCGACTTCTAGTACCCTCCTGCCTTTGGATGCTGCCACACTGGCTAGCCTTTGCATATACGGGGTCTCCCATCTTTCCATCTCAGGTTCCCCAGAAAGTCGTTCTGCAATTAATGTGAACAGTTCATCGTATGGACCTGTACGGTGATGATTAGCTCAGAATCAGCCATCACCATGCAAGAAGGTGATGGCGTATCATTTCACACATTGCTGCAAATTAGAGGTCCTTGTATATAATTAATTTGGACTCCTTCAATTATTACACCCAATTATATGCATGCAGCAACCTCAATACACATCCAACTATACATAATATGCAGCAATTAACCTGAATACACATGCAGCCAACTACATATGCAGTCAACTATACATATGCAGCAGCCTGAATACACATGCAGCCAACTACATAATTATGCAGCAACCTGAATACACATGCAGCCAACTATACACATGCAGCATCCTGAATATGTCATATATCTTGTCCGGAAACAATAATTATGGGAATGAGACTATTATCAATAGCGCAGTATTAAATCTCCCAAAATTTTCAAGACATGGGAAGTTGTGTATTCCAGGAACACGTACACGCAGAAATAAATTATACTTGTGTGATGCAGCCTGGCTGCCCACTTTTCTCCCCTGCACCCTGAGAGGCCTCCCCCACACCCTAGGAGGTCTCTCCTGAAACTGAGCATGAGCCTTCTGTTTCTCTTCACTGATAAGTACACAAGCACATTATAGGCATGAATTACATGTCTCCACAGTCTTCACCCCAGCATTAATTACTTTAATGGCAAAGATATCAGGTAAGACATTGTATGTAAGTGACATAATTATTGCCACTTAGTCTGCTACGATCTGCAATTATAGCCTTCGTTCCACCAGCACAAAATGGTAATATAGCGTAACGTTAACGTAGTAGCTCTTTCCTTCATTTCAGTAGGTATAATGTTGGTTTAAATACTATAAGGTACAATTTGTGCTACAGTATATAGTTGCTCTGTAGCCCTGGTTCCAGGCTCTCCCCAAGCTTTTTCTCTGCTGCGAAGCTATATATTCACTCTTCATTCAAGTGGCACCACATAGTGTTTACAAAACTCCCAACAACATGTAATAAATATCAGGAGGTTTTGGTAATCTCAGTTGCAACTATACAAAAACTCCCAACAACATGTAATAAAGATAAGGAGGTTTTGGTAATCTCAGTTACTATGTTTAAACAGACAGACTGCAGCCAACTTTGCTATGACCTTAATTAGCTGGTTGTGAATTGCAAATAGATAATATAGCTTACGGATCAGTTTCCAATCCCGTTCCGTAAGCTATAATATCTATGGTTTAAATGTACAATTGGAGCAAGAAAGAAGCCACTGTATGGATGGTTGCGGTATTAGCTATAGAATAGTATGCAAGGCAACTATGCATATTCAACAATCAACTAATAGTTGCCATCCTACAAAATGTGTAGCTACAATTGAAAAATCAACAGAACAACTAATGAACCATTGTACTAAGTTGACTAAGTTGTCTACTTAGTTCTATCGACGTCGACACTAATCTATGCAGGTCAGTTTTCATCAAAATTGAACGTTGTAAACTGTTCAAATGGTGATGCTATTTGGTACCCGTCCTGGAAGGAGGTACCTGTATGGCACTCATTCCTTTTCAGGATATCTGCAGCAATGCCCTCCATAGCATTGTGGAACCGCTCCATATATCGTTTGGCTGTCTCCTCTGTGAAACGCTCATGAGGGTGTTTTCCAAGGTAGATCTGTGAAGTAGGAAATGAGCAGCTATACATTTTAGGAACTCAAACTTTTAACGTACCTCACCCTCACTGAATTGTGATAGCAGATGAGTCACTCCAATGCTGCCTAATGTTGTCATCTTATCCGGCAGACTGTCCAGGAGCATCTGGAGATCAGTTGTGCCCTTCCTGGTTGGTGGAGGTCGGCGCATTCCCACAGGAGCATTGGGGGAGAAACCAAACATGTCATACTGACCAAAGTTGACGGAAGCATGCTGAGCAGAACCAGTGATCATGATAAGAGTGCAGAGCTCGGTCAACTCTTCTCGTGTTTCGAACTTGTCAGGGAAGTCATGGCCTGCTGGTGCACTTTGACCAGTTGAATCACTCTGGAATGCTGGGAAGGCGGTATTGTGGATATCGTTCGCCCACTGCTGCAATTCAGGGTCACCCTTGACGTCACCATCACTGTGATAGAAGTGGTTGATGATGTCTTTTGCATAAGCCTCGATAGCCTCCCAGATTTTCAGCCCATCATCACGGTAGTAGTAGCCGGGGAGTTGGTCAGGATTGTCAACACCTCTTTCCTTCGTATTATGCTTGATGTTGGTGCAGTAGACACTGTAGGCAGCAAAAGCTCGTTTGGAAAGCTCTTCCTTCCCTTCTCCTCCAATGGCAAACAACTGATCAATAATTCCCCCCTTGTTGATCAGGGTATGTCTTGCTCGAGCATTGATGGCCATTGTATAGCGGAAATGGGGTCGAAGAAGCTTGTTGATGGGATGGGGGTCTGGCAGGTTGCGCATAGTAGCCATGGAGTAGGCCTCCATTGCAGCATGGCAGGAGAGGTATAGTGTGTTGACAGCTGATGGAACTGTGAGATGGATATAAAGGTAGCTAACAAAAAAAAACCCATCTCCATCAGAACTGCCCCCCAAACCATAACTGATTATTGACAAGCAAATAGCATGGGCTTGTTGATTTTGGGCTAACGTTAGGGACATCATTGAGCTGTTTAGGACCAGTAAAGAAAGTTCTCTTCAAAGCACTGGAGGTAGCTAAGCAGTAAGTATCCAATAAACATGCATGAAGTCACCAAATTCAGGAATTGACTACACCTGTCCTACAACACCAACAACTAACAATTGACTTGAAAACCCATACTGGTCAATTATATAGCTGGCTAATCAGTTATTGGTCACAGCCTTAAGGTAGGAAGCACGGCATCGGCGAAATCGCGCAATTTTGCTCATGAATAATTAATGAGATGACGTCACTTGCATACGGTTATTTAGAGTTATTCATCTGTTTACGTTTTCCCATGGCGGCAACCGGAATAAACAAGGGGGGCTTCTTTCTTTGATGCGGCTAGCGGCCCTTTCGAGTTTCAAATCGGTACTCTGATGTGGCCGTGCGGTACTTTGAAGATTTGTTTGAACACTCTTTTTTTTTTTTTTCTTTTTTTTTTTTTTTAAGTAAGAAGCTATTCTAGCTGATTGAATGTGGCGATGGGCTATCTGTGTGTGAATAGCTAGGTGGAGTGAGCAGGAATGTTTGTGGGTCTGCTGAAGTGGCCGAAGAACAGCCTGGAAAGTGAACAGCCTCCGACAGCTCCCTGGCCAAGGTACTCTAGAGAGTTGACCTTTCGGCATTACAGGCCCCGCCCATTTTCGTGTTAGGGCGAATTTGGCTGGTTTGGTAGCTGGACTGGGCTGGTGAGAGGGAGTAGATGTGTGGCCAAAACTCGGTAACCGAGAGGTGAACGTGGAAAAGCATCCCTATTTTTGCAGGGGGTAGGTTGACCTTTTGGAAACTGGCCTTGGCTTGAGTCGGTTTTAGTTGGTGTGCGTGGAATTTTTTTTGAAAGCCTAGGGTAGCCAAACCTCTGTTTTTGAGGGTGGCAGTGAGTTTTGGGCTGTAGCCTGCAAGTGAGGAGAGCAGGTGGTAAATCCATCCGTAGTTTTGGGGCCTGTTTTGTGTGTGTATTGATGATGGGGTCAGAGTGTGGGTGGGGCCTTGGAGAGGGTCCAAATTTTCAGTTTCGTAGAGGGCCTTAAAATTGAGTTTTAGGGCATTTTCAAGCAGAGGGAGCAGTTTGATGCAAAGTATTGCTGAAACTTGTGTACGCTTTGATGCTGCCCATTTATCCATCAACTTGGTTTCGGAGATCGCGGTACCCATGTTTACTACCTTAAGGGCCATCTGAAGGCTTTAATTAGGCTAGTGCAATGACAAATCCTAACACTGGAGTTTGGCCTAACTCTGTAGATCCTAGCCCTATGAATATCATTAACCCTGATCTGGGTTAGGGTGATCCCACTAACCTTGGTGTGCCTATGAATCTCATTAAAACCCAGTGGGCATGGGATAGAACCCAGTCTTTCTGTCTGCTCATGAATAATAATGAGTTGGGATTAGATAGCTCCATGCTGTGCTCGTGAGCTTGTTGGACTTTAGTCAGCTGTCCGATGGGAGGGTTGGCTTATGTTGATGCTCATGAATATCATTAGTGACCACCTGTCAGATCTTTGGTGGTGTAGCATGGGGTTGAAAGCATTGTGTGTTGTGTGATGCACTATTCGTAAATTCACCCTGAGACTCCACTCTCTCCTAACCCAGACAACCAGGGATCATGAATATCATTAGCCCTAAATTGGGACTCATGACTGGTATTGTTGTCCAAATTGACGTCAATGAATCTCATTAAAGCCTTCAGCTTTGGCTGAGATTCAGCTTGTCTGTCAGCTTCATGAATAAGTAATGAGCCATTTTCAGGTAGCCGTGTGTAGCAATCGTGAGCAAGATTGCCTTTAGTTTGCTGTTTGGAGGGAAGTTTGGCTTGTGTTGACTCTCATGAATATCATTAGTGATGTGCTTTCAGTTCCCATGTAGTGTGGTTTGGGTTCAAGTGAAGGCTAGTAAGCTGGAATATTCATGAGTTTTAGTTAGGGGTTTGGGTTAAGGTAGGAAGCACGGCATCGGCGAAATCGCGCAATTTTGCTCATGAATAATTAATGAGATGACGTCACTTGCATACGGTTATTTAGAGTTATTCATCTGTTTACGTTTTCCCATGGCGGCAACCGGAATAAACAAGGGGGGCTTCTTTCTTTGATGCGGCTAGCGGCCCTTTCGAGTTTCAAATCGGTACTCTGATGTGGCCGTGCGGTACTTTGAAGATTTGTTTGAACACTCTTTTTTTTTTTCTTTTTTTTTTTTTTTAAGTAAGAAGCTATTCTAGCTGATTGAATGTGGCGATGGGCTATCTGTGTGTGAATAGCTAGGTGGAGTGAGCAGGAATGTTTGTGGGTCTGCTGAAGTGGCCGAAGAACAGCCTGGAAAGTGAACAGCCTCCGACAGCTCCCTGGCCAAGGTACTCTAGAGAGTTGACCTTTCGGCATTACAGGCCCCGCCCATTTTCGTGTTAGGGCGAATTTGGCTGGTTTGGTAGCTGGACTGGGCTGGTGAGAGGGAGTAGATGTGTGGCCAAAACTCGGTAACCGAGAGGTGAACGTGGAAAAGCATCCCTATTTTTGCAGGGGGTAGGTTGACCTTTTGGAAACTGGCCTTGGCTTGAGTCGGTTTTAGTTGGTGTGCGTGGAATTTTTTTTGAAAGCCTAGGGTAGCCGAACCTCTGTTTTTGAGGGTGGCAGTGAGTTTTGGGCTGTAGCCTGCAAGTGAGGAGAGCAGGTGGTAAATCCATCCGTAGTTTTGGGGCCTGTTTTGTGTGTGTATTGATGATGGGGTCAGAGTGTGGGTGGGGCCTTGGAGAGGGTCCAAATTTTCAGTTTCGTAGAGGGCCTTAAAATTGAGTTTTAGGGCATTTTCAAGCAGAGGGAGCAGTTTGATGCAAAGTATTGCTGAAACTTGTGTACGCTTTGATGCTGCCCATTTATCCATCAACTTGGTTTCGGAGATCGCGGTACCCATGTTTACTACCTTAATCTCTTGCAACTGACAAAGCTATCAAGTCTCAGCAGTGCCAACACTCCCTAAGCACAAAACATTTTGTACAGCTCTCACATGGACATCTGGTTTCTGAGGCCAGAATCTTACTCTTTGGCACTACAGTGTTTTAGATCACTGTATTACAATTAATGTGTACAAATGGATGGGTCATTACCACATTACCTGAGCATGGGCACTTTGGTAGTAAATCTTGGCCACTAGCCAATCCATCAAGTTGTCACTTGGTAGAAAGATGGGGTTTTCATCTCCATGCTGCTGTTTCAGCTGGATGGCGATTTACCATTACCTGAGCATATATATATGCGTGTACAAAGTCGCAACCACTCGAGCTCTACTCAGCATCTGCATGGCCGGCGCATGACGCTCGCGCGCGCTAGCTGCGCGTGCCACGTCACGCGTAATCCAATTAATGGTCGCACACCTACTTACATATTCATCAAAGTTAGTGAAGCTCTGCAAATTCCACAGCGACAAAACCATGTATAGGTTTGATTCCAGACCCTCCTCCGCGTGCGAGGGTCTGGCTGCGCCAGACTAGGCGGCAACCGGAATAAACAAGGGGGGCTTCTCTCTTTGATGCGGCTAGCGGCCCTTTCAAGTTTCAAATCGGCACTCTGATGTGGTCGTGCGGTACTTTGAAGATTTGTTACAACACTCTTTTTATTAATTTTTTTATTTTATTTTTTTAAGTAAGAAGCTATTCTAGCTTATTGAATGTAGCGATGGGTTATCTGAGTGTGAATAGCTAGGTGGAGTGAGCAGGAATGTTTGTGGGTCTGCTGAAGTGGCCGAAGAACAGCCTGGAAAGTGAACAGCATCCGACAGCTCCCTGACCAAGGTACTCTAGAGAGTTGACCTTTCGGCATTACAGGCCCCGCCCATTTTCGTGTCAGGGCGAATTTGGCTGGTTTGGTAGCTGGACTGGGCTGGTGAGAGGGAGTAGATGTGTGGCCAAAACTCTGTAACCGAGAGGTGAATGTGGAAAAGCATCCCTAGTTTTGCAGGGGGTAGGTTGACCTTTTGAAGAGTGCCCTTGGCTTGAGTCGGTTTTAGTTGGTGTGCGTGGAATTTTTTTTGAAAGCCTAGGGTAGCCAAACCTCTGTTTTTGAGGGCGGCAGTGAGTTTTGGGCTGTAGCCTGCAACTGAGGAGAGCAGGTGGTAAATCCATCTGTTTTGTGTGTGTATTGATGATGGGGTCAGAGTGTGGGTGGGGCCTTGGAGAGGGTTCAAATTTTCAGTTTAGTAGAGGGCCTTAAAATTGAGTTTTAGGGCGTTTTCAAGCAGAGGGATCAGTTTGATGCAAAGTATTGCTGAAACTTGTGTACGCTTTGATGCTGCCCTTTTATCCATCAACTTGGTTTCGGAGATCGCTGAACCCATGATTCCTACCTTAATATGGGCATAAAGGATCAATGAATCTCATTAAAAATCGGCAAACCATCCCAAAGTGGCACACAGTGCAAGTCTAGGCCGTTTTGAGGGCCCATTCTCACCAACTACGAATCTCATTAAGCCCCATTGACGTCTGTAGGCGTCATTTAGACCCTATGCACTTGTAGGGCTTCCCGTCAGTCCAAAAAGTGACCAAAAGAGCTTCAGAGGGCCCAGGGACAACTTTGAGGGCCGAACTCAAAAATTTGGTCAGATTTCGGCGCGCCTCCCCCACTAAACGTACAAGCGGGGGGGTATCGAAAGAGGGGGCGGCAGCCCCCCCTTTGCATGTCGTGGGCGTTTTTATTTTATTTTAATGAGATTCATTGACCCGAGGATTTTTGATTCTAATGATATTCATAGACCCCAACCAGGGCCTCAAGAAAACATGCAAATTGGTGGTGTAAGGTGTGCCATCAGTCAGATCTGGCCCAAGTTTAGGGAAATGCTGGGCGAAAATCCGGCTGACATCCACCTTTGACCTCCGATTGCTGGGCTTGTGGGGGGTCATGAATATCATTAACGGTATTGCCAGAGGGGTCTCTCCATGCATGCGGGCCCCACCGAGTTTGGCCGCTGAGGAGCGAATGCTGTGGGAGAGGAGTACCTACGAAAGTGGTGTGCGCTGAATGCATGAAAATGTGTTGTCTTGGTGGGAAGAATTCGGTAGTTAAAGGGTTAAGGTAGCTATAGCTATGTCCACAGATTTCTATGTGAGTGTTCCGGAAAATGCAAACCTTTTTGGGTAACTTCACTTTCACAGGACACTAGTATTTATAGCGTTCTCTTCTCTTGTGATCTCATCGCCTGCTGAATTCACTTGAATTCAGCATCTACTAACACATAGCTGACAGTTCGGCTCACAATACAAACCACTGTAGCTACTTAACTGATTCATCAGAGATGGTTGCAGATATGAAATGGAAGTGTGGTTCCTTTCTATGTACAGCAATCATTCTTGCTGTTTGTGTGATACATTTTGTCACTCCTTCCCCAACTGAGCAGATGACACTTTATGACATGGCACTGGTAGCCGCAGCCAAGGCAGGAACAGGACTGTCCATGTCAAACTCAACAAGTCTTGCCAAATCCATTGTCCGAGGACTGACTCGAAAGGGGATCAGTGACCACAACTGTGCTACTTGCAAGAAACGATCAGAGGAGTACCTGATACAGCAGTTCAGAAGGTGGACTGCACTAAATTGCATGCATTTGCAAAAGATGCTGCTGCCTGGCTCAGAGGACAGCACCCCTGCTTACATCTTGACTGGGGATACCCGCTGCATTGATCGTCAGTCGTACGACGATGCCTGTTTCACTAGTACTAGCTCACAGTGTTCGTGGAGTCAAACACTTGGGGCTCTCACTGAATCGGATGGCGTCAGTACCTTCCCACAGTATGCAGTCAACCTTACATGCCAAGGCTGCCCCAATGCATACGATTAAATGCTTGCTTGGTACAGCGAGGAATGTGCTACTATTCAGAGAAAAGAGTCGACTTCTACGTCCTGAAATGCAGTGAGCAATGTGGTCAAGATGGCTATGAGGAGTGGTTGCCTTTGAACTCAAGGAAACAGCTTACAGTTGGTTGCAGCTGCAACAGAAGACCCACTACATAGAATTAGGCAAGTGGTGAACACACACTGCAATCATCATCATAAACTCCCAGACTATAGCTGCCATTATTATAACTATACACTTGGTTTCTGTATTAGTATTGCTTGACCCTTAACCATAATAGCTAATTATATTATGTAGTATGTCAAGACAAGTCTATAGCAACAACTACCCTTCTTTCCCTCCCTAGCATGTTATACGCTAGCATTGGAGTCGGATTGTCGGCCCAGTGGGAAAAGTTTGTCTGTTTGAATACACATGCAGTCAACCTGAGAACTCCTTGGCTACACCCCAACGAGTTCTCAGATTGGCTGCTCATAGTGTCTGTGCTGTGGCTACCTTTTGCTCCAACTGCATGTGTATTCAGACAGACAAACTATATTCAAAATTCATCACTCTAACAAGGTTTGGATGCAGTTCAAATGTGTAGTTGGAGTGGGAAAGAAGTCACTGTATGCACGTAAACACATCACAAGAGCTCATGCCACAAAGGATAATACACAACAAGACCAGCTGGATTTGACGCAGTTTTAAATTTAAATCAGTATACATAAGGGAGACCATCACTAGATCTAGCTATAGAGGAATACTAACAGTCTATAAACCCACTCCTGAGTCCATTTGAACCCAAGTGAACCCTTTTACTGAGTACACAAAGGTGGGACTATTGTAGCACTGGCTTCTGCTGGTTTGAATGTGTTCTTGGTCTTAGCAGTAATTCAAAAGGAAGTGAATAGCTATGTGTACATGACTGTAGTCCACATGCCCACAAGATAGTTATGCAGTCAAGACAGCTGCACTATAAAAACTTTGCACTCACTCAAACATGTTGGAAGTCGCCTGAGAATGGATAGTTGTTGTTTGCTGCATCTTGAAGGAAATAGCATGCAAGCTAGGAAGCGAATAAACAGAGCCCAGGAACCACTTAAGGTTGTATTACGCACTCATACGCAGGGCAGAAATGTTCACCTTCGATTATAGCAGAGATTTTTGTCAGTGGTTTTGCTTCAAATCTGGACTCTAGCTACATATTCTATTGCAGAGACTGCATGGTCCTTATGTACTCCTAGTATCTAGTCCAGAAACAATATGCATAAGCACTTTATAAACATGATTTACATGGGTGATGTATATACACCTGTAGATCATGCCTTCAAAGGACTTTAATCTCCACATTCTTAAGCTTCACCCAGGCCGTAGGCGCTCTAATTAGTGACATATTGCCACTCAGTCTGCTATGATCTGCAATTACAGTCTTTCCTTCATTCCACTAGCACATAATGCTACTATCAGCTTGGGGGAGAGTCTGGGACCGAGGCTAGTAGCTCTGCTAAGTATATATTCACAAGTGGCACCGTGTTTACAAAAACTCCCGACAACATGTATATCATTGGGGTTTTGGCTTGACTTGGTATTACATCTCAGTTGCAGTTCACTACGTAGTAATATCTATGGTTTAAATGTACAATTGGAGCAAGATAGAAGCCACTGTATGAATGGTTGGGGTATTAGCTATAATTATAATAAAATGCAAGGAAACTATGCATATTCAACAGCTTTTGTAATTCACTATAATGGTTGCCATCCTACAAAAATGTGTACAATTCAAAAGTCAACAGAACAAAAAAAATGAACCATTGTACAATAGCGGTCCACTTAGTTCTATCAACACTAATCTATGCAGGTCAGTTTTCATCAAAGTACATCGTAAACTGTTCAAATGGTGATGCTATTTGGTACCCGTCCTGGAAGGAGGTACCTGTATGGCACATCTAAGGACTCATTCCTTTTCAGGATATCTGCAGCAATGCCCTCCATAGCATTGTGGAACCGCTCCATATATCGTTTGGCTGTCTCCTCTGTGAAACGCTCATGAGGGTCTTTTCCAATGTAGATCTGTGAAGTAGGAAATGAGCAGCTATACATTTAGGAACTTAAGTACTGTTCTTTCAAACTTATAACGTACCTCACCCTGACTGAATTGTGATAGTAGATTAGTCAATCCAATGCTGCCTACTGTTGTCATCTTATCCGGCAGACTGTCCAGGAGCATCTGGAAATCAGTTGTGCCCTTCCTGGTTGGTGGAGGTCGGCGCATTCCCATAGGAGCATTGGGCGAGAAACCGTACATGTCATACTGACCAAAGTTGACGGAAGCATGCTGAGCAGAACCAGTGAACATGATAAGAGTGCAGAGCTCGGTCAACTCTTCTCGTGTTTCGATCTTGTCAGGGAAGTGATGGCCTGCTGGTGCACTTTGCAATGCTGGGAAGGCGGTATTGTGGATATCGTTCGCCCACTGCTGCAATTCAGGGTCACCCTTGACGTCACCATCACTGTGATAGAAGTGGTTGATGATGTCCTTTGCATAAGCCTCGATAGCCTCCCAGATTTTCAGCCCATCATCACGGTAGTAGTAGCCGGGGAGTTGGTCAGGATTGTCAACACCTCTTTGCTTCGTATTATGCTTGATGTTGGTGCAGTGGACATTGTAGGCAGCAAAAGCTCGTTTGAAAAGCTCTTCCTTCCCTTCTCCTCCAATAGCAAACAACTGATCCATGATTCCCCCCTTGTTGATCAGGGTAGCCCTTGCTCGAGCATTGATGGCCATTGTATAGCGGAAATGGGGTCGAAGAAGCTTGTAGATGGGATGGGGGTCTGGCAGGTTGCGCATAGTAGCCACGCCGTAGGCCTCCATTACAGCATGGCAGGAGAGGTAGTGTGTTGACAGTTCATGGAACTGTGGGATGGATATAACAGTAGCAAAAACTTAGCTTTACTTGGAACAAAACCGTTGACTCCATTAGAACTGCCATAACTGATTATTGACAAGCAAATAGCTGGCACGTAATTGATTAATTGGGTTTGTTGATTTTTAACTAACGTTAGGGACTTCATTGAGCTATTTAGGACCAGTTCTCTTCAAAGCACTGCATGGAGGTCTCACAATTGGATTAAGCAACTCAAGTATCCAATAAACAGGCATGAAGTCACCAAATTCAACCACATAAAACAGGAATTGAATACATGCACCTGTCCTACAACACCAACGACCAACAAGTGACTTGAGAACCCATACTGGTGAATTAGCTGGTTAATCAGTTATTGGTTACAGCCTTAATCTCCCAACTGACAAAGCTATCAAGTCTCAGCAGCAGATATGTGTGGCTTATAATATTATCTGAGGCCAGAATCTTACTCTTTGGCACCCTACAGTGTTTTAGATCACTGTATTACAATTAATGTGTACAAATGGATGGGTCATTTACCATTACCTGAGCATGGGCACTTTGGTAGTAAATCTTGGCCACTAGCCAATCCATCAAGTTGTCACTTGGTAGAAAGATGGGGTTTTCATCTCCATGCTCCTGTTTCAGCTGGATGGCGATTGGCACCAGCTGGTTGGATCCATTCACATAGAGCAGACAGATGGGAGCACCGCAGAAGTAGCCTGTGCGACATGGCAGGTTTTCCATGATCTTGAGGTTGCAGATGTAGACTTTGCCTGCCTACATGTGTGTACAGATGGAGTGGGTATGCCAATCTAAATTAATAGTACTGTGCAGTCTAGAGACTAGAGTCACTACACAATCATCACATGACGGTAGACACACAAAACTAGCTAAACAATTCATCATATCACCAACCTTCATCTCATGCTCTAAAGTGTGGCCTCCATTGAGAAACCCCTTCACCATCTCGTTAGTAACGGGAAAGGTGGGAGGCAGGGATGTGCCGGATGACACTTTTTGATCATCTCGAGGTCTGGGATGACACTTTTCGATCACCACTGGATTCACTCCATTCAGCATCTGTCGCCCAAACTCCACATCCATCTCCCAGCGTGAGGCCACATAGACAGGCACTTCAGGGTGACCCAGGTATTTGGCCCATTCTTCGTACTCATGAAGGCTGTCACAGGACTCAGTGACATAATGCACACCAAGTGTGACTACCGCTTTCAGAGCATCTTCGGTGAAGTCGAAATTCTTGACACGTTGAAATTTCTCATCAGGGGGAAGGTGTTCCACTGAGCTGTCGATGTAAGATGGTAGCTGCTTCTCAGGATACATTTTCCACTGGTACAGCTCACGCCTCTGCTCAAGCTGCTTCCTCCTCTGATCCAGTAGAATTGGATCATTTGCAACGTCCTTCACGGTGGCTGATATAACATTACAGGGAGGATAAACATTCACTGCATGGATGAATTGTTTGTTATTCCTGTTGCAGATGAGTGAACTAACTGATGACTGGCAGAGAGAGACCACTATTTTATTACCCACGCGCATGCGCAAGGGGTTAAGCAATCGGTTCTGTCCATCTGTCAGTTTGTCAATCAGTCCCAAAAATATTGAAATTTTCCTTAAACATGTGATTTAAGGGGTTTGGAGACCTCCCTAAGACATGCACAATAGTCTTATCTTGGCGTTTGTCTGCATGACTGAGTCCAAACAATTCTTTACGCTGTCATTTCCAGCTAGATCTTATTATCGGCTATTAAAACGGAAGCCATTTTCAGTACAAATCTGCTCACTCATATGCAACTCAAATAACAGACAATTTGCATGACAATTTCTTGTAGCTATAATAGTTAGCCTGCAGAAATAGCGTAGCCTATGTATCATTCACTACATTTTAAGAAGTTACCATGAAGAGAGGGTTGTTTAATTTGTCCTGGCAGACAATGTGGAATTCTGTACTTCAGGGCAAATATTTCCCACTGAGAGCTAGTCGTATAGCTATTTGTGTAGTGGATTTTTTTGCACCATGTTATGCACACTACATTGGGAGTACTAACTTTACAGCAATTTCTTACTGGTGTGGGCTGTGCAGCTGACATGATCTCCCGGGCCAATCCAGTGGTCACACGGGAAATCCTCGTTTGTATTCGACTGGAAGTTGTGAACAATCACAAAGTCGACATACCAGAGTGGGTCGCAGGAACTCAGAATCTCATGATTGCCGACAACTACCACTAGTACCTCCCCTAAATCAGCATCACTCTCAATCACAAGATCGTCGTATTTCTTCCTCATGAAGCTTCCCTCCAATTCTGTCAGGAGGTCGGTCAATTTCACCTTCCCCGATTCAGCATGTCTACCAATCAGCTTGATGTACACCCCCTTCCAGAAGTCACCACCAGCACCCTCAGCTGATCCTGTCACAATCCTCACTCCATAGTAGTATTTGCCACCTGCATGGTTAGCATTGTGAGAGAATGGATTGATGATAAATGCATGCTGTTCAGTCAGTAGGTAGCTAGCACGGAATTGCAAGTCTTCTGTGTTTAAACTATATCTAAGCCTATTTGTATATAGTTTAGCTACATACCAATACCATCAAGAGTTCATAACAATAAGAGTGTGCAACTGCCATATGGGTTCCACTGCCGCCATCTCCGCAGTATGACCTAGTCAATCAGGGCCGTCTCTATTCGGTGGACTGGACTCGGGACTGGACTCGGGACTGGACGGTGGGACTGGACGGTGGGACTGGACTCACAGAAAGTTGCGCTCATCATTTTGAAGCATCAAAACACTACTACATACTTACATGACATGAATGGCATTCGGGGTAGCCGACCATGACTCGATATCAGCCGTTCCAGCAGCCTTTTCTGTCAGAGCGTTGTGCGCCAACGATGCACTGAACCGGCTCGTTCCCAGACTGAAATGGTCTGGGGACAAGAACAATGAATAATTATAGGCCGACTTCGTTTCGGTGCGAATTCGTGATCTGACGACGACTTCGAGGAACACATGGCGGTCATTGCTAGCAAACTCTCGTATACCAAGTGGTACAACCATTTCGCAGCTTCTTGAACTGTTTCTAGGCATGCTGCTGCCAAGTTTGGCTGGCACTTCCGTTCCTGCTTTCCGCCTGCCTGTGCTGTAGAGCTGGTTTTGCATGGTAGGACCACGGCAGGCTGTCTACACGGTGACAGCTGTGTTGGTACACCTCGCGTACTTGGTAAGCTATTAGCTATAATAGTGCTGTTCCGCAATTTCCTGTTTTCTGGCCTTCAGAAATGACGAGCGCAACTTTCTGTGAGTCCAGTCCCACAGTCCAGTCCCGAGTCCAGTCCACCGAATAGAGACGGCCGTCAATCAGTGCGGTCTACATGTACATGTCCATAAGGCTGTGTAAACCCTGTAGTATTCATATATAGTTTCACACATGGCAGGAGCGTGCAGCTGCTACTACTTACACAGCCTTATATACATGTACATGTAGACCACGCTGATTGACTAGGTCATACTGCCGAGATGGCGGTAGTGGAACCCATATGGCAGTTGCACACTCTTATTGTTATGAACTCTTGATACCATGTATTGGTATGTCATATACCATACCAGAATGCCTAGCAGAGCAAACAAACAGTCGAGATAGCTAGCTAGATATGTTGTGGCTGTCAAAAGGATGAAGTAGCTATCGGGCATTTACCTCGGAAGGTATCGCGTGTTTGCTAGCTGTTGCTGAGGAGAGGCGGTATCATTCACTGTAGAATAAGCGAAGGCCGAAGCGATCTACCACCAGGAATGCTAGATAACCTGTGCCAGGTTATTTTCTGCTGGCCATAATAGTTATTCGTTGCTGTTATGTCCATTGTAGTATATATTTCGTGCGTTAAATTTTCGTGGTTGAGGACAACATATTTCAATTTCTCAACCTACGTATATGAATCACCAGTGCATGCATGTGTACTCGAGAGATGGAGGATGATCTTGCGAGACAGTTCGAGCGAAAGTGAAAACAAAGACCCAGCGCCTCAGAAAAAGACTACTTGAAGCTGATAGGGTAAGCTAAGAAAGAAGAAAGGTGACCGCAGCAAGCCCACTCGATGTTTTCTCACTCTAGACTATACAGTGTAGTTGCGTGCGTTCCTCCTATTCTTTCTCTTTCGCGAGCGAGTAAGTTAACTATAGCCTAGGAACGTACCACACACTCAGACTGTGCACGCACCTCCCTCGCTTCCCGACGCTAATTCAGTGCGGACAACCCAGAACCAATCAACAATACGGTAGATAGGAAATTTTAATATTTCGTGTGTAAATTTTTCGCGCCGTTACATTTTCGTAGTATAGGTCATCAACGAAATTTTTTTATCGATCATTGTGTCAAGAATGGAGACGTACGAACGAGCTGCTGCTATGCCATGGTCACTGGCGTACCGACCAATTTCGAAGCGTACGGCCCGCGCTTCTTTCCTTCCGCTTCGGCCCGCTTGTCCACTGTGTCGATTCGAGCACCTCCCGATTCGCTGAGGCAATACCTCGCGAAGGAACGGAGAGCGACAGAGATATTTTGGGATCGGGGAGTCCATCTGCGGGCTTGAAGAATCGCAGAAGGACCGTGAGCGCAGCACAGGTGAATATTCAGTACTAGTTTACACGTAGCTAACCATAAAAATCATTCGTTGCTGTTAGTATCCGTTGTAAATTAATTTTCGTGTGTTGAATTTTCGCGGTTGAGGGCAACTACGAAAATATTTTAACAACAAACATTTCCCGATCTACGGTATATGACAGCTCCAATATACTTCTACCAGCGGCTCCAAGCCACACGGAGTAAATAAGGACCTACGGAAGGGTCGCTTCAACTGACAATAATATATGTAAGAAGGGATGCGAAAATTCCAACGTTAACGTTTTTGAAAACAGTACTAGTATGCAACATTTCCAAGATAGCTCCTGTATGGACTATCTTACCTTTGAAATCCTTCGGCCGGAGTTGGAAGGCAGGGAGATCCTGGGCATCGGGTTCGTCTTGCTCGTAGCCACTAGTTTCGTGCCTGCAAGCTCGACACTTCGTCTCCTGAACTCCGTGATCGCTAGACATTCTGCGCACTCCAGTTTGCGCTTCAAATTTGCAATCTCTAGGAGACCTACGCTGTATTTATAGCTACTTCCGATTACAGGAAGTAGTTAGCTATAGTTATGCCAACGGTAAAAATAAAATTACGTGTCACTATTAGGGGGCGGATATTACACTCCTGGTATAGAGAAAATTGTGCCGCTTAATGTATTTTAAATAATCTAAATAATAGGGTTTTGTACATTGTTTTTTTGTTGTTGTACATGTATTACATGGGCATAATATTATGTTTGCAACAAAAAAACCACAAAAAAAATCTAAATAATTAATAAATGTTTGACTATTTCCGAATGGCCTACAAAGATTCTGACTACACCGTCGTGATCGCTATGATGCAGTGACACAAAATCAAAATAATTGTGCTGAAACTCACCTTGGTGTTAGAGATATGAACGCTTTTGTCTCGCCGTTGGCCGCCATTGCTCGAGCGCTCTCTTCGACTTCCGGTGGCAGTACCGTTGTTAGGAAAGGCACACGAAGATTCTGACCACACGGCCGTGATCGCTGTCGTTCACTGACGCTTACATGCCGAAACTCACCGTGCTGGCTAAGTTGTGAGTGCTGTAATAATGTCTTGTCTTCCTTTTGGTCGCCATTGCTCGCGATTGACTGAGCGTGGTTGCCACGTGGCATGTGCGTTAATTGGAACGAATCGCAATACTTAGCTTGCGCTACGGCGAGTCGCAGCTGGGGTTGCAATGTAGGAATGGTTTTATTCGGTACTTGAGAGCACTCTGGTCTTCCCTATGTATAGCTATCATGATACTCACATGATGTGTGATAATTGGAACAAACTGTCACGCTTAGCTTGTGCTACCGTTTGGCCGCGGCTACCAGGAGTGCGGTTGCCCCTCGATATATATACATATACATAGAGTCGGTAGACTCTGTATGGTCGCCTAGAAATTGACTTAAAATTGTAAAAAATCCCATCGGTTACCCATGGGACTGATTTAAGTCACCCTTCCCATGGGTGTCTCATGGGACTGATTTAAGTCACCAGAACCCATGGGACACCCATGGGAGCATTTTAAGTCAATATGGTTGACTTAAGTTGCCATGAAGATATACTGTGCATAGTATTACTCATTCATTCATACTATATATTGTGTAAATTTAATGGAATGCAATCATTCCCAACGCGGAAATAATTAATGTCACGTGATGTGTATCCTTTTATAAAGGCTTTTACTGTGTTTTATAAGCTTCAGAGAAGTCAAACAGAACTCTACAGAGTGAACAAGGGATAGAGAAAGGCTCTGTGCTGTAAATTTAAACTTGTGTATGTTCTTGAGAAGCGTTACAGTACAGTTTATACTGAGCGCTTACCGTTAATTGTTTCTGTGTGCCGTCTTTAGCTTTTCTCGTTGACAGGAAGGTGCAGCTCTAGAAGTGCCTCGATATTTATGAAGCCTAAGGTTCGCTGCACCTCCGTAGTTAGTGTTGTATTTCTACTTCCAAGCGTTCAGAAGAAAACGTGGCCAATAAGTCAGTTTCACGATCGAGGCGATCGGCGATCATCTTGGCTTCTGGCGCTCATCACGCTCCGCCCGTTGATAGCCTCCGGACAAAACCACATAATTAGTAGGGGGAGGCCCCAACCTAACCACAGACTAGCCTCGTTCCCAGGCCGTCTGCCAGTCGCGCGCGCACCGCATACGTGACCTTTGAACCCTTATCAGATAGCTGGCAGAAGGCCCGGTACCACTCCTACGTTCACGGGCTAACGGCAGGTTTCCTAGCGAGTTATTGTTGGCTTTTACGCTACCGTGGTGGACCACTGGAGGCGTCAGGTATGGAACTCCTTGTTGTACGGTTGTAGTAGCCTAGGTAACTACAATAGCTTTAAGTAGTATGGTAAGCTACTGTAGAGGTAATACCTCTACAGTAGCTTACCAAGCGGCGCAGGCTTGGTAAGACTTACGCCTGAGTAGTCAAACGTTAGTGCATGCTGTATGTGCCGTTAGCGCTGAGTTGGCATCAAGTTGCTGTCTTCGTGGTATCAATATAAACTCGAAAGCATACTTGTAGTCGAGTAGCTTTACAACCGTGTCCACTTAACTTGTAAATGACGTAGGAGTGGTACCAGGCCTTCTGTCAGCTATCTGACAAGGGTTCAAAGGTCACGTATGCGGTGCGCGCGCGACTGGCAGACGGCCTGGGAACGAGGCTAACCACAGACCGGATACAAGAGCTGTGGCTATTTGGCCATGGGCGTTGTAACGCTAAAGCGTATCCATGACGCGTATCCGCGTCTACCGCGCTTCGCGTAGTGCACGTACGTGACGCGTATACGCGTCTATCGCCTATAATCGGTTAAGTCAAGTCATTGAAGAGTATGCCCCTGTCGTCTCACACCATCAGAGTAAGTCCCTGCCAATCACCTATAGTCGCGTTTAGAGAATGACTTAAAATGGTCCCATGAGTAACACACTGCATGCTGTGGGGCCATCTTAAGTCAAGTAATTTAAGAGTATGCTCCTGTCGTCAATATTCATCAGTGTCAGTTACTACTGGCCGGTCTAAGTACGCATAAACACAGCAGCCCCACCTCCAGATGATTACAAGCGTTGCAGCCCCACCTCCAGAGTATTGCCGTGCAGCCCCACCTCTAGACGATTGCAGTGCTGCAGCCTAGCCTCGGGTATTGAAGTGCAATATTTTGTTCCAGTTCAATTACACCTATCTCACATTTTTAGTTATAAACCACACAACGATGACAGTGACAGTGACTTCAGAGGACAGGTAAAGTATAATCATGTGTGCATGATAGTTACTACGATTACGTATGCACTTTTGGTTTTAGGATCAACGAAACTCACATACGTTGATCCTAAAACCAAAAGTGCATACGTAATCGTAGTAACTACCATGCACACATGATTATACTTTACCTGTCCTCAGTTCGCCCTATTATAATAATTTCTGCCTTTCCAAAGAGTGTCATGTTTGGAGGTTTGTACACAATGGTTACTGCATTGTCAGCCCTAATAATATTAATTGTGTACAAACCTCCAAACACGACACTCTTTGGAAAGGCAGTTGAGATGAAATTCAAAGTGGCATCTGGAAAGACAGAGTGGTTCAAGGGTCAGATTACTAAGTATGATGGGCTGACAACAGGTTAATTGAACTATGAAGAGAATTTCAAACCGTAATTACCAACCATTATCCCTAGTTTTGCAGGGGGTAGGTTGACCTTATGGACGCTTGAGTCGGTTTTAGCTGGTGTGCGTGGAATTTTTTTTGAAAGCCTAGGGTAGCCAAACCTCTGTTTTTGAGGGCGGCAGTGAGTTTTGGGCTGTAGCCTGCAAGTGAGGAGAGCTGGTGGTAAATCCATCCTTAGTTTTGGGCCTGTTTTGTGTGTGTATTGATGATGGGGTCAGAGTGTGGGTGGGGCCTTGGAGAGGGTCCAAATTTTCAGTTTCGTAGAGGGCCTTAAAATTGAGTTTTAGGGCATTTTCAAGCAGAGGGAGCAGTTTGATGCAAAGTATTGCTGAAACTTGTGTACGCTTTGATGCTGCCCATTTATCCATCAACTTGGTTTCGGAGATCGTGGTACCCATGTTTCCTACCTTAAATCAGTCCCATGAGACACCCATGGGAAGGGTGACTTAAATCAGTCCCATGGGTAACCCATGGGATTTTTTACACTTTTAAGTCAGTTGCTGCACAACCTCCATAATACGTCCATAATACGTCCACTACGCCACTTGCACGTGACGAGTTTTACCCCCCGCTGCAAGCGCAAAACGCTGGGTGATAAGGTCTGGGAACGAGGCTACACAAAGCATGCTTCGTGTACTTGGTGCACAGCCAGCTAAGTGCACTGATTAGCCTCGTTGCCAGTCTTCCCCGGCTTTTTTCACTTGCACCGCTATATATATAGCTGCTAGTAAAAAAAGCTGGGGAAGACTGCTGTATGGGAATGAGGCTATGCATAGTGCAGTTGCCAGGTGTCTTGTTGGACATGAAAACACTCGAAGATGACTGGTATGTTGTAATAAAGGCTTATGAGTGTACCGTTTCTGAGATTTGGAGAGATTTTTTGGATTAGCATATATTGCATGTCTGTTGTATCCCTACATAGCTATAGAGCCTACCAACTCTATGATACAATAAAAACATTAACAGGATTTAGGGATACCAGAATGGCGAAACAAGGGAGGGACGATTGAACAAAACAGTGAAGTATACAACCCCTACAGAGATCTTCTTCCATATACATGTATAATGAAAAAAGATATTTCGGACTTTCACACGGGGAGTACACAAAACAGTAACAAAACAGTAAGCATTACTGGGGGAATTGTATACTTCACTGTTATGTTCGATCATCCCTACCTCGTTTCCTTACTTTTTGTCATTCTGGTATCCCTACATCCTTTTTATTTTTATTTTTTATTTATGACAATTTTGCATCTAAACGCAAGGATACACACAATAGCTTCTAAGCTAATTCGAGGTATGTACCCTATCTAATTGTAAAGTTAAATTGATGAGATGACAGTTCTCAGTACTTGAATTTAGCTCGAGTACGGGCAGCAATGGGGGTCCAGCTTCTTGTACATTTGGTGATGACTTGGAGACCAGGGAAATTAATCCTGTTACATATCTTCATGTATTTTTACCCCGTGCGCATGCGCAGCAGGGGATGGTTTGTCTGTCAGTCTGTCCATAGATGTAGAGCGGTTTGAGCAGTGAAGGCCTTGTTGAAGGCTTATTTCAGGATAGAAGTGTCAGAATTCAGAAAATACTAGCATCTACGTAACTCATAGCCTCGAGGAGGGGAATCCTGGTATCCACTGTTTGCGCATGCGCTTAATTTCCCGACATTCCGGGAATCCCGGATAAGCCCGCATCATTCCCGTGGCTTGTGTCGACGTCAGATACGTGTTCGTAACCGTATCACGATCGTATTTTGTCAATAATGGCGACTTTATTCAAGATCTAGAGGCGGCTGTTTCGTACCTTCAGCGACTTGGGTGTGCAGCGATGACGCTCGAACCCGAGCAGAGGGCATCTTTGAAGTGAGAATACGAAGAGACTCTGTCTACGCACTGGTTTTGGTAAGTCATTGTGCATGTGTTATACCGTTCGTGTTTGATGTGAAGCTTGCCCGAGATGACAGCGTAGTCATTGTAGTCTCATCCCTCATGGCACTGATGACAGACCAAGTTCCAAACGTGAGAGTCAAAGCTGCGATCATGTCTTCGTGGTTTCGTTGTGTGGTATAGACGTCATTGTTTACACTCGGAAAGTTTTGCGACGTCATCTGCATAAATCCACGTGGTTTTGTGTAATAATTAAGCGCATGCGCAAACAGTGGATACCAGGCGCTCTTTTCCCCCTCCTCCGCGCCTGGGTTCGAGGCTACGTAACTCACAGACCAGAGATCTACTCGAGAGGCTGAGAAAAGCTGCGTGAAAGTCGTGCTTCTAATTTGTACAACTTGACCACACCCTATTTCTAACATTACTGCCACAACTTACGGTATCTCATTCTGCATGCTGATATCGCTGTAAATCGTGGCCTAGCTAGCTCATCGTGCATGCTGTATGAATAATCGGTGGTAGGCCTATAGCTGTCAAGTCAAAGTAGCGCACGGGGTACGTGCTCTGCTGAGCACCTCTTTTATGGCTTTGATCGCTCCCAGGCCGCATATGCATACTTCTGGCAACATAGTCCAGAGACATCACCAGTAGCAGCTATATAGCTAGTGGATTCAACACTTGTGAGGAAAGGGTAGTAACATGGCACCGCATGTTCCAACTGTGTACCTCTTTGCCACTGATTCTGAGCAGCTAAATAGATGAAGGTGCCTCGTACAAAGTACAGGAAAGGCATTGTAATTTTCTATCCAGTCATACAATACCCGTAGTGTTGACATTGTGTGAAACATGACACCAATGCAGAAATATCTTGGCAAAGGGTACAGTAGTGAGCACCCATTTTGAATGAATGATGGGCAGTTTGCTGTCAGCAGGGAAATGCCAACTGCACTCCTTTTGCATCTCCCTCCATCTTTGTGCACTCTTCCCGACCAGGAGGTGCATGCCATCTGGACTGGCAATCTCTTTCTGCAGCTGGTGCTTGGCACTGCTTGCATGCATATCATCAATCATTACGGTTACTTGTAGCTACCGCTGCAAAACGTGCTTGATCGGTCAAGGAGTGAATGGTGAGTTGGCCTTCTAGGGACATGGCATATAGCTACTCATCATGTGTATAAGAGTTGAAGCTGCACATGGCCTTCTGGCAAGAATTTATTCAGGTAATATCGTATGCCTCAGATCATTGATAATAATATAGTATACGTTCATGCATGCACTCTGTTTCCTATGCTAGATCATGTACCATGCATGTCTTAGATATGGGCATGTCTTAGATATGGCACGTCATTACCCCGCGCGCGCATGCGCGAAGCGGGGTTGAGCATTTCAGCTTATGAACCTTTGAACCTTAAGCAATAATATAGCTATAGCATGGGGACACAGTGCGTGACTATCTTACCCATGCTAATTCAATGGAGTGGTTGTAGCTAGTGGGAGGCTAATGAAGTTTACTCAGCAGCAGGTATCTGCACTTTACGAAATATTCTACAAGCTAGCACTACATTCTTTGAATTAGCATGGCTCCCAACAGTTGCACTGTTCTCACCATGCTGTAATTCAAAAGAGCGCAGTGCTTTGATGATATTAGTGTGCATGCACTGCATTCTATTGAATTATAGCATGGGGGCACAGTGCGTGACTATCTTACCCATGCTAATTCAATGGAGTGGTTGTAGCTAGTGGGAGGCTAATGAAGTTTACTCAGCAGCAGGTATCTGCACTTTACGAAATATTCTACAAGCTAGCACTACATTCTTTGAATTAGCATGGCTCCCAACAGTTGCACTGTTCTCACCATGCTGTAATTCAAAAGAGCGCAGTGCTTTGATGATATTAGTGTGCATGCACTGCATTCTATTGAATTATAGCATGGGGGCACAGTGCGTGACTATCTTACCCATGCTAATTCAATGGAGTGGTTGTAGCTAGTGGGAGGCTAATGAAGTTTACTCAGCAGCAGGTATCTGCACTTTACGAAATATTCTACAAGCTAGCACTACATTCTTTGAATTAGCATGGCTCCCAACAGTTGCACTGTTCTCACCATAATGTAATTCAAAAGAGCGCAGTGCTTTGATGATAATAGTGTGCATGCACTGCACTCTATTGAATTATAGCATGGGGGCACAGTGCATGACTATCTTACCCATGCTAATTCAATGGAGTGGTTGTAGCTAGTGGGAGGCTAATGAAGTTTACTCAGCAGCAGGTATCTGCACTTTACGAAATATTCTACAAGCTAGCACTACATTCTTTGAATTAGCATGGCACCCAACAGTTGCACTGTTCTCACCATGCTGTAATTCAAAAGAGCGCAGTGCTTTGATGATATTAGTGTGCATGCACTGCATTCTATTGAATTATAGCATGGGGACACAGTGCGTGACTATCTTACCCATGCTAATTCAATGGAGTGGTTGTAGCTAGTGGGAGGCTAATGAAGTTTACTCAGCAGCAGGTATCTGCACTTTACGAAATATTCTACAAGCTAGCACTACATTCTTTGAATTAGCATGGCTCCCAACAGTTGCACTGTTCTCACCATGCTGTAATTCAAAAGAGCGTAGTGCTTTGATGATATTAGTGTGCATGCACTGCTATAGCATGGGGGCACAGTGCGTGACTATCTTACCCATGCTAATTCAATGGAGTGGTTGTAGCTAGTGGGAGGCTAATGAAGTTTACTCAGCAGCAGGTATCTGCACTTCACTATTCTACAAGCTAGCCGGCATAACATTCTTTGAATTAGCATGGCACCCAACAGTTGCACTGTTCTCACCATGCTGTAATTCAAAAGAGCGCAGTGCTTTGATGATATTAGTGTGCATGCACTGCATTCTATTGAATAATAGCATTGTTGTAGTGGGAGTAGTAATAGCAAGTATCATATCTGCACTGCACTCGAGTAAATTTCAATTGACCTCCTAATGTTTTACAGGCACACTGCATTCCTTGAATTGTCATGAGAAGGATATAGCTAGGTCACATGCACAACTGCATGTAGTAACCAAGTAGCTACTAGTGTGGGGCTCGCTCACGCTCGCCCAATTATGATACTGGACTGCATGCTATATACAAAACTTTGTGAAGTTTAGCCAACTAGCTAGCAACAAGGGCGCATCATGCAACGGCAAAATCCAATGGCTGAGTGCTAGTCTCGCGTGGCCCAGCCCTTCCTGCAACGATTAGTGGGGCGGGGCGAAAGGGGAGGGGAGGGAGGAAGAACACAATGGAATGTAATTCTTGAAGTAAACGTACTATTGCACGTGAGTATATAGTAGCTATAGCTAGTAGTTGATCGAGCACAGAGCTAGAGCCATGGCTAAAAAGGAAGAGCGCTGCACCGTCTGCCTCAAAGACTTGTCGAAGAGTAGTACGCGAAGGAGACTTAACAGTGAGACATTCCTGAACCCGTGTGGAGACTCACGGAGACGTCCCTATCGCATGCAAATTATCTTCGCTTTGTTTGGGCATCAACTGCCGGTAGCCTAGCTGTGAAGCCGCTAAGGAGGCAGTCTTGAATCTTCTCGCCATGTCAACTATAAATGTAGTCATGCGCTCAAAGCGGAAATCGTGTCACAAATTACATGCTGGTTGGCTACATCCTGTTCAGAGTCACCAGACCCTTCTTCCTCCCTCCCCTCCCCTTTCGCCCCGCCCCTGGTTTGATTAACAACACAACAATTTGCCCGTTTTGCGAGTAGCTAGCTAGCTAGCTAGTACCTGGTGTGGTACTTTTGCGACGGTTTTCGCGACGCGAGGAGTTCTGTTGGTCATGTAAACATAGCTATACGAAGATGAACGGAATGTGGCCATGGTTATAAAGACTTAGCTACCGTTTCTGAGATTTGGAGCTAGCATAATTATATTGGGTGTATGTCGTATCCCTACATACAGAGGGTTGTGCTGCAACTGACTTAAAAGTGTAAAAAATCCCATGGGTTACCCATGGGACTGATTTAAGTCACCCTTCCCATGGGTGTCTCATGGGACTGATTTAAGTCACCAGAACCCATGGGACACCCATAGGAACATTTTAAGTCACTATGGTTGACTTAAGTTGCTGTGAAGATATACAGTGCATAGTATTACTCATGGGACCATTTTAAGTCAAGTCATGAAAGAGTAAGCCCCTGTTGTCTCACATCATCAGAGTTATTTAGTCCCTGCCAATTACCCATTCACGTTCAGAGAATGACTTAATATGGTCCCATGAGTAATAGACAACATAGTGGGACCATCTTAAGTCAAATCATTAAGGAGTATGCCCCTGTTGTCTCACATCATCAGAGTAAGTCCCTGCAAATTACCCAGTCACTAGAATGGTCATGAGAACAGTATTACCAGAGCAATAATGATAATCATAATTATGCATATTCAATCAAAAATGTGATGATTGAGTTAGCAAGAACATTATAAGTCACTAATTTGTACAGTGTTGATTACAAAGGCAATGGAGATGTAATAAAGATGTAACTAAATCATGATTTCTAGGCATTGATATATGTGACTGTCGACAATCAAATCATGAAATGCAGTGGTGCTTCCTCATGCACACACTAATGCTCATTATATTGATGGAAGAGGATAACAACTTGATGATGCTCGTATACAGTTATAATATCAAACAAACCTCACAGTACAAAAGATATTTAGTTGAAACAACCCCTGAATGGTTACTCCAGTTTCAGTCAAGGTTCAAGAGCATCCATCTGTTAGCTAGTATTCGGTTCTGAACCAGATAATAGCCAGCAGGTGGATGCTCTTTCAAGCTTAATGGAATCCATCATCCCCCCTCGCAATTCCATCAAGCTTGAAACAGAATCCATCTGCTAGCTAATTATTCGGTTCTGAACCAGATAGTAGCCAGCAGGTGGATATGCTCTTTGAAGTTTGATGGAATCCATCATCCCCCCTCGCAATTCCTTCAAGCTTGAAACAGCATCCATCTGCTAGCTATTATTCGGTTCTGAACCAGATAATAGCCAGCAGGTGGATGCTCTTTGAAGTTTGATGGAATGGTGAGGGAGGATGATGGTTGGTAATTATGGTTTGAAATTCTCTTCATAGTATATACCAGTTCAATTAACCTGTAGTCAGCCCATCATACTTAGTAATCTGACCCTTGAACCACTCTGTCTTTCCAGATGCCACTTTGAATTTTATCTCAACTGCCTTTCCAAAGAGTGTCGTGTTTGGAGGTTTGTACACAATGGTTACAATTAATATTATTATGATGTTTTAGGGCTGACAATGCAGTAACCGTTGTATACAAACCTCCAAACATGACACTCTTTGGAAAGGCAGTTGAGATGAAATTATTATAATAGGGCGAACTGAGGACAGGTAAAGTATAATCATGTGTGCATGGTACATGCACACATGTACGATTACGTATGCACTTTTGGTTTTAGGATCAACGTATGTGACTGTTTCGTTGATCCTAAAACCAAAAGTGCATACGTAATCGTAGTAACTATCATGCACACATGATTATACTTTACCTGTCCTCTGAAGTCACTGTCACTGTCATCATTGTGTGGTTTGTAACTAAAAATGTGAGATAGGTGTAATTGAACTGGAACAAAATATTGCACTTCAATACTCGAGGCTAGGCTGCAGCACTGCAATCGTCTAGAGGTGGGACTGCACGGCAATACTCTGGAGGTGGGGCTGCAACGCTTGTAATCATCTGGAGGTGGGGCTACTGTGTTTATGCGTACTTAGACCGGCCAGTAGTAACTGACACTGATGAATATTGACGACAGGAGCATACTCTTAAATGACTTGACTTAAGATGGTCCCACAGCAGTGTATTACTCATGGGACCATTTTAAGTCATTCTCTAAACGCGACTAGGTGATTGGCAGGGACTTACTATGATGGTGTGAGACGACAGGGGCATACTCTTCAATGACTTGACTTAAGATGGTCCCACAATATAGTATGTGGTCTATTACTCATGGGACCATTTTAAGTCATTCTCAGAATGTGAATGGGTGATTGGCAGGGACTTACTCTAATGATATGAGACGATGGGAGCATACTCTTTAATGACTTGACTTAAAATGGTCCCATGAGTAACACTATGCACTGTATAATCTTCATGGCAACTTAAATACCCGAGTGTGTGTGGTACGTTGCATAAGTTCTCCCGCTGGGGACTTTGGTACAGGTGCTGCCTGTGTCCATTATGTGGCCATGTTGCTCTTTGTTATTAGGTTTTATCACTGAATAAAACTACCAATTTCAGCATTTCAGCATTTCAATGTTTGATGGTGCATAAAGGTTGTGAAAGGAAGAGTTGCAGGAATCATAGGAATGCAGCTTTCTACTTTGTTTGCAAGGGAATTGAGCTTTGAGGGTTGTCTGAGTGATTACTCATTCAGTTCAATGATCATTATTGGGGTTGGAAGTTAGGAACCAAATTAACACTAGAGTTGATTGTTTTCTACTACATGACTTAAAACGGTCAACCTCATTTCCCTGTCTAAGATTGTCACTGTGTAGCTAGCTCCATGCTAGTGCATACTCTGTGCTACTTCTGCAGTGTGAACGATAATAGCTTGATGTATTAGTAGCCAGCGACAATAATCGTCAGGCTATATCATTCTGGATGAATACCCTGCCACCTCATTTTTCAACTCATCATCACATGCACACACACACACGCACACACACACACATGTAGCTACACACACACGCAAATACACACACACATAGCTACATACACATGTAGCTACGCACACACACACACACACGTATACACATACACACATACGCACACACATGTAGCTACACACACACACACGCACACAAATACACACACGTAGCTACACACACGCACACACACACAGTGTACACAAACACATGTACACATATAGCTACACACATACGCACACACACGTAGCTAGCTACACAGACACACACACACACACATACACATGTGCCTATACACATAGCAAATTACACATAATGGAAGCCTCTCAAGCAGCTATAGTTGTGGATTCCGAATCACAGGATAACCACAGCCTAACCACAGCCTGATGAGGTAAACACCCAAAAGCAAGCTACGCAGTATAGCTAGATATAGAGAGGTTCGTAAAGGCTTACAAAACCAAAGTGAAACTCAAGATTGACAATGGGGAGTGCACTAGTTATTTATTAAAGTTAGTTATTCATGTTCAGTTATATTCATGCTTTCAAAAGAGACAATGTCAGCAATTAAAGCTTGGGGCTCAATTCTTTGGACATTAAGCTATGTCCATGTGAGTGTTCCGGAAAATGCAAAGAACTTCACTTTCACAGGACACTAGTATTTATAGCGTTCTCTTCTCTCGTGATCTCATCGCCTGCTCAATTCACTTGAATTCAGCATCTACTAACACATAACTGACAGTTCGGCTCACAATACAAACCACTGAGTCATCAGAGATGATTGCAGATACGAAATGGAAGTGTGGTTCTTTTCTGTGTACAGCAATCATTCTTGCTGTTTGTGTGATACATTTTGTCACTCCTTCCCCAACTGAGCAGACGACACTTTATGAGATGGCACTGGTAGCCGCAGCCAAGGCAGGAACAGGACTGTCCATGTCAAACTCAACAAGTCTTGCCAAATCCATTGTCCGAGGACTGACTCGAAAGGGGATCAGTGACAACGACTGTGCTACTTGCAAGAAACGATCAGAGGAGTACCTGATACAGCAGTTCGGAAGGTGGACTTTACTGAATTGCTTGCATTTGCAGAAGATGCTGCTGCCTGGCTCAGAGGACAGCACCCCTGCTTACATCTTGACTGGGGATACCCGCTGCATCGATCGTCAGTCGTACGATGATGCCTGTTTCACTAGTACTAGCTCACAGTGTTCGTGGAATCAAACACTTGAGGCTCTCACTGAATCGGACGGCGTCAGTACCTTCCCACAGTATGCGGTCAACCTTACCTGCCAAGGCTGCCCCAGTGCCTACGATAATGCTTGCTTGGTACAGCGAGGAATGTGCTACTATTCAGAGAAAAGAGTCGACTTCTACGTCCTGAAACGCAGTGGCTAGACATAAGAAGGGTCGTTGTTGCTATAGAGTGTTATTAGCTTGCATGTTTATGATAACAGCACCCTTGGGTGTTACAGTGGCCTCCATTATATCATCCTGATACAAACAAAATAATGATAGTAAAAATATCAGGTTACAATTATTTCAGCTATTACATAATTTCGGGTATAAAGTGGCATAATAATAGAGTCTATAAACATACAATCATAATTACACTCCTGGTATAGAGATAATTGTGCCGCGTAAATAATAAATAATAAATAACTCGTTCGTGAGATAGGAATGGCCTACAGAGATTCTGACTACACCGTCTTGATCGCTACCATGCAGCAACCCAACCGCACAATTTTGGTGCTGAAACTCACAATGGTGGTAGAGATACAAACGCTTTTGTCGTGCCGTCGGTCGCCATTGCTCGATCGGTCTCTTCGAAGTTCGTTGCCAGTACAGTCTTACGAAGGCCCCACAAAGATTCTAACCATACAGCCGTGATCACTGTCGCTTACATGCCAAAACTCACCGTGCTGGGTAAGTTGTGAGTGCTGTAATAATGTCTTGTCTTCCTTTTGGTCGCCATTGCTCGCGACGACTGAGCGTGGTTGCCACGTGGCATGTGTGTTAATTAGAACGAATTGCAATACTTAGCTTGCGCAACCAGGGTTGCAACGCGGTTTTATTCGGTACTTCAGAGCACTCTAAATAATTCCCTATCTATATATAGCTATCATGGTACTCACGTCATGTGTGATAATTGGAACGAACTGTCACACTTAGCTTGTGCTACCGTTTAACCGCGGCTACCAGGAGTGCGGTTGCCCCTCGGAATACTTTTAAATATAGCTAGGCTACACAAGGGGGGGTCACTCCCATAGACTCTATAGTCACAGCTGCGACCGCAGTCGGTCAATGGTCAACGGTCAAAGCCGCCCAAACGGGTGCAGTCAACGGTCAAAGTGGCTCAAAAGTACAGTCAAAAACGCGCGCCGCCCTATTTATGGCGACGTGCAGGCAAGTATTACAAGGGCAAATAGCTGATCGGTCAAAGGTCAACGGACGAAAATCGGCGTGGTCAACGGTCAAAACTCCAAAAACAGCGGTCAAAGCTTTGACCCGCGGTCGCAGCTGTGACTATAGTGTCTATGGGAGTGACCCCCCCTTGCTACAGGAATGTAATAGCTACTTATGTACAAAACGAAACACCCGAAAGGATAATTCCATGGCCTTTGTGCATCGTTCATGTTTACAGTAGAGTGCAGTTGGCAACCAGATGGGAAGTAAACGACTAGACCTCGTACAGTCACACGACTCAAGTTATATTTTCATGTGCCCCAGGGTGATCTCGATCATTCTCACAACGTCGCGCAGGTCTGGTCATTGCATTGCTGCTTGGGTTGTACCGACTTCCCTGTCTACAATATTGTTACTGTATAGCTGCATGCTAGTGCGTACTCTGTGCACCTTCTGCAGTACCTGGCCGAGTGCAACAGATATATCAGAGACATCCCCATCATTACTGTAATGTGTTGTTGATCAGATAGCAGGGACATCCCCATCATTACTGTAATGTGTTGTTGATCAGATAGCAGGGACATCCCCATCATCACTGTAATGTGTTGTTGATTGTTAGTCCGTGTTCTCTCTTTGCAAACTATATGTCCAGCATGATTTTGTATGAACAGTGAGAGAAGGTGGAAGTTGATATGTATTTACAGGAGCTGCCCCTCTGCATATGGCCCTATACAATTAGCATACCATAGAAATCCAGATGATCCCTGACCCTCGCGATCCGGTCCCCTAGCTCATGTGCATCAACTGATCTGTGCATCATGGCCTTAATTGCATGCAGACCACCTCTGGATGTGCTCAGGCAATTGATGAAGACTGCATGGAGGTGGTGAAGGCCAACAAATGTGGCTATATACTGCTTATAGGCCATAATTAAAATAATATTAGTCACACAAACATGCAATTATTACATCAAAGACATGCACATAATTAAGCTGTGGATCAACTACAGAAGGTGTTGATGGGAGTTTTCATGTGTGTACAGTGTTGTGTAAAGCCTAAAGGATACTCTATAACATCAATGATGGAATTTCTGCAGTCTGCAGGTCTACAAGCATAACATAATTGATGAGCACAAACAAGAAAGGTAACGATGAGAGATAAAAATTGCAGGTTTATAATTACACAATGGTGCAAGATAGTATTGTGGACATAATAAACTAAACATAGGCTAAGCTTGGACGTTCAAATTTCTGCAAATAGAGAACCACACTGAGATGGCCCCTGGCTTCAGCGAACTGACGAGGTGTCATATTGTACTTATTTCTCAATAAGTTGGGAGGACACTTCAGCTCCTCAGCAAAGAACTGAACTACTTGTAAGTGGCCCTTCTCTGCTGCATAGTGGAGAGGAGTGTTGTTCAAAACAGTTTGTGGGTTGGGATTGCAATGCTTTTCCAGTGTAAGGAATTTCACAATGTCTAAATGTCCATTGTTCGCAGCACAATGAAGTGGTGTCCATTTGGTTTTATCCAAACATGATGGATCACAACCGTGTTCTTCAATCAAAAACTTCACTATGTGCAGGTGACCTCTCACAGCAGCACAGTGAAGAGGGGTTCTGCCATACTGGTCTGGAATGTTCGCACTACAGTTCTGATCAGTGATGAAGAATTTGAGTACATCCAAATGGCCATGCTGAGCTGACAGTGTGATGGGAGAGGAATTTCTAGATGTTGGGTTGCAGTGATGTTCCAGTGTAAGGAATTTCACAATGTCTAAGTGTCCCTTGCTTGCAGCATGATGAAGTGGTGTCACTTTGTCTCCATCCAAACATGATGGATCACAACCTTTTTCATCAATCAAATACTTGACTATGTGCAGGTGACCTCTCCCAGCAGCACAGTGAAGAGGGGTTCTGCCATACTGGCCTTGAAAGTTTGGACTACAGTTCTGATCAGTGATGAAGAATTTGAGTATGTCCAAATGGCCATGCTGAGCTGCCAGTGTGATAGGAGTGTTACCAGAGGAATTTCTAGATGTTGGATTGCAGTGATGTTCCAGTGTAAGGAATTTTACAATGTCTAACTGTCCTTCGCTTGCAGCATGGTGAAGTGGTGTCATTTTGTCTATATCCAAACATGATGGATCACAACCTTGTTCATCGATCAAATACTTCATTATGTGCAGGTGACCTGCCTCAGCAGCCTGGTGAAGAGGGGTTCTGCCATACCGGCCTACAACGTTCAGACTACAGTTAAGATTGCTGATGAAGAATTTGAGTATGTCCAAATGGCCATGCTGAGCTGCCACTGTGATGGGAATGTTACCAGAAGAGTTTATAGATGTTCGATTGCAGTGATGTTCTAGTGTAAGAAATTTCACAATGTCTAAATAGCCATTGCTCACAGCAAGATGAAGTGGTGTCACATAGTCTCTATCCAAACATGATGGATCACAACCTTGTTCATCAATCAAATACTCCACTATGTGCAGTTGACCTTTCTCAGCAGCATAGTGAAGAGGGGTTCTGCCATACTGACCTGGAATGCTTGGACTACAGTTTTGATCAGTGATGAAGAATTTGAGAATGTCCGAATGGCCTCCCTGAGCTGCTCTATGGATGGGAGTGTTACCACAGGAATTTCTAGATGTTGGATTGCAGTGATGCTCCAGTGTAAGGAATTTCACGATGTCTAATTGTCCATTGTTTGCAGCAAGATGAAGTGGTGTCACTTTTTCCCTATCCAAACATGATGGATTACAACCTTGTTCATGAATCAAATACTTCACTATGTGCAGGTGACCTGACTCAGCAGTGTAGTGAAGAGGTGTTCTGCCATACTGGCCTGGAATGTTCGGACTACAGTTCTTTTCAGAAATGAAGAACTGAACTACGTTCAAGTGACCATAAAAGACTGCATAGTGTAGAGGATTGTTTTCAGACTTTTCTTTGAGATCAGCAAAAATGTCCTTTATTGGATTGTACTTCTCAATCTCCTCAGTCAGGAATGTAACAATGCTGAGATCACCTCCTTCACAACTCCTGTGCAGTGGAGTCACACCCTCCTCATCCTGACACAGAGGGTCTACCTGATGCTCAATAACAAGGTACTTGACCACATCAAGGTGACCTTTGACACTAGCGAGATGAAGTGGTGTTCTACCATGATAACCTGGACATGCAGGGTTGCAGTTTTTCTCACTGATGAAATACTTGAGCACGTCTAAACTCCCTCCCTCTGCAGCTGAATGAAGAGTAGTGTCTCCTCTCTCATCTTTCTGAAGTGGGTTTTCATGTTTCACCTCTGTAAGTAGCCTGACAGTCTCAAGGTCCCCTCTCCTTGCAGCACGGTGCAGTTCAGTTGTTCTGGGGTGTTCACTGGATGCCTCAGATGGTGACCGATGGATATGAAGTGTGTACTCAAATTCTTCCAGTTCTTTATACAAAGGGTCCTGTATTGAAGTTCAAACAGGAGCACAATGAAAACATACGTCAATGCACTATCAATTACACGGCTGATGAAAAAGGTGAGCATGCATGTACATCATCTGATACTGCCAAATGCAAATATTGTTACAGGTCATTGATTCACCTATGAGCTAATTAGAGCTATTCAAGTATCTCTTTAGCAAATGTTGCATTCCGCAAAGTTATTCAGGTAATAGGTTCTTGTCCAGTAACAGGAGTGTCAGTATATAAGAGCACACAGTGGTGAAGGTAGTACAGTTTATGGGGGCTGAAGCATGAGGCACACAGTGTCGGCTGTGTAGCACCTGATCAGCACAATGTATGGAAAAGTTCTTCATGCATAATATTCTGCCATCACTTCAGTCTGCTCCGTCAACAATCAGTGTTGTGGCAAAAATTAAAATGATAGTATCCATGCATGCACATGAACTGCTGCTACAAGTAGGTCTGGAGAAGTTGATACGGATCGAAGAACTGCCTCTACCGTAATGTCCCGCTAATACGCCCCCTTCGAAAATACGCCCTCCCCCTCTTTTTCGCCCAAGTTCCTGCACAGGGTAGTTTGACTCATTATAACGCCCCCTGGTGAGCGTCTTCTGGGAAGTTCTGACCTACACGTGCACAATTTTGCAGATCGTCTCTCAGCTCGAGTAGTCACCGTTGACGCCAACGGTACAAGTCATCTCGCTGCCACTCTTCCGCAGGAAATACCCGGAAATGTTCCGTGGTTCATGACCAACAGTATTGCTGTTCTTGAGGATGGCTACAGCGAAGTCGTCGTGAATGTTATGGCCCATGAGTTGAAGTGCAGCTCTTCTCGCCGATGTAGGGAGACCACGCATGATGACCACGAACAGTACTGGCGACAGTTTGTACTTTTGTAACTGTGAACATGAACCTTGGCAGTGTCATGAACGTAGCAAAACCTTTTGAGGGGGCGTATAATCGAGACTAATTGCATACTCGAAAATACGCCCCCTCCCCTCTTTGGGCTTGATGTAGTGTACAAAATAGGGGGGCGTACCGATTATACGCGGACTGTGACGCGCGCGCGCTTCTATTTAGCGAAATTAATTTTGGGCGGAGCGAAATATTGAACACCATGTGACTGCCCCGGGTTATATCTCCAAGACGCTTCACAATTTGTATTGACGACTTGACATCAACGTGAACTGCTATGGAAGAGCTACCGATCGATGCCCATGATGCCCATCAACGACGATCTCCGAAGATTTGAGGATGGATCGCGCAGGAACAAGACAAAAATGTAAGCTGACCGAGTAAATTGTACCATCAAATGGGCTATTCCATTTAATAAACATACACCCCCTGTGGATGACCAGATTGGGAAATTTACCCCCTATACATATTAACTGGGCAGTCTCCCCCCTGGACAGTAAATCAAAAGTGGTTTAGTCCCCCCCTGACACAATTAGTAGTGTATCCACCCCCCCTGACAGTCAATCGAAATTGACTTAGTCCCCCCTGACACAATTAGTAGTGTATCCACCCCCCCTGACAGTCAATCGAAATTGACTTAGTCCCCCCTGACATAATTAGTAGTGTGTCCACCCCCCTGCAATTAAGATCAAATTAAGACCGCACAGCCCCTTACCGCAGAAGCTCCAGAGGCTGTAAATGTACTGTCCACAGATGAGCTGCAAGATTTGATTCAAGAAATCAAAAAAGATGATTTTGAACCAGACAGCAACCCAGGCCAGGAGGTGTAGCCAGTGAAGTCCCATAACCACAACTACAAACATTGAACTACATTCAGTTATACTAGCTAGATACCACTACACATGAAAAGTTACCATATCACATCAGGAGCTTCTTGAGATGCATATGCCCCCCTGGACGCAATTGAAAATTTCTTGCATGGCGCCCCTGGACACATTAATCTGGACTCCTTTATCATTCAATTACTCTGTACCCATTGTTGCATGTTGTAAGTGCATCAACGCAGCCCCTGGACACAATAATGACATAATATTATGTCTTGAGACACCCCCCATACACAAATCAATTTCTGAAGACATACCCCCCTGGACATAATTTAAGCTCATCCACAGGGGGTGTATGCTTATTAAATGGAATAGCCCAATAGTGTGTGCAACGCCTGGGAGCGTCAAGTATAGGTACGGGGAGGTCATAAAAATGTAGCTGAGGGATAGACAACAGTGGGTTCTGGCCCAAGTCAAAGTAGAATTCGCGTAGCGGCTTGTGAAGCTTTGGACCCACCCGCGGTCAGTGTAATTGAAATGTCATTTTTCGAGTCTGGTAGTGATAGATGCGCAAGCGAAGATCGCGCTAGATTTTTAGCTAAGAGAACCAGTTTCTATGCCTACCTTAAGCATGCTACACTTGACAGATTGCTGTATCTGTGTGTGCTTGGCTCACAAAGTTTGTAGTACAGTTACAACAGGGAGAAACAGCATGCGTATAGGTAGTAACAGTGTAAAAGTTAGACATGTAGACGAGTATGCCACTGCATGAAGCAGTCACTTGATGGCTCTCCACTGTGGCACAACCACTCTCCACACTCACGACAATACCAGGTGGAGAGAACACGACGATGGTGGATGTTGCGGTGAAGAGCACAAGGACCGCGTTGGTGTCTAGGCCCGTCATTGCTGTCATCCAACCTGATGGGATAGTGGCGGAAAGGGAGAGGGTGGATGACAGTCCCTCCGCGACGACTGCAGTACTCCCCAATCAGATCCTGGGCCAGTTGTATTCGAAATGATTTGACACCTTTGAAGGGGCAGGAGCTGGTAGACGTCTTCATGAGAATGTGTGCATTGGTGATGGCCACATCGAGAAGAAAAAAAAGATGTACTTCGACTCTTTGTTCGGCAGCGATAGTATCCTCGTAGTTGATCTCCGCGATCCACACCCCCCATAAACTTGTACAGAATGATACTTGCTGGGCATGGCACTTCGACCGTACTGCCATCCTTCTGCTTCCTCTGGACAGTGCCACTCTCTGATGGCTGGCAAGTAGTCGACATCAACATCACCACTTTGTGATCCATCCAGGCACTTGCCACCACCTTGCCGGCCTGGACCGTCAGTGAGTCCCCTCTGCAAGTTAAATAATGATTTACATAGCATTACATATCCATTCTTGCACACATGCACACAGACACTGGCACACATCATCAGACACACACACACATAAACACACACCACAGCCTTTATAATGAATCCAGGTACTTGTCAATATTTTGCCACCCCAGACAAGTACGTTTTTGTGTACACTTGTAGCATCCATACTCATACACTCTCTCACACACACATGCAGACACGCACACACACACACACACACACACACACACACACACACACACACACACACACACACACACACTCTCGCACACACACACACATGCACAAGTACATGTATGTACATGCATATGCAGACCTTTTCTTTAGCTTGGCTGTTTTCAAGGATGGAGGAAAGCCTCTGCGATCTTTTCGGGCAGTTCCACAGGCATAGATGTTGTCGTTCGATAGATCACGCAGCAGCTGCTCACTGGTTTATCGAAAAAGACGTGGTGGTGTTTGCCTTTCAAGTGGTTTGTCAGATCTTTGACGACTCGCTGCCCTTCAACTCTTCTGTTGTAATTTTTACCCACACACCATACTTATCCTCACCCATTACCTCCTTAGCGTAGAAATTGCTCTGCTCAACGATGGACTGAAGTAGATCTGGGGTGAACATCAGCTGGAAGATGTCAGATGGTGAGTCCGGAATGGCAACCTTGGGACCAACTGATGAAGTGAATGGCATGATAGTAGTAGGAGTGAGGGTGGAGGTCCAACATGGGAGTGCGTCCATGCTGGAGCCTTGTGTATCAGTGGGAGGGGGTTGAGGCAGAGAGTGACAGACGCCATTATCATCATCATCATTGTCGTTTTCTGCATCCTCTAGGCACACTTCTTCCAAGTCACTGAACTCATCGTCACTCCCAGGCATCATGGGCTCATCATCAAAGTCATCCTCTTCAAGATCAAGCTCCTCCAGCACAGCTTCAAGAGTTAGCCTAGCTCTTCCAGCCATTCTTTAGCAGCTCAGTATCACTTATATTTTATGTTTACATTCCTGAAGTAATGTTTACATTCCTGAAGTAATAATAGTACAACCACGCTACACTGTAATAACTTTGAAGTCAATTTCCTGGGAAATCCCCTATGACACTGCGCAAGTTTATCATACGAGGTTAAAGTCCGACGAGTAGGGAAGCCCTTGCAAGACCGCAACAAAGAGCAGTTACCGATAAGCTACGTAGGCAGACGCTATTAACAGATGCTACGCGGCTGGATCCTTGAGGCGTCTCTCGCGCTTAATGACATGCACGCGCATGCGCCTTAAGGCGTCTCTCGCGTATAATCTTTTAACGGGACACTACGGTATATATATAGACAGTGCATGTTTCTGTTGGGAAGGCTTCCCGAGCACTATATAGGGGGACCACAGCCCCCATATAGCCCCTCCACTTGAGAGTAACCTGAAGCTGATCCTGATGTGACTGTAAGCTGGTACAATAACATGCTCAGTGATGGTCATATGACGTACCTCACCATACTATACACATACTCCTGCACATCCTATACATATACCCACACACACAAAATAGACAACCATCATGAAGTGCACACGGGACTGAGTACAGAAATATGGTATTACACAGAGTACCTGCATCTCATGTTTGGGTAATCATGTCATGTATTCACACAGACTCACTGACCTCTTCATCAGTGGCAAACGTGCACATGCTCTTGTCATCTGTGAAGATGCTGTCCCCCATGGCAGAGTCTGCGCCAAAGTCCGGCCTCGTCAGTGCCGGCTGAAACACTGGACCCCTCAGCTCTGCTACAGGTTTGTAAAGGGAAATTTAAAGTAAATCATCTCTCAACCACACCCCTTCACACAAAGCGGAAGAGTCTGCAAAATACTAAGGATACATAGGTACTGTAGCTACTAGCTGTTGCTAAGGTCATGGAATGGGTTGAACATGTGGGGTAGTTTGTACTGAGCAATAACTGCATTGCACCAAATGTCACATTCCATGGTAGTCACAGCCAGACTTCCTCTCTGTGAAAGAGGGGTGCGACTATTCTACTTCTTACATTCTTAACATGTCCCCAGCAATCCTAATTAGAGCATTTACATTTCAATTCAGTGCTAGTACACTATTCTGGACTCACCAGTGTCTTCCGGTTCTGACTCATCCTTCTCTCCCTGTATTGACAAGAACACAATCATACTAACGTGCTGAAGACCATTTATAGTATACTGTGAGATGAAGCAGTAGCTACCATGGAATCCAGATAAAGCACACACCTTGAAAACAAACACATAGTTTCCACATGTCAGCTTGATCACTTTTTCTGCCACCAGGGCCCTCTCTTGCTCACAGGACAGGGGAAATATCTCTTGCTGTACAAACAAGGGCACCTGGAACACGAGCTGGAAACAGCCCTTCTCTACTCGACAGAGACGTAAAAGACCTTGCGATGACACTCGAAGGATTCCGCCAAGTCGGTGTTGAAAATCCTCCAGTTCTTCCACTGTGAATTTTTCGTACACTGAATCGACTTTCAGAACTAAGTCAGCGTGTTTGACTTCACTCACAGGTCCAAACACTGGGAGACATTCGTATATTCTTCTCTTTGAATATTGGTCGAATTCTTCCTTATATTTACGAAGCTCAGCTTTGTCCTGGTCTGTACCGAGTTTACTGACAATGTGTTCAATAACATGATAGTTGAAAAAGGAAAAGTACTCTCTAATAACCCAAAGCACCTTTTCAATACTTCCTGCATTCTGAAGCTCTTTAAAGAAGGTTTGAAACATTGGTTTCTGAGAACCCTCATAGACCGGGTCAAACGCACCCAATGATAAGAGGTGGGTGACTAGCTTGTCCACAGGAATGCTTCGTGCACACAGTGACTCATAGACAGTGGAGAAAAGATGTTGAAACTTAATCATTATAGCCTTCGATTCCACACGCAGCCTGCCTCTGAGCTCTTGCCGTTGTTCGTGGGTAAGTCTACTGAAATCAAGGCATGGAAACGAGCTAGCTGAGGGGATTGGGTTTGGGCATCCACTCTCAATATAACTATAGAATGTGCACTTGCCACACCCACACCCAAATGGTGGCTTCTGAGATCCTTCACTCGGAGTGGAAGAGCTGGGTCTGGGACTGACACCAGCACCTTCAGAAGTGAACACGTCATCTGATACTGTGCTGCTAGCACACGAGTCTTCTCGAGTTCTGATGGGAGTTTGCTTGGCCATGGGAGTTTGAGTAGCAGCTGCAATCACTGCATGTGGTTAGAGAATAGATTCTGTTACCCTCCGTTTTATACCGTAGAGTACGTATCAAGCGCCCACCACGTATCAAGTGCCCACCCCCCTCTTCACGCGAAAGTTACTGCACAGGGTCCAAAAGCAGTGTAGTAAGGGCCCACCCATCACAAACAACATTTCTTAACCTCTGGGCGAGGTTGCGCATTCAAAAAGGCCAATTTACAGTGAACTACGGCGTGCTTTCTCTGTCAAGCATTTCTTCTCAAGGACTTCGCAAAGACGCACGATCAATTTCCTTGGGTGATAAATGGACTTATATATTCATAACCAGTCATTGATATTCACAGCTTACCGCAGCGCTTGTTGTTTACACAGTGCTGAATGGGTGAGCGGATGCTACATGCTTAAGTAGTCTGAGTACGCATCTAGCGTCCACCCCCTGTTCAGCGGCGTTCTAATGTCCCCAAACCATGGGCGCTTAATACGTACTCTACGGTAGTGGTCCACACCATGAGTATATACATGTTATATCCATACACTATTGCTGGCATTGCGTAAGCATTCCTCAACATTATAATAACTCTGGACACTCAAAACTTCTGCCGTTAACAAATCCCTTATTCAGCAGCTCTATCAAGGGACACTGTTGGTCACCATGAACTTCACTGCAATGGTTACACATGCTTTCAGTTGACCCAAACAGCTTCAGAAATTAAAGTAGCGGGCACAGAGCTGATTTATCCAAGATTCTATACTGGGACACACTTTGGTGTGCATTGGTCATTCATAGCCAAGAAAGAGCCCATTTTCCAGAATCACATATCCGACTAATACACGTACCAATCACAGACTGGCATTAGACATGCAACATTAATACATTGATATGATGTGGAGCTAGCTAAGGAGGTGGAGGTCAGGCAGTTGCTCTAAAAAACGTGCACTCGCCACACCCACACCCAAACTATGGCAACTGAGACCCTCACTCTGAGTGGAAGTGAAGGAGATGAGCCTGGGGTCAACACTACCAGCACCTTCATCTGACACTCTGCTGGTAGCACATGAATCTTGACTTCTGGTGGAAGTTTGTGGAGCAGTTCCTGCAGCAGTACTTGTAACAACTGCAGATAAGAGAGGAGTTAATTGTTTAGTAACTAACAAAATGCTCTGTATATATGGTTGAGCCTGAGGAATATTATTGTGCTGGTGTGACTTTGATCTCTAAACTAAAGTACTTTGCGATCGTGTCTGACAAGACCGTGCGTTTTGTGATCCTAGCCCCTCCTTCAGTTATTATACAATTGTACTGCCACTTTGTGCTCATCTAATTCGCAAGGTCCATGGCACGGACTATGTAGCTTCCCAGTCAGAAGGACACTGCAATCTGCAGGCGTATATACAGACCTCCTTCACTCTTGTTATGATACACAATGCTGTGGAAAATTAATGTCCATTACTGCTGCGGGGATAGCTCGCTAACGCTCATTCATTAATTTGACATCACATTGCGTTCGGTCTTGTATTTGCGAAGATGCAAGCACTCTCAAAGTCGGCAAAAGTAAGGTACATGCAAGCATAGCAGTATAGACAGTCACTAAAATAGAGTTACTTCTTGTTCCACCCATATGGTACTAGTATAGTGTGACATCACAGAAACATCTCTACAAACAATTAACACCTGCACAGGCCAAATAAACCCTAACCCTGACCACACCCCAATGATATCCAGGTATTTTACGTTCCCAGCCCCCTCCCAGCTTAATTTCCATCGCTTGCAGTATGGTTAAGTGGGAGTGGGCCGGGCCTGGTGCATTTTATCACGTCAGGGTAGAAAGACATGAAATCAACGTGGGCGCACTGGGGCTCAGAAGAGCGAAGTACCAGGCAACATACCACACGTATCTAACTAGCATGGGGTGACTGTCCTACACACCAAGAAATGAAGAAGACAAATCTTGTTCTGAGTGTTTTCAATTTGTTGATCATGCTCATGTGAGGAAATGTACCAGGCCCTTCCCGCTTTTCTGTACTGCAAGCGACGAAAAGCTGGGCAGGGGCCTGGGAACGAGGCTACCTCCATTCCCCACTGAACAAGGCTCATTTCTTAGGTGGGATGCATTAGCTTTTTCCTGAGCTACAGTACTTGATTGAGAAGTCGTTAACGAGTGAGCAAGCGATAGGTTATACAGCCTAAGCAAGGTGTGGGCAGTGGAATAATACTCTTTCACTTCTCAGATCGGTATACACTCACTGAAACGAGATAGTGAGACGGCTACTTACGAGCAGTTACTAAAGAACTTCTGCATTGCCCGTAACGATAGCAAATCATCCACTACAGTAATCTGTTACCTGAGTGTCTTCCTGCAATGCTCATGGCAAGTGCACAGTTGCTCCCAGCTGCAGAATGTCCGACCACTTTCACCACCACTTGCCATGTTGGCTCACCAAACTGCTCAACATCGTAGTTTCTCCTCAGCCAGTGCTTCAGCATTGCAGACATACAGTCCCTGGGATTTCGATTATGTGTTGCTTCGATTTCATCCAGTGCTCCAAGACTGAGTCGGAGTCCTTCACCAATCGCCTTCCATCTACCAACAACTGGCATCAACTCTGCCAGGACATCAAAGAGATCCTTTTCTCCTGCAGAAAATAAGTTAAGGATACCTATGTTCACTCTTTCCGACTAACCAGGAGCTTTGCGGCGCTCATATGCTCCTGGACTAACCTAATGGAGAATCGTCCACACCAGGGAGCATCTTATCCACCTCATCTGATCCTGCACAGAGAGCAAGGAATCAAGTCATTGCCATAACTATGCATTCCTGGTAGCTATTCATTTGGCAGTAATTTGCCTACAATGAATTTATTTTATGAACAAAACAACTCATGAGCAGCCATAATTTTAAAGTCACGCTATCAGGCAAGTGACCATACCTTCCTTCCCTGTAGGCCCAGGGTTTCTCTCAACGTCTCCTGCCATCAGAAGTAGAGACAGCACCACCGCACAAACTCGGAGCAGTAAGCACACCCAACTGCCAACACCCACTATCCCTCTAGCCTCTACACTCGAGACAGATCCACCACCAAACTTGGGACAACGCACCTTGCCACACCCACCGCTCCCCTTTGGACAGCCTCCCCACCTACGGAACGCATACTCCAGGATCAGCGACAGGGAGACGACCGTCATGCAGCCTTGGAGCACTAGAGGGGTGCTATTTACTACCTCCTCCACCCCCCATCTGGCCGCCCTCCACTGGACAGGGAGCGGGCGGTAGCCGTACCGACACTGGTTGAGCCCAATTCGAGCTCGCCACGTAGCAAGATCGATCCCCATTTCACTTTCTGTAGACTTTCACAAGCTAAGTCACATGACCTAATTAGAGATGCAAGATCCTGTAGTGGGTGGGGCTAGGCTCGCTGAATTCCATAGCAACATTAATTTGGGGGATGCTGCCCCACGGATGACTACGACCCATGCGACCCCAGCACGTCCACACTCGCCTTTATATGACAACAGAAGCATTCCATAACTCGTTGTTTCCAATATGTGAAGTGATGCAGTTTCTGAGTCCGCAGCACCTTCACAGTTGATTCCTGGGAACGCGGCAGGTTGGCCAGTTTAGCAAGAATCAGATTGCAAGAGAAATGGTGACTTTCTTGCAAGATGGTGCACGATCTTACAAGAACATTGGAAGAATCTTGAACAATCGTGCAAGAACATTGGAAGAATCTTGAACAATCGTGCAAGAAATCTTGTAGCTTGCATGTGCATGCGGCAGAATTCTTGCACAGAATTTCCATGTGCAAGATCATTGTGCAAGATTTTTGCAAGACCATCCATGATTCTCGCACGATCTTGCACCATCTTGCAAGAAAGTCGCCATTTCTCTTGCAAGTCTTGCAAGATAGCTAGCTAGCTAGCTACTTGTGGAGATAAATTCTTGCACTATCTTGCTGGGCCCGGTGAAATGCATGCCTAGTTCGCTGGCACCGACAAAACTAATTGATTCTGTGCCGAGAATCTCACTGAGTCATGCAACTGTTTGTACAATCTCCTATACTTCTGATTTATATTAGATGCTGCATTAGATAGGGGCCGTCTCATTCCCAGGCCTCCATGCAGCCAGCCTGTGCCACTTCCAGTATGAGGACCCTGGGATGGTTTACCAGGTGAGTGGTGTCAAGGGTAGCGAGTGGTAGGGACATCAGTATACTCTAACCGCAACATATAGCAACGTACCCACACGAAACTAGGAAGCCTCTCAACCAGCTAGCTATAGATGTGGATTAGGAATCACAGCCTAACCACAGCCTAACGAGGTAAACACCCGAAAACAAGCTATGCAGTAAAGCTAGATATACAGAGGTTCATAAAGGCTTGCAACATCAAAATGAAACCAAGGGCGTGTCGAGCACGCCGGGCAGAAATGTTAACCTTCACTAATGATTATAGCACAGAGTTTTTCTGCAAATCTAAGACAGGTACTCTATTCTATATATTGCAGAGACTGCATGGTCCTTATGTACTCCAAGTATCTAGTCCAGGTACAATATGGGAATGAGACATGGGAAGTTGTGGACTCGATGAACACATACACGCAGAAATAAATGATACTTCTGTGATGCAGCCTGGCTGCCCACTTTCTTCCCTGCACCCCGAGAGGCCTCACCCGCACCCTGGGAGGCCTCTCCTGAAACTGAACATAAGCCTTCTGCTTCACTTTCACTGATAAGTACACCATGCACATTATAGACATGAATTACATGTCTCCTGCAGTGTTTACAAACACTCCCAACAACATGTAGTAATCTCAGTTGCAATTTACAACCACCTGATACATTGGAGGTCATGGAGCTGCATAGCAAAGTTGGATGCAGTCTGTCAGTTTAAACATAGATAATATATATAGGTTACGGATCAGTTTCCAATCCCGTTCCGTAAGCTATAATATCTATGGTTTAAATGTACAATTGGAGCAAGAAAGAAGCCACTGTATGGATGGTTGGGGTATTAGCTATAGAATAGTATGCAAGGCAATTATGCATATTCAACAATTAACTAATAGTTGCCATCCTACAAAAATGTGTAGCTACAATTGTAAAATCAACAGAACAACTAATGAACCATTGTACTAAGTTGACTAAGTTGTCTACTTAGTTCTATCGACGTTGACACTAATCTATGCAGGTCAGTTTTCATCAAAATTGAACGTTGTAAACTGTTCAAATGGTGATGCTATTTGGTACCCGTTCCGGAAGGAGGTACCTGTATGGCACATCTAAGGACTCATTCCTTTTCAGGATATCTGCAGCAATGCCCTCCATAGCATTGTGGAACCGCTCCATATATCGTTTGGCTGTCTCCTCTGTGAAACGCTCATGAGGGTGTTTTCCCAGGTAGATCTGTGAAGTAGGAAATGAGCAGCTATACATTTTAGGAACTTAGCCAAGTACTGTTGTTCCAAACTTTTAACGTACCTCACCCTCACTGAATTGTGATAGTAGATGAGTCACTCCAATGCTGCCTAATGTTGTCATCTTATCCGGCAGACTGTCCAGGAGCATCTGGAGATCAGTTGTGCCCTTCCTGGTCGGTGGAGGTCGGCGCATTCCCACAGGAGCATTGGGGGAGAAACCATATATGTCATACTGACCAAAGTTGACGGAAGCATGCTGAGCAGAACCAGTGAACATGATAAGAGTGCAGAGCTCGGTCAACTCTTCTCGTGTTTCAATCTTGTCAGGGAAGTCATGGCCTGCTGGTGCACTTTGACCAGTTGAATCACTCTGGAATGCTGGGAAGGCGGTGTTGTGGATATCGTTTGCCCACTGCTGCAATTCAGGGTCACCCTTGACGTCACCATCACTGTGATAGAAGTGGTTGATGATGTCTTTTGCATAAGCCTCGATAGCCTCCCAGATTTTCAGCCCATCATCACGGTAGTAGTAGCCAGGGAGTTGGTCAGGATTGTCAACACCTCTTTCCTTCGTATTACGCTTGATGTTGGTGCAGTAGACACTGTAGGCAGCAAAAGCTCGTTTGGAAAGCTCTTCCTTCCCTTCTCCTCCAATGGCAAACAACTGATCAATAATTCCCCCCTTGTTGATCAGGGTATGTCTTGCTCGAGCATTGATGGCCATTGTATAGCGGATATGGGGTCGAAGAAGCTTGTTGATGGGATGGGGGTCTGGCAGGTTGCGCATAGTAGCCATGGAGTAGGCCTCCATTGCAGCATGGCAGGAGAGGTAGTGTGTTGACAGCTGATGAAACTGTGAGATGAAAAAAACCCCATCTCCATCAGAACTGCCCCCCAAACCATAACTGATTATTGACAAGCAAATAGCAAGGGCTTGTTGGATTTGGGCTAACGTTAGGGACATCATTGAGCTATTTAGGACCAGTAAAGAAAGTTCTCTTCAAAGCACTGGAGGTAAGTATCCAATAAACTATGAAGTCACCAAATTCAGGAATTGAATACACCTGTCCTACAACACCAACGACCAACAATTGACTTGAGAACCCATACTGGTCAATTATATATATCTGGTTAATCAGTTATTGGTCACAGCCTTAATCTCTTGCAACTGACAAAGCTATCAAGTCTCAGCAGTGCCAACACTCCCTAAGCACAAAACATTTTGTACAGTTCTCACATGGACATCTGGTTTCTGAGGCCAGAATCTTAGTCTAATTTGGCACCCTACAGTGTTTTAGATCCCTGTATTATAATTAATTTGTGTACAAATGGATGGGTCATCTACCATTACCTGAGCATGGGCACTTTGGTAGTAAATCTTGGCCACTAGCCAATCCATCAAGTTGTCACTTGGTAGAAAGACGGGGTTTTCATCTCCAGGCCCCTGTTTCAGCTGGATGGCGATTGGCACCAGCTGGTTGGATCCATTCACATAGAGCAGACAGATGGGAGCACAGCAGAAGTAGCCTTTGCGACATGGCAGGTTTTCCATGATCTTGAGGTTGCAGATGTAGACATGGCCAGCCTAGATTGTGTGTACGGATGGAGTGGGTATATATGCCAATCTAATGATAATACTGTGCAGTCTAGAGATTAGAGTCACTAGACCTGTTCACAATCATCACATGACTGTAGACACAAAACTAAGCAATTCATCACATCACCAACCTCCATCTCTTGCTCTAAAGTGAGGCCTCGATTGAGAAACCCCTTCACCATCACGTTGGCAACGTGAAAGGTGGAAGGGAGGGATGTACACTTTTGGATCACCACTGGATTCACTCCATTCAGCATCTGTCGCCCAAACTCCACATCCATCTCCCAGCGTGAGGCCACATAGACAGGCACTTCAGGGTGACCCAGGTATTTGGCCCATTCTTCATAGTCATGAAGGCTGTCACAGGACTCAAAGACATAATGCTCACCAAGTGTGACTACCGCTTTCAGAGCATCTTCAGTGAAGTCCAAATCTTTGACGTGTTGAAATTTCTCATCAGGGGGAAGGTGCTTCACTGAGCTGTCGATGCAAGATGGTAGCTGCTTCTCAGGATACATTTTCCACTGGTACAGCTCACGCCTCTGCTCAAGCTGCTTCTTCCTCTGATCCAGTAGAATTGGATCATTTGCGACGTCCTTCACGGTGGCTGGTATAACATGACAGGGAGGATAAACATTCACTGCATGGATGAATTGTTTGTTATTCCTGTTGCAGATGAGTGAAATGTCTGGCAGAGAGAGACCATTAATTTATTACCTACGCGCATGCACAAGGTGTTAACAATCGGTTCTGTCCAACTGGGACGTGCCAACAGGTATACCCAGTTCATGTCACCCTGTAAAAACTATATTGGTTGTTTTAACCACAGAGTGGTTACCTTGGGTGCAGACAAGCTGGAGACAGTGGTTATTAGAGGTTTAATTGCATAAGACAACCTGCAAAGGCAACTGGCGCAGATCATCTCACTGACCATCTTGGGAACATCAGCAAGCCACTACAACTGGTTGTCATGGAAAATTCATGCCCTTCATGGCAGCAGAGAAATTAGTGGATAAGATCACACGATGGTTGTAAGGTAATCTGGGCCACCTTCCTCTCAAGTTGCCTTATGCAATTGGTCTCTGAACCCCTTCTAACCACTACCTGCAGACAAGCTGAAGGTGGTGGTTAGAAGGGGTTCAGAGACTAATTGTATTAGGAAACTTGAGAAGAAGCTGGCCCAGATGATCTTACAACGTGTGATCTTAATCACTAAACATCTCTGCTGCCATTGAGGGCATAAATTTTCCATGACAACTAGTTGTGATGTTCCCAAGATGGTCAGTGTGATAATCAGGCCAGTTGCCTTTGCAGGTTGCCTTATGCAATTACCCTAACCCTTGTCCAATAACCACTGTCTCCAGCTTGTCTGCACCCAAAGGGGGATCCACCCATGGACGATTTAGCTCATGATTTAGTAATCAGTGAGGTAGTCCTGTTGAGAACATTATCTGCTAAGTTCCTGTTTGACTGAGGATGCCGAGAATGGTGGATCCCCCTTTCACTGACTGAACTGGGTATGCGCCCCTACTTTACTATACATGCAGATCGCGCAATCACCACATATAATATAGTGCACGATGCTGGGAAAGATGTGGAATGGAAGCAGAAAGCAGTTCATAGCAGGGCTGTGGAAAGCAGTAGATCTAGCTAGCAGGGCAGTGGAAATATCACCAATCTTCTCACTGATGTGTGTAATTTTTAAAAGAATTGCATGTGCCACGATATTCACATTGCACACTACACCGGTAGTATGCAATACCTAGCTACATCAGCTACTTCCCCCTCGTTCGCCTACATGAGTAATCCGGCGCCGGACAGCCGCTGTGCAGAGCTGCTACTCCCAAATTCCGTCCGCTTCAGCTGCTGCTCCCGGATCGCATCAATCTGCTTCAACTGCTGCTTCCCGTTTGTGTCCGCTCCAGCTGCTGCTCCCCGATTCATTGCCAACTGTTCTCCGATTGCATCCGCTTCAGCTGCTGCTCCCCGATTGCCAACTGCTCCCCGATTGCGTCCGCTTCAACTGCTGCTCCCCGATTGCATGCATCCGCTTGTAGCCCCAGCTGTTCTGGAAGCTAGTCCATGCCCGGGCCCAATGTTCTCGAACATTCTTCGCCGAGTTCCGAGGTAGCTACAGTAAATTGAAGTACGAAGATCGTGCGTCACTAGCCTATAGTCCCGCTCAACGAACGTCCCACTTCCGTCACACACACACAGACCCACGTTAAAATTATATTGATTACCATGCATGATATGCACACTAGTATGTAACATGATATGCACGCTAGTATATATGCAACATGATATGCACGCTAGTATGCAATACCTACTACATTGGGAGTACTATATAACTTTACAGCAATTTCTTACTGGTGTGGGCTGTGCAGCTGACATGATCTCCCGGGCCAATCCAGTGGTAGCACGGGAAATCCTCATTTGTCTTCGACTGGAAGTTGTGGACAATCACAAAGTCGACATACCAGAGTGGGTTGCAGGAACTCAGAAACTGATGAGAGTTGCCGACAACTACCACTAGTACCTCCCCTAAATCGGCATCACTCTCAATCACAAGATCGTCATATTTTTTCCTCCCGAAGTTTCCCTCCATATCTGTCAGGAGGTCGGTCAGTTTCACCTTACCCGATTCGGCATGTCTACCAATCAACTTGATGTAGACCTCCTTATTCCAGTCACCTCCAGCATCCTCAGCTGATCCTGTCACAATCCTCACTCCATAGTAATATTTGTCACCTGCATCCATGGTTAGCATTGTGAGAGAATGGATTGATGATAAATGCAAATGCTACTGACTGAATACTGTGAGAATGCTACTGACTGAATACTGTGAGAATGCTACTGACTGAATACTGTTCAGTATTCAGTCAGTAGCACAGAATTGCAATTGAGGCTAAACTATTCTGAGCTAAGCACATTTGTATAGTTGTAGCTATATTGGACAGACAACATGCAGAGAGCAGAGTTCTCCTATACCATACGAAGTTGCCAATAGCAACTACGATCAGGCATATATAATAAGGTGAGTGGTGGTATAATGGGACGGAAAACAGTTCGTGCGAATTTTTTTGCAATGTTAATTTTTTGGTTCACAAATGAAAATTCAATTTAGGGAAGCTTGTCGCTGCCACAGGAGAAATTCTTGCCTGTGAGAGAGAGCAAGCAAACAGTCGAGATAGCTACTTATGTTGTGGCTGTAGAAGAGCGAAACGATCTACCACAAGGAATGCTCGAGGTTCTGTGCCAGTTGGTACATGTTATTTTCTGCTGGTCCTAATAGATAATTATTCGTTGCTGTTAGTGTTGTTGTCCACTGTAATATTTCGTGTGTTAAATCATGGATAATAATCACGTACTATCCATGGTTAAATTTTCGTGATTGAGGAAAACTACGACTACTAGTCTCTCAACCTGTGTATGCGGTAGAATGAATCATCAGTGCATGCAAGTGTGCTCTCGAGAGATAATGGATGATCTTGCGAGACAGCGAGCGAAAACGAAAACAAAGACCCAGCGTCTCAGAAAATCACTTGTAGCTGACAGGGTAAGCTAAGAAAGAAAAAACCAGAATGGTGACTGCAGCAAGCCCACTCATGTTCTCTCACTGTGGTTGCGTGCGTTCCTCCTTCTCTTTCCCTTTCGCGAGCGAGTAAGGTAACTATAGCCTAGGTACGTATAGCTACCACACACTCAGACTGTGCGTGCACGTATACATCCACACGTACTTAGCTACACATATCTAAGTATGTATGGACGATTTTATACCTTTGAAATGTTTTGGCGGGAGTTGGAAGGCAGGGAGGTCCTGGGCATCGGGTTCGTCTTGCTTGTAACCACTAGTTTCGTGCCTAGATGCTCGACACTTCGTCTCCTGGACTCCGTAATCGCTGGACATTCTGCCCACTTCTTCTGTATGCGCTTGAAATTTACAATCTCTACGAGACCTACGCTGTATTTATACTTCCGTAAACAGGAAGTATACCGTATTTCCGCGATCAAACGCCGCGGCTACTATTTATTTCATCACGCGATTTACTGCGGCTACTATTCGAGGGCGGCCACTGATCGAAGGTGGCGTTTATTAAACTCGAAGCGAGGAAACGGATTGGAGCACCGTGTATGCACAGATTGTACTACAGTGATGACGCACTTGAAAGGTGCCGACCACAGTTTATATAGCATAACCTGCTAACCGCCGTCTAACTACCATAAACCCGTCGTCTAACTACCATACACCCTTGTCAGCACAAATTAGTGTACACAGAAGCCACTTTAGTATACTCAGGAAGTGCACTTAGAAGCCACTGTAGTACAAGCCAGTTGTACTACCAGTTGCTGTGGTTTATCTGGAACACACTCGGCTGTTATTCAATTAGAAGCCTCGGCTGCGCCTCGGCCTCTAATTGAATAACAGCCTCGTGTATTCCTGATAAACCACAGCAGCTGGTAGTATAACTATAACGAAGAAGTTTTGTTTCAGTGTGGTACTGTCATAATCATCCCGACAAAACGGTAGGAAACGCCAAAGCTATTACTGTCACGAAAGATTTCGCCGGTCAAACGTCGCTCGCCCCCGTGCCTCGACCACAGAAAACGCCAAACGCTTAGACAGCTCTCGGGAACAATCAGTTCGCCTCTCTTCACGCTCACAGCGAAATGGTCACTGTCCTCGAGGGCTAGACAAAGCGCTTCGATCGATCGCCGACCGTTCGAATACTAGCCGCGGCTACTAAACAAGGGCGGCGTTTATTTCGTTCAGCCCTTCTAGAGGTGCGGCTATTATTCGAGGGCTGCCACTAATCGCGAGTGCGGCGTTTGATCTCGGAAATACGGTTATGCCAACGGTACCCCAAAAATTAAGTGCCGCTATTAGGAGGGGATACACTTCTTTGCAATCTCTATACGAGAATTTGTAAACACACATACAGAAAACAATGTAGGCAGAATGCAGAGATTGGGATAGATCGAGAGAGGAGAAAGAAGGCACACCTGGCAGCAGAACTGGCCTTATTTCACTTTCAGGAAGAACTGGAAGTGGTGGAAGCAAAGAAAGCTGGAGAAGACTAGTAACGCGGCTGATCAGTGCACTTAGCTGGCTATGTACAATGTACCAAGTACATGAAGCATGCTTTGCGTTCAGCTCCTGCAAAAAGAACGGTCATTTAACCTATGTGTGCACACATAGATAGGTTAAATGACTTGTAACCGTGTAAACACCCTACATCAACCTGCAACCATGGTTGCAGGTTGATGTATAGGGTGTTTACACGGTTACAAGTCAGGTAGGAATCTTGGGCATTGCTGCAACTGCAAACTCAACGATCAATAGTAGTTGTTGCTATACGTTTGTGCACACCACGCAGGGATGGAACTCTGGGTACGAGATGAGGGGTGGAACACATGGTAGCTACAATAATCTTCACAGTGACTGTAAAAGGAGACCGGGGAAATGTTTTAAACAGACCCGGGGTCACCATAATTATCACAAGTAATAAAAAACATTTAAAATGTAGCAGGATGTAGGGATACCAGAACGGCAAAAAGTAAGGAAACAAGAGGGATGATCGAACATAACAGTGAAGTATACAACCCACAGAGATCTTCTTCCATATATACACTGTGTACAATGAAAAAAGATATGTAGGGGTGATTGTATACTTCACTGTTATGTTCGATCATCCCTCTTGTTTCCTTACTTTTTGCCGTTCTGGTATCCCTACATCCTGCTACATTTTAAATGTTTTTTATTACTTGTTTATGTAAATTTTTTTGGCGCCAGGCGCATGTTTGAGTTGAAATTTGCTGCAGAAGTCAGTGACCTCACAGGCACCTGGGCAGTAGGTGTCCTTGCCTTGGTATATGGACAATATTACTCAGGTAATATACTTCCAGCATTGGCTGAAGAATCAGACCCGGGCATCTCAAGTCAACTGTTCCCTAGATGGATGACAAAGCCACTGACGGTTCTCCCTGTCTGAAGCTCAAAGACCACCATGGCATAGGCAATTTATTATAGTAGCTAGGGACATTCATGATATGGTGTTGAGATAGGCATTCACCCTACTCACAGAATACAGCATATAGCAATATAGCTAAATCACGCGTACAGGGACTAACCTCAGTCTTATAAAGAGTGCCTCGTTTGATTGGCAATGATCAACGCTTCTTCCTTGCTGTTTCTAATTGAGCGATCTTGAGTAATAATTACGTTCGTTGCTAAGTGATCGTTTAAGTGCGCATGCGTACAAACGTGAAAATGGCGTGACAAACGAAGCCATAGTTATTGAGTGGGCAGCTGCAGCCGCCTGGTGAAGACTTGGAGGTAGCGAAAAAGCGATGGGACGTTGCACTGCTCGGTTGAAAATGCTGCTGTTTCGTGCGAAAACCATCGTGACAGATAGAGGCAACGTTGAGCTAAGTTGTCTGAAGAAGAAAGAAAGAAAGAAAAACAATTTGCCCGTTTTGCGAGTGCCTGGTGTGGTACTTTCGCGACGGGTTTTCGCGACGCGAGGAGTCTTGTTGGTCATGAAAACACTCGAAGATGCACGGTATGCGGTTATAAAGGCTTATAAGTGTACCGTTTCTGAGATTTGGAGAGATTTTTTTGTATTAGCATATATTGCGTGTACGTCGTATCCCTACATATAGACTCTACCGAGTCTATGATAGTTGCATCTCAGTGCCTCCACCCGACTGCAGTGATCAAAGAATGGGCCCACAACCTCAAATGTTGTGTATTAATTCTGTTTACCCATGCAGCCTATTAAGTATTTTGCTCTTAGTAGCTATCTGATAGGGAAACCTAGTAGGCCTGTTGAGGTCAAGTTTCTTAGTTCCGGGTAACTAGGAGAAGTATAGGAATGCTAGCAATACCAAACAATGTGCATTCAAGCAGATCAGTTACACTGTGTGGGTCCTCCAATTTCAGGCATATACAGATGCACTTGTGCATGTACATGTGCTCATTCTTTGATCACCACAGTGGAGGAGGCATAAGGAGTACTCTTGTTCTCCCAAGAGTACATAATGACATTCATTCAATTAAGAACCTGTGAAGCCTTGCTTAGTCAAGTATTTCAAGTGGTTGCTAAATGTGATCAATAAGCAAAGAGCTGCAGGCCATTTTGTTCCTAGACCAGACCACATAGGGCATATTAGAAGCCCAAGGGGCGACCAAAGCCTTGGTAAAACAACCCTACTCATTTTACGGTGTACCGGTAGTGATACTCTATTATTGTGCATGACTCCCACATTTCTATGACCCACAAATCAGTTGCATTCCAGTGTCCACATGCACCCAAACCATGCACACAAATAGGATAACATGCAGAAGCTATCTGTATACAATGGGGTTTCTGGTGAGTCATGATGCAGTTGTTGATTAACTACACCAATAGTTATACGTGACTAAGCCTTTTACTAGTGGAAGCAGGACATTGGGGGGCGAGCCTGAGTGACGTACATGGCTACATGCACATGCAAGACAAGGAGCCGTTGCATGCACATGGCTGTCATCAGAATGTGACTGAGCAATGGGCCTATATAGTAGTGCCTCAGGCCACACAAATTATGACAAACCGTAAGTCATTACAAAAGTATGGAGATGTAGGGATAGCAAAACAACAAAAAGTCAAGGACAAGGTAGCTGTACAGTGGCGGATTTAGGGGGTGCAAATGCACCCCCCTTTGGCGGAACACTAAAAAATGATTATGCAGCAATGGCATGCAGCAACAACAACCAGGCGGATCCAGGGGTAGTTCGTTGGGTTCGGTCAAACCCCCCTTCTTACCAAAGAACTTACCGTATGGCCTTACTATAATTTCAAGCGCTTGCTTGCAGCGGTGACGAGCAGCTGTCTAATACACTGCGAAAAACGTACGTAGCAGTAACAGTGCGGAGTACAGTTGTTCCGGGTAGCAAGTTTACCGCTTCCAAATTGAGGGGGTGGAGCTGGCTGAAACCGAACGGCTTGGGAACGAGACCACGATCTAGTATATTTACGTGTACGTAGCTACGTAGCTATTACGTTGCATGAGCGAAATTTGAGCAAGAAACGGAAGCACATGGCGGCCCCGGGTCCTGCAATCCTTTCACATCTGGAACTTGCTGTGCAAAAAGCACGAAGGTGCCACGAGAGCCCACCCTGATAACTGAAAAATAAAGGCGAAAAATTTTTCCGCGCTTCGCACGGACTGATCGGCGCTACGCGCCTCTGTGCGACTGCCTTCGGCAGCCTGTAAAACAACCCCTTTCCAAAATCCTGGATCCGCCACTGCTGTATACATGGCATAAAACAGTTCAGTATACAAACCCATCTTACATATCTTTCCACATAATACCGGCACATGACTGTATAATGAGAAAGATAATAACTAGGAATACGCATGCGCAGTGTCTGTGCCTCGCACACGCTCACAATCTGTAATAGTAGGCGTGGTTTCCTGTGGAAGAAAAACGAAGGTGCGAAGGTCAGTTCATCGTGCGAAGTTTAGTTGTCGAAGTTGTGCGAAGTTGCTGAAGATTCTTTTGAGGAGGATGGCTAAGCGTTGCCAGGAAGAATACGAAGACGTTAGCGAGGTTCTACACCCTTCGACACTGTCAACACTCTATATGTACGTACCTAGACTAAACGTTCGCAGTACATGCACGTGGCTATCGGGACCTCCGTGACAGAAACCCCACCACAGCGATGCAACCGCCCCCCGGGCCCGGCCCCGCGCAATGAAAGTGTGACGGATATATATATATATTATATATACAGACGCGATGTGACTACGCTGCACGGATTAGTTGCCTCGCGCTAAGGCGCTCGGCAATTATAGGATCCGCCTGTAGCTAGTTACTCTTTGGGCATGACATGCCCCATGCACAGAGTAGCTACATTAGGCCTTGACAGATTTTTGCCTATCCAGTCCAGAGATTAGATCGAGTGAAATGACTTAACTATGTAGCTAAAGGCAAGTGAATACATATACAAGAGTGCAGAGTCGACCTACAAGAAGGCTTGCATGCTGGTGGAGCAATACAGAAGCATAATGGTACATATGGCATATCAGCATAATAATGATTATAATAGCTAATTATGCTTGTGGTCTTAGTGATAGGTTAGAACCTATAGTTTGACAGCTGTCGAAGGTATGATTGTTGTAGAATGGCAAGTTTACATAATTATGGTATAACACCATTGATGTGACTCATTAAACATAGCTAGCTTTACGTAAACTAGTACAGGCGCAAAATAAAAATAATAAATTCAAAGTATATTCAAAATCACAGTCCATGAGCAGTCCCATATAGCTACAGGCATAAACAGAGACATATTCCACAAGTTTGAACTATCTACCTTAGAGCTGGCATAGTGTGAATGCTTCATGTTCAGTTAGTGCGGCTGCAGCTGCAACCAACCACCACTTTCTCTGCTATTGGCCTCCACACCTCATTGCCACTTGAGTCACACTCATCTTGGCGTTTCAGGATGTATACTGGAAGGATTCGGAGCTCGGAAGAATAGCAATTGTTGTTGTTGCGCAGGCATGTGTCATCGTAATGTTTGCACCCACTGCAGTTGACACTGACTACAAATCTTGGGAATACGGAATCCCCCAAGTCTCGAACGTTCTGACTCCATGTGCACTTTGGTGCAGCATTCCGTGGGAAGCACTGTGAATCATAATTAACTAGTCGGGGTGTTAAACAGTTTGTGCTTCCCGTCAGAATATAAGGTGGGGGTGAGCTAGGGTAGGTTCTGTTACCAGGTAGTGGAACTTTGACGAGGCTGAGGCAGCCAGACAGCTGGGTGGACTGGGTAAACTGCTCCAAGAAGTACTGTTCACCTCGCTTCTTGCAGCCATTGCACTCCAGTCCTCCTTCTGTCAGACCCTCAACGATCATGTTAGAGAGTGTGGTAGCATTGACTGTCCCTCTGCCCGGACCTGTTGGAAGGCTCGCCACTACTTGCGATACAACAGTGGAAATTGTGCTGCTGTTGGCAGATGCCTGACTAGGTATTGGAATGGTGCAGGCTGTGTGCAGGCAACAAATGCACAGTACAGCCACTACTAGCAGTGTGTTTGCTTGTGATGTCAACATGACTGCTTTAGCACACTCCTTGACTCTGAGCAGCTGAGAATAATAATAATTGTTCAACGATGAAGATGGGTCAGTTATCTTGCTCTTGTTGTGATTGCAGCCGATGGTTGTGACTGGCACTAGCGGTCTTGCAGTTTAAATACCCGAGTGTGTGTGGTATAAGTTCTCCTGCTGGGGACTTTGGTACAGGTGCTGTCTGTGTCCATTATGTGGCCATGTTGCTCTTTGTTATAAGGTTTTATCACTGAATAAAACTACCAATTTCAGCATTTTAGCATTTCAATGTTTGATAATGCATAAAGGTTGTGAAAGGAAGAGTTGCAGAAATCATAGGAATGCAGCTTTCTACTTTGTTTGCAAGGGAATTGAGATTTGAGGGTTGTCTGAGAGATTACTCTTTCAGTTCAATGATCATTGTTAGGGTTGGAAGTTAGGAACTAAATTAACACTAAAGTTGATTGTTTTCTACGACATGACTTGAATCAGTCAACCTCATTTCCGTGTCTAAGATTGTCACTGTGTAGCTGCATGCACATGTAGCTGCATGCTGGTGCATACTCTTTACACCTTCTGCAGTGTGAATGATTATATTAGTAGCCAGCGACAATAATCGTCAGGCTATCATTCCGGATGAATACCGTGCCACCTCATTTTCAACTCATCACACACACACACACCCACACACACACATACACACACACACACACGTACACACATACGCACACACATGTATAGCTACACACACACACACACAGACAAATACACACACAGACACATGCAGCTATGCACACGCACGCACACGCACACACACACACACACACGTACACACATGTAGCTTGCTACACACAGACACACACACACATCATACACATAGCAAATTACACACTTAGTTAATGGAAGCCTCTCAACCAGCTGTAGATGTGGATTCCCAATCACAGGACAACCACAGCCTAACCACAGCTTAACGAGGTAAACACCCAAAAGCAAGCTACTGCATTGGAGTATAGCTAGATATAGAGAGGTTCGTAAAGGCTTACAACATCAAAGTGAAACTCAAGATCGACAATGGGGAGTGCACTAGTTATTTATTAAAGTTAGTTATTCATGTTCAGTTGTATTCATGCTTTCAAAAGAGACAATGTCAGCAATTAGAGCTTGGGGCTCAATTCTTTGGACATTAAGGTATAGCTAGCTATGTCCATGTGAGTGTTCCGGAAAATGCAAAGAACTTCACTTTCACAGGACACTAGTATTTATAGCGTTCTCTTCTCTCGTGATCTCATCGCCTGCTCAATTCACTTGAATTCAGCATCTACTAACATATAACTGACAGTTCGGCTCACAATACAAACCACTGCACTACCGAGTCATCAGAGATGGTTGCAGATACGAAATGGAAGTGTGGTTCTTTTCTATGTACAGCAATCATTCTTGCTGTCTGTGTGATACATTTTGTCACTCCTTCCCCAACTGAGCAGATGACACTTTATGACATGGCACTGGTAGCCGCAGCCAAGGCAGGAACAGGACTGTCCATGTCAAACTCAACAAGTCTTGCCAAATCCATTGTCCGGGGACTGACTCGAAAGGGGATCAGTGACCACGACTGTGCTACTTGCAAGAAGCGATCAGAGGAGTACCTGATACAGCAGTTCGGAAGGTGGACTTTACTGAATTGCTTGCATTTGCAGAAGATGCTGCTACCTGGCTCAGAGGACAGCACCCCTGCTTACATCTTGACTGGGGATACCCGCTGCATCAATCGTCAGTCATACGACAATGCCTGTTTCACTAGTACTAGCTCACAGTGTTCGTGGAATCAAACACTTGAGGCTCTCACTGAATCGGACGGCGTCAGCACCTTCCCACAGTATGCGGTCAACCTTACCTGCCAAGGCTGCCCCAATGCCTACGATAATGCTTGCTTGGTACAGCGAGGAATGTGCTACTATTCAGAGAAAAGAGTCGACTTCTACGTCCTGAAACGCAGCGAGCAATGTGGTCAAGATGGCTATGAGGAGTGGCTGCCTTTGAACACAAGGAAACAGCTTACAGTTGGTTGCAGCTGCAACAGAAGTCCCACTACATAGAACTAGCAAGTGGTGAACACACACTGCAATCATCCTCATAAACTCACACACCATTTTCAGTACCATTATTATAACTACACTATGGTTTGTAGCTGTTAGTTTTACGGATTATTGCTTAACCCTTATACAAATCCATTTCAACAAACAAAGTCCTGGGGTAAGAATTTCATGACCTAGCTAGCTAGCTATATACAGTACATTCACTAGCTGAATGATTCTTGCTCTCAAATTAACAGCATTAATTTATACAACTGTGAAGCCAACAATTGGATTGCACTAGACACAAAAAGGATTGAAGCAATTATACTTGTATGGACCTGTGATGATTAGCTCAGAATAAGCCATCACCATGCAAGGTGACGGCATATCATTTCACACATTGCTGCGCAAATTAGAGGTCCTTGTATATAATTAATTTTCAATTATTACACCTTTCCTGTCACTGCACTGTAAAAAATGAAGTGTGCACTGCACGCCATATTGTCCCAATACACACACCAAAATGGCTTTTGGTGTGTGTATTGGGACAAAATGGCATGCAGTGCGCACTTCATTTTTTACAGTGTGGGCACGGCTCCCATGCACTCACAACAGCTAGCAATCAATTCCATGTTGTCGTGTACATCATCCACATGCACAGTATCACCTTCAGTGGGCATATCACAAACACATGCAAGTCCTAGACTCGTTCCCAGGCTCCTCCCCAGCTTTGGAACGAGGCTATGCAAGTCCCACAATCCACCTGTACTAATTGGGCATGACAAGCCCCATCCAGGCAGACCTTGACAAATTAGCCTTTTTTTTACTCGCCTATTCAAGAGAGAGAAATTGACATTCTGGGACCAGCTGGGAGTCGAACCCAAGACCTTCTGCACATGCAGCAACCTGAATACACATGCAGCCAACTACACATGTAGCCAACTACACATGCAGCCACCTGAATACACATGCAGCCAACTATACACAGCCAACTACACATGCAGCAACCTGAATACACATGCAGCCAACTACACATGCAGCAACATGAATATACACATGCAGCCAACTACACATGCAGCCAACTACACATGCAGCCACCTGAATACACATGCAGCCAACTACACATGCAGCAACATGAATATACACATGCAGCCAACTACACATGCAGCCAACTACACATGCAGCCACCTGAATATACACATGCAGCCAACTACACATGCAGCCAACTACACATGCAGCCACCTGAATACACTGCATGCAGCCAACTACACATGCAGCAACCTGAATATACACATGCAGCCAACTACACATGCAGCCAACTACACATGCAGCCACCTGAATACACTGCATGCAGCCAACTACACATGCAGCCACCTGAATACACTGCATGCAGCCAACTACACATGCAGCCAACTACACATGCAGCCAACTACACATGCAGCCAACTATACTCATGCAGCAACGTGAATATACACATGCAGCCAACTACTCATGCAGCAACGTGAATATACACATGCAGCCAACTACTCATGCAGCAACGTGAATATACACATGCAGCCAACTAGCTACACAACTAGCGTTAATTCAAAAGGAAGTGAATATGTGTACATGTACTACATGGTGTGCATGTACTATGCATGGTCCACATGCCCACAAGATGGTTATGCAATCAAACAGCTGCACTATAAACTTTTGCACACACTCAAACATGTTGGAAAATGGATAGCACGACGGTAACGTTGTTGTTTGCTGCATGTTGAAGGAAATAACATGCAAGTATATAGCACTAGGAAGCTGGAATAAACAGAGCCCAAGAACACTTAAGGTTGCATTACATAGGGCAAAAATGTTCACCTTCACTAGTGATCATAGCTATATAGCACCTGAGATTTTTCAGTGGTTTTGCTTCAAATGTGAACTCTATTCTAATATTGCAGAGACTGCATGGTCCATGTGTACTCCAAGTATCTAGTTCAGAAACAATATGGGATATAATTATCAATAGCACAATTATGTATTAAATCTCCCCAAATTTTCAAGACATGGGAAGTTGCGTATTCCAGGAACACATACACGCAGAAATAAATTATACTTCTGTGATACAGCCTGGCTGCCCACTTTTCTCCTCTGCACCCTGAGAGGCCTCCCCTGCACCCTGAGAGACCTCCCCTGCACCCTGAGAGGCCTCCCCTGCACCCTGAGAGGCCTCCCCTGCACCCTGAGAGGCCTCCCCTGCACCCTGGGAGGCCTCCCCTGCACCCTGGGAGGCGTCTCTGCACCCTGGGAGGCGTCTCTGCACCCTGGGAGGCGTCTCTGCACCCTGGGAGCCGTCTCTGCACCCTGGGAGCCGTCTCTGCACCCTGGGAGGCGTCTCTGCACCCTGGGAGGCGTCTCTGCACCCTGGGAGGCGTCTCTGCACCCTGGGAGGCGTCTCTGCACCCTGGGAGCCGTCTCTGCACCCTGGGAGCCGTCTCTGCACCCTGGGAGGCGTCTCTGCACCCTGGGAGGCGTCTCTGCACCCTGGGAGGCGTCTCTGCACCCTGGGAGGCGTCTCTGCACCCTGGGAGGCGTCTCTGCACCCTGGGAGGCGTCTCTGCACCCTGGGAGGCGTCTCTGCACCCTGGGAGGCGTCTCTGCACCCTGGGAGGCGTCTCTGCACCCTGGGAGGCGTCTCTGCACCCTGGGAGCCGTCTCTGCACCCTGGGAGGCGTCTCTGCACCCTGGGAGGCGTCTCTGCACCCTGGGAGGCGTCTCTGCACCCTGGGAGGCGTCTCTGCACCCTGGGAGGCGTCTCTGCACCCTGGGAGGCGTCTCTGCACCCTGGGAGGCGTCTCTGCACCCTGGGAGGCGTCTCTGCACCCTGGGAGGCGTCTCTGCACCCTGGGAGGCGTCTCTGCACCCTGGGAGGCGTCTCTGCTGATACTAAACATGAGCCTTCTGCTTCTCTTCACTGATAAGTACACAAGCACATTATAGGCATGAATTACATGTCTCCACAGTCTTGACCCCGGCATTAATTACTTTGATGGCAAAGGTAGTTATCAGGTAAGACATTGTATGTAAGTGACACATTGCCACTTAGTCTGCTACGATCTGCAATTACAGTCTTTCCTTCATTCCACTAGCATATAATGCCACTATAACGTAACGTAGTAGCTCTTTCCTTCATTCCAGTATAGTGTATAATGTATAATGTTACTATAAGGTACAATACGTGCTACGTAGAGTAGCTCTGTAGCCATGGTCCCAGGCTCTCCCCATGCGCTTTCTCTGCTGTGAAGCTATATATTCACTCTTCATTCAAGTGGCACCACATAGTGTTTACAAAAACTCCCAACAACATGTAATAACAAGAGCGCATGATGACATCATTGTTTTTTCACAATGATGTCATCATGCGCTCTTGGTAATAAATATCAGGGGGTTTTAGTTTGACTTGGTAATCTCAGTTGCAACGGTACTATAATATGTTTAAACAGACAGACTGCATCCAACTTTGCTATGCAGCTCCATGACCTCCAATAGTATCAGGTGGTTGTGAATTGCAAATAGATAATAGCTTACAGATCAATTTCCAATCCCGTTCCGTAAGCTATAATATCTATGGTTTAAATGTACAATTGGAGCAAGAAGGAAGCCACTGTATGGATGGTTGGGGTATTAGCTATAGAAATGTATGCAAGGCAATTAGCTATGCATATTCAACAATTAACTAATAGTTGCCATCCTACAAAAATGTGTAGCTACAATTGAAAAATCAACAGAACAACTAATGAACCATTGTACTAAGTTGACTAAGTTGTCTACTTAGTTCTATCGACGTCGACACTAATCTACGCAGGTCAGTTTTCATCAAAATTGAACGTTGTAAACTGTTCAAATGGTGATGCTATTTGGTACCCGTTCCGGAAGGAGGTACCTGTATGGCACATCTAAGGACTCGTTCCTTTTCAGGATATCTGCAGCAATGCCCTCCATAGCATTGTGGAACCGTTCCATATATCGTTTGGCTGTCTCCTCTGTGAAACGCTCATGAGGGTGTTTTCCCAGGTAGATCTGTGAAGTAGGAAGTGAGCAGCTATAGCTACATTTTAGCTACAAAGTTGACGGAAGCATGCTGAGCAAAACCAGTGAACATGATAAGAGTGCAGAGCTCGGTCAACTCTTCTCGTGTTTCGATCTTGTCAGGGAAGTCATGGCCTGCTGGTGCACTTTGACCAGTTGAATCACTCTGGAATGCTGGGAAGGCGGTGTTGTGGATATCCTTCGCCCACTGCTGCAATTCAGGGTCACCCTTGACGTCACCATCACTGTGATAGAAGTGGTTGATGATGTCTTTTGCATAAGCCTCGATAGTCTCCCAGATTTTCAGCCCATCATCACGGTAGTAGTAGCCGGGGAGTTGGTCAGGATTGTCAACACCTCTTTCCTTTGTATTATGCTTAAGTTTGATGTTGGTGCAGTAGACACTGTAGGCAGCAAAAGCTCGTTTGAAAAGCTCTTCCTTCCCTTCTCCTCCAATGGCAAACAACTGATCAATAATTCCCCCCTTGTTGATCAGGGTATGTCTTGCTCGAGCATTGATGGCCATTGTATAGCGGAAATGGGGCCGAAGAATCTTGTTGATGGGATGGGGGTCTGGCAGGTTGCGCATAGTAGCCATGGAGTAGGCCTCCATTGCAGCATGGCAGGAGAGGTAGTGTGTTGACAGCTGATGGAACTGTGAGATGGATATATAGGTAGCAAACAAAAAAAACCCATCTCCATCAGAACTGCCCCCCAAACCATAACTGATTATTGACAAGCAAATAGCATGGGCTTGTTGATTTTGGGCTAACGTTAGGGACATCATTGAGCTGTTTAGGACCAGTAAAAAAAGTTCTCTTCAAAGCACTGGAGGTAAGTATCCAATAAACATGCATGAAGTCACCAAATTCAGGAATTGAATACACCTGTCCTATGTATACAACACAACAATTGACTTGAGAACACATAGCTACTGGTCAATTATATAGCTGGTCAATTATATAGCTGGTTAATCAGTTATTGGTCACAGCCTTAATCTCTTGCAAAGCTATCAAGTCTCAGCAGTGCCAACACTGTACTCCCTAAGCACAAAACATTTTGTACAGTTCTCACATGGACATCTGGTTTCTGAGGCCAGAATCTTAGTCTAATTTGGCACCCTACAGTGTTTAGATCCCTGTATTATAATTAATTTGTGTACAAATGGATGGGTCATCTACCACATTACCTGAGCATGGGCACTTTGGTAGTAAATCTTGGCCACTAGCCAATCCATCAAGTTGTCACTTGGAAGAAAGACGGGGTTTTCATCTCCAGGCTCCTGTTTCAGCTGGATGGCGATTGGCACCAGCTGGTTGGATCCATTCACATAGAGCAGACAGATGGGAGCACAGCAGAAGTAGCCATTGCGACATGGCAGGTTTTCCATGATCTTGAGGTTGCAGATGCATGTATAGACATGGCCTTCCTACACGTGTGTACGGATGGAGTGGGTATATATATGTCGATCTAAATGAATAATACTGTGCAGTCTAGAAACTAGAGTCACTAGCTACACCTGTTCACAATCATCACATGACTGTAGACACAAAACTAAACAATTCATCACATCACCAACCTCCATCTCTTGCTCTAAAGTGAGGCCTCGATTGAGAAACCCCTTCACATTGGTAACGTGAAAGGTGGGAGGGAGGGATGTACACCTTTGGATCACCATGCACTGGATTCACTCCATTCAGCATCTGTCGCCCAAACTCCACATCCATCTCCCAGCGTGAGGCCACATAGACAGGCACTTCAGGGTGACCCAGGTATTTGGCCCATTCTTCATAGTCATGAAGGCTGTCACAGGACTCAAAGACATAATGCTCACCAAGTGTGACTACCGCTTTCAGAGCATCTTCAGTGAAGTCCAAATCTTTGACGTGTTGAAATTTCTCATCAGGGGGAAGGTGCTTCACTGAGCTGTCGATGTAAGATGGTAGCTCATGGTCAGGATACATTTTCCACTGGTACAGCTCACGCCTCTGCTCAAGCTGCTTCTTCCTCTGATCCAGTAGAATTGGATCATTTGCGACGTCCTTCACGGTGGCTGGTATAACATGACAGGGAGGATAAACATTCACTGCATGGATTAATTGTTTGTTATTCCTGTTGCAGATGAGTGAAAATAATGTCTGGCAGAGAGAGACCATTAATTTATTACCTACGAGCATGCACAAGGTGTTAACAATCGGTTCTGTCCAACTGGGGACGTGCCATGTAATAGGTATACCCAGTTCAGTCAGTGAAAGGGGGATCCACCCATGGACGATTTAGCTCATGATTTAGTAATTAGTGAGGTAGTCCTGTTGAGAACATTATCTGCTAAGTTCCTGTTTGACTGAGGATGCCGAGAATGGTGGATCCCCCTTTCACTGACTGAACTGGGTATGCACCCCTACTTTACTATACATGCAGATCACGCAATCACCACATAGTGCACGATGCTGGGAAAGATGTGGAACGGAAGCAGAAAGCAGTTCATAGCAGGGCAGTGGAAAGCAGTAGATCTAGCTAGCAGGGTGGTGGAAATATCACCAAGCTGCCATGAGAGCCCTTACTGACATCTGAAAAGAAAATTTGCACGCTTTGTACGATTCCTCGACTCCATCACATCCTACTCATCTGCAACTCTAATAGCTAACAGACAATTTGTGTGACAATTTCTTGTAGCTAGCTATGTAGTCAGCCTGCAGAAATATTGTGTGTATCATTCACTACGTACCTTTTAGAAGTTACCATGACGAGAAGGTTGGTCAATTGTCCTGGCAGACTATGTGGCTACTTCGGGGCAAATATTTCTCACTGATGTGTGTAATTTTTAAAAGAATTGTGCCACGATATTCACATTGCACACTATACCGGTAGTATGTAATACTTAGCTACATCAGCTACTTCCCCCTCGTTCGCCTACATGAGTAATCCGGTGCCGGACAGCTCTCTGTGCAGAGCTGCTACTCCCAAATTCCGTCCGCTTCAGCTGCTGCTCCCGGATCGCATCGATCTGCTTCAACTGCTGCTCCCCGTTTGTGTCCGCTCCAGCTGCTACTCCCCGATTCTTTGCCAATGGTTCTCCGATTGCATCAGCTTCAGCTGCTGCTCCCCGACTGCCAACTGCTCCCCGATTGCGTCCGCTTAAGCTTCAACTGCTGCTCCCCGATTGCATGCATCCGCTTGTAGCCCCAGCTGTTCTGGAAGCCAGTCCATGCCTGGACCCAATGTTCTCGAACATTCTTCACCGAGTTCCAAGGTAGCTACAGTAAATTGAAGTACGAAGGTCACACGTAACTAGCCTATAGTCCCGCCCCACGAACGTCCCACTTCCGTCACACACACACAGACCCACGTTAAAATCTTAATATATTGATTACCATGATATGCACACTAGTATGCAACATAATATGCACGCTATATAGTATGCAATACCTACTACATTGGGAGTACTATATAACTTTACAGCAATTTCTTACTGGTGTGGGCTGTGCAGCTGACATGATCTCCCGGGCCAATCCAGTGGTAGCACGGGAAATCCTCATTTGTCTTCGACTGGAAGTTGTGGACAATCACAAAGTCGACATACCAGAGTGGGTTGCAGGAACTCAGAAACTGATGAGAGTTGCCGACAACTACCACTAGTACCTCCCCTAAATCGGCATCACTCTCAATCACAAGATCGTCATATTTTTTCCTCCTGAAGTTTCCCTCCATATCTGTCAGGAGGTCGGTCAGTTTCACCTTCCCCGATTCGGCATGTCTACCAATCAGCTTGATGTAAACCTCCTTATTCCAGTCGCCACCAGCATCCTCAGCTGATCCTGTCACAATCCTCACTCCATAGTAATATTTGTCACCTGCATGGTTAGCATTGTGAGAGAATGGATTGATGATAAATACAAATGCTACTGACTGAATACTGTGAGAATGCTACTGACTGAATACTGTGAGAATGCTACTGACTGAATACTGTGAGAATGCTACTGACTGAATACTGTGAGAATGCTACTGACTGAGTACTGTGAGAATGCTATATACTGACTGAATACTGTGAGAATGCTACTGACTGAATACTGTGAGAATGCTACTGACTGAATACTGTGAGAATGCTACTGACTGAATACTGTGAGAATGGTACTGACTGAATACTGTGAGAATGCTACTGACTGAATACTGTGAGAATGCTACTGACTGAGTACTGTGAGAATGCTACTGACTGAGTACTGTGAGAATGCTACTGACTGAATACTGTGAGAATGCTACTGACTGAATACTGTGAGAATGCTACTGACTGAATACTGTGAGAATGCTACTGACTGAATACTGTGAGAATGCTACTGACTGAATACTGTGAGAATACTACTGACTGAATACTGTGAGAATGCTACTGACTGAATACTGTGAGAATGCTACTGACTGAATACTGTGAGAATGCTACTGACTGAATACTGTGAGAATGCTACTGACTGAATACTGTGAGAATGCTACTGACTGAATACTGTGAGAATGCTACTGACTGAATACTGTGAGACTGCTACTGACTGAATTCTGTGAGAATGCTACTGACTGAATACTGTTCAGTATTCAGTCAGTAGCACAGAATTGCAATTGAGGCTGAGCTAAGCACATTTGTATAGTTGTAGCTGTATTGGACAGACAACATGCAGAGAGCAGAGTTGCCTATAGCAACTACTATCAGGCATATATAATTATAATAAGGTGAGTGCTGGTATAATGGGACAGAAAGCAGTTCGTGCGAAAGTTTTTGTAGTGTTAATTTTTTGTAGTAGCTATAAGGTTCACAAACGAAAATTCAGTTTATGGAAGCATGTTACTGCCGCAGGAGAAATTCTTGCCTGTGAAAGAGAACAAGCAAACAGTCGAGATAGCTACATGTACATAATATTATGTTGTGGCTGTCAAACAACGAAGTAGCTAGATAGCGAGCATTTACCGGAGTCGGAAGGCATCGCGTGTTTGCTCGCTGTTGTTGAGGAGAAGCGGTACCATCCACAGTAGAATTAGTGAAGAGCGAAACGATCTACCACAAGGAATGCTCGAGGTTCTGTGCCAGTTGGTACATGTTATTTTCTGCTGGTCCTAATAGATAATTATTCGTTGCTGTTAGTGTTGTTGTCCATTGTAATATTTCGTGCGTTAAATCATGGATAATAATACACGTACTATCCATGGTTAAATTTTCGTGATTGGGGAAAACTACGAATACTAGTCTTCAACCTGTGTATGCGGTAGAATGAATCATCAGTGCATGCAAGTGTGCTCTCGAGAGATAATGGATGATCTTGCGAGACAGCGAGCGAAAACGAAAACAAAGACCCAGCGTCTCAGAAAATCACTTGTAGCTGACAGGGTAAGCTAAGAAAGAAAAAACCAGAATGGTGACTGCAGCAAGCCCACTCATGTTCTCTCACTGTGGTTGCGTGCGTTCCTCCTTCTCTTTCTCTTTCGCGAGCGAGTAAGGTAACTATAGCCTAGGTACGTATAGCTACCACACACTCAGACTGTGCGTGCACGTATACATCCACACGTACTTAGCTACACATATCTAAGTATGTATGGACGATCTTATACCTTTGAAATGTTTTGGCGGGAGTTGGAAGGCAGGGAGGTCCTGGGCATCGGGTTCGTCTTGCTTGTAACCACTAGTTTCGTGCCTAGATGCTCGACACTTCGTCTCCTGAACTCCGTAATCGCTGGACATTCTGCCCACTTCTTCTGTATGCGCTCGCCCCCCGTGCCTCGACGGCACAGAAAACGCCAAACGCTTAGACAGCTCTCGGGAACAATCAGTTCGCCTCTCTTCATGCTCACAGCGAAATGGTCCCGGTCCTCGAGGGCTAGACAATTAAAACGCTTCGATCGATCGCCGACCGTTCGAATACTAGCCGCGGCTACTAAACAAGGGCGGCGTTTATTTCGTTCAGCCCTTCTAGAGGTGCGGCTATTATTTGAGGGCGGCCACTAATCGCGAGTGTGGCGTTTGATCGCGGAATACGGTAGTTATGCCAACGGTACCCCAAAATTAAGTGCCGCTATTAGGAGGGGATACACTTCTTTGCAATCTCTATACGAGACCTTGTAAACACACATACAGAATGCAGAGATTGAGATAGATCGAGAGAGGAGAAAGAAGGCACACCTGGCAGCAGAACTGGCCTTATTTCACTTTCAGGAAGAACTTGAAGTGGTGGAAGCAATTGAAAGCTGGAGAAGACTAGTAATGCGGCTGATCAGTGCACTTAGCTGGCTATGTACCAAGTACATGAAGCATGCTTTGTGTTCAGCTCCTGCAAAAAGAACGGTCATTTAACCTATGTGTGCACAAATAGATAGGTCAAATGACTTGTAACCGTGTAAACACCCTACATCAACCTGCAACCATGGTTGCAGGTTACAAGTCAGGTAGGAATCTTGGGCATTGCTGCAACTGCCAACTCAACAATCAGCAGTAGTTGTTGCTATACGTTTGTGCATGCACACCACGCAGGGATGGAACTCTGGGTACGAGATGAGGGGTGGAACACACGGTAGCTACAATAATCTTCACAGTGACTGTAAAAGGAGACCGGGGAGATGTTTTAAACAGACCCGACTGCAGTGATCAAAGAATGGGCCCACAACCTCAAATGTTGTGTATTAATTCTGTTTACCCACGCAGCCTATTAAGTATTTTGCTCTTAGTAGCTATCTGATAGGAAAACCTAGTAGGCCTGTTGAGGTCAAGTTTCTTACGTAGTTCCGGGTAACTAGGAGAAGTATAGGAATGCTAGCAATACCAAACAATGTGCATTCAAGCAGATCAGTTACACTGTGTGGGTCCTCCAATTTCAGGCATATACAGATGCACTTGTGCATGTACATGTGCTCATTCTTTGATCACCACAGTGGAGGAGGCATAAGGAGTACTCTTGTTCTCCCAAGAGTACATAATGACATTCATTCAATTAAGAACCTGTGAAGCCTTGCTTAGTCAAGTATTTCAAGTGGTTGCTAAATGTGATCAATAAGCAAAGAGCTGCAGGCCATTTTGTTCCTAGACCAGACCACATAGGGCATATTAGAAGCCCAAGGGGCGACCAAAGCCTTGGTAAAACAACCCTTCTCATTTTACGGTGTACCTGTAGTGATACTCTATTATTGTGCATGACTCGCACATTTCTATGACCCACAAATCAGTTGCATTCCAGTGTCCACACGCACCCAAACCATGCACACAAATAGGATAACATGCAGAAGCTATCTGTATACAATGGGATTTCTAATGAGTCATGATGCAGTTGTTGATTAACTACACCAATAGTTATACGTGACTTAGCCTTTTACTAGTGGAAGCAGGACATTGGGGGGCGAGCCTGAGTGACGTACATGGCTACATGCACATGCAAGACAAGGAGCCGTTGCATGCACATGCAAGACAAGGAGCCGTTGCATGCACATGGCTGTCATCAGAATGTGACTGAGCAATGGGCGTATATAGTAGTGCCTCAGGCCACACAAATTATGACAACCATAAGTCATTACAAAAGTATGGAGATGTAGGTATAGCAAAACAGCAAAAAGTCAAGGACAAGGTAGCTGTATACATGGCATAAAACAGTTCAGTATACAACCCCATCTTACATATCTTTCCACATAATACCGGTACATGACTGTATAATGAGAAAGATAATTATTATAGGATCCGCCTGTAGCTAGTTACTCTTTGGGCATGACAAGCCCCATGCACAGAGTAGCTACATTAGGCCTTGACAGATTTTTGCCTATCCAGTCCAGAGATTAGATCGAGTGAAATGACTTAACTATGTAGCTAAAGGCAAGTGAATACATATACAAGAGTGCAGAGTCAACCTACAAGAAGGCTTGCATGCTGGTGGCCGGAGCAATACAGAAGCATAATGGTACATATGGCATATCAGCATAATAATGATTATAATAGCTAATTATGCTTGTGGTCTTAGTGATAGGTTAGAACCTATAGCTTGACAGCTGTCGAAGGTATGATTGTTGTAAAATGGCAAGTTTACATAATTATGGTATAACACCATTGATGTGACTCATTAAACATAGCTAGTTATACATAAACTAGTACAGGCGCAAAATAAAAAAATAAATAAGTATAATCAAAATCACAGTCCATGAGCAGTCCCATATACAGGCATAAACAGAGACATAATATTATTCCACAATTAAGTTTGAACTATCTACCTTAGAGCTGGCATAGTGTGAATGCTTCATGTTCAGTTAGTGCGGCTGCA